>CM038671.1:223826867-224290784 GCA_021605145.1 Aegilops bicornis | reverse complement strand
GAGCACTTTGCTCCTACTTCATTGGCTTGGGTAGTAGAATGGTGTTCAAATGGGTGAAGGTTTCAAAGTGATTTTCTCTGTGCATCGCCTATTGAAGCAAATAGCTTGGCGCTTTATAACTTTCAAAGAGCGTGATGGGAGGCTTGTTGTTATTCTTTCAATCTTTCTCGCCAGCAGTTGATGTTAGTTATAGCTCTTTGAACATAAATGGATTTTTGCTTAAAAATCTATGCTACGGTCCACACGTTGTCTTTATATATGAAATGATATGAACCTAAGAAACTTAAGTGTTCATTGTTGTTGTATGTTTAAGAAGAGGTATGGCTCAGGCATCTTTTTTAAAGATGTTCTTTTGGACGGATGCTATTTAATTGGGGTTATAGTTTTGAATACAAGAGATGCACGTGTGTTGTTTACTCTCAGGCACTACCGTGGTATCTCTTTTATGTGAGGCACGTGGATTAAGCTAAAATGAAGGCAACGGAATTGAAGTCGGTGCGTATGGTCGTGAGGGGAGGCACGGGTATACCGAGAGCTACGTGGTGTGCAGCCAAAGTTGTACGGGCGAGATACTATGGGTTTCATGCGCGAGGCACGTGTGTGTAGGACGTGAGAGTTATCATTGGTTTTATGGCGAGGCATATGGATTCGAGCAAAACGGAGGCATGGAATTATAGTCAAGATAAGCACGGCTACCGTGGAGGTATCAGTATACCGAAGACGACGTGCAGCACCAAAGTTGCATTGATGCATCACGCTGCGTGAGCACGAGAGTTACTTTGCTCTGCGAGGCACGCTGATCAAGCAAACATGTGAGGCACTGCAACAAGACAAGCACGGTTGTCCTGGAGGTACCGCTTTTGAACCCACTTGCTCGTGTCAAGATTCTAGAGGCACGGATGCACGGCAAAAGAGAGGCATCATCCTAATATCTGGTTAGAGGGGATCGATTAATGATGCATGTGTGTGGGGCCCTTAGGTCACGGGTGCGCGGGTACCGCTGTGCATGGATTGAGTAGACACTTAGTGAGTCACGCTTGTAAATAGGCCGGCTTGCACAGTGTACGAGTAGTTTTGTGGCATTGTGCAGAATCTGGTAATGAGAGGAACCCGTGTAGAATAGCAAGGATGTTCTCAATCGACGGAGCGGTGTTTGATGTGAAATGGAGTGCAAATGATTTTTTTTTCAATGTGGTTAAGGTAACAAAGTTAACGCTTGCCAGGACTGTAGTAATCAATGATCTTCTCAATATTTATGAATTGCTTCATGCCAATGTTTAATAAGCATTGTAATCGAGAGTTTACAAATCTATATCATCACATATTCTTGTAAATGCACGATGGCGTATCTAGTAAAGGTTGAGTATGAAAATTATAATACAATAATATCGCAGTAGATATCTCTCTCGCTCTATAATCATGGATACAATATATGCTTGCTCAAGACTGGACATAAGTTACTAATTGCAAGATGACATAACTTACTAATTGCATTTAGACATGCAAAAACGTAGTATGCATTTTGTACATGAGCACACCAACGTGTTCAAAGTTCAAACTTAAAATAGTAATACAACACATACTGTTTACATCTTTGAGCAACAAATAAAACATACGCAAATATATAGGTTCATACAATCCAAATTAGTATGCTGAGCACACCACTGTTCAAAGTTCAAACGTAAAATAGTAATACATGTTACAAACAACATCTTTGAGCAACAACAAAACATATTTACAACATAGCTTCATATCATCCAAATTATAGATAATAGTAGTTCCTTTACCAGTTTAATGTAGACATCCATTTTTCTCAAGAATTTACCAACCAATCGCCCCCTTCTCTCAAAGCTTCCACTGGCCGGAAGATCCCTCGCTACGGTTGCTCTTACATGGGCGGAGTCTTTTCTTCATTGGTTGTTGGCGGAGATGACGAGCCTGCTCTTGATGATTAGGATTCTAAGACACCCATCTTAGCTAACATACCCGCCCTTTGTCACAGACTCAAGGTGTATTGGGGAAAGTGGCTTCCACTCCCGTAACCGGTGCTTCTCCTTTGGGAATGATTTCTTCATGTTCTTGCATGAGGGGTTTACGATGGTCATTGAAGGTCAGCCATAAGTCCCTTCTCCACAACCCTTGATGCGGAATAGCCTCTAGATGTCGGCGTGGTGCTCGCCTGGAATTCTCGATGCATGCATCTGGGCAAGCATGGTCTTGTCGCTCCTCGGTGTCGACGCTTAGTGAAAGTTACCGCTTTCCGCTGTAAGAAGTCAACTAACGCTCTGGAGCGCTTCGGACCTGCAATAGTCGAGACAAGGATATGTCATGCATGGAAAGTTGGACGCCCACATCGATCCCTTTTTGTCGTGATGTAATCGCTTTCCACGTAGGTACTCGAATGGTCGAGGCCGAATAACTTGTTCTTCTCCTCCTTTAGCCATTCTTCGCACTTGTTGATGATCCGGGCCCATGGTCCTTGGGTCGCTAAGGTGTACTTAATTTTGAGCAATTCGTACCGTGGGTAGTGACATGTGTTCAGAATGTTGTTAGTTTCCATTATCCATGGTCCGAGGTAAAAGTGGTAAACTGCCGGCTAGAAACTTTCGAGGAAGAGGATGAAATGGAGCTCGGAAAAGTGAAAGGGTTTTTTTGTCGTGCAAAAAAGGAAACCACAAAGAGCAATGCTTGTTAGTCGTACGCCAAGTGTTCCAGCGTGAGAATTTCTAAATTGAATTTTTTATTCGTCACAGGTTTTCTATGTGATGCACTCTTTACTGTGATAGTAAACATTCAAGATGCATGGTCGCGGCCTTTGTTGCAGAAACATTTTTTCGCTAATAATCTTCCTTGGTTAGGGAGGCATGGCTTTTTATGTTATTCGCAAAAGCAAGTGTGTTTAGGAAAAGTTGAACTAAATATAGTTTGGATTTGAAAACGTAGGTTCCTGTTTGGTTTTTAATTGAGATATGTTTCACTAGATGGTTTGAATAAGTTCGATAACATCAGATTGCTAGAGGTTTTGAATCACTTAACTCATTCTTGTTTCTGCTTTCATTTTTGTAAATGAATCTTTTTGTTTTTGGTTTTTTGAATTGTGAACTTTTCAAAGGATAAGAACTACATTTTTCGAATGAATCATTTCGATGGTTCAAATGTATTTGTTTTAAAGCGATCATTCCGATGGTTGAAACAACAAGTTGATTGTCCGTAAGAGCTACATAAGTTGCAAAAGAGCTAAGCATAAGTTGCAAAAGAATATTCCGATAGTTCAAGCAAGAACATGGTCCATAATAGCAAATTACTCTACCATCCTATCTTAGCAAACTTATAGTAATCAAGTGTTTTGCTCCCCCCGGAGGCACTGCGATGAAACGAGCGCTGAACATTCTAGGAGATGCACCGCTTTCTTCCATTTTAGGTGTTGGTTCGGCTGAATTCATATGATGCGCTGAATGATGATGGACATGTAACGGTCATTTCGCTTCTTTGAAAGTGATTAGAATAATGTTCTTTTCAATGAAGGATGCAAATGACATGAAGTCTCTCTCAAAGAAGACTTTTGTATTACCATCCCACAAGCTTTTTGGAGATGAAGCACGATGAAGGAGTGATGATACGTGTATGTTCATCAGATTTTCAAGGGTTACTTCCCGCCATTACGGTACATGTCCACCCATCTCTTCAAGTGTTGAGACAACGCTCCTTGGAATTTTCTATAAGAAAATCAAAATTGGGGCTGAAATTAAAACCAAGTGATTTGTCACTTGGACAATAAATAAAAGGATGTAAGGAATATGGTGAGTGCACAAACACAGAAATTCCACATTTGAAGTAACATAGTTCCCGGCATGTTCAGTTTGTGTGTAAAATGTATAAAACAACATATTAAGAGAACAACGGAAGTTTTGTTGTTTTAGGTTTGAATAAATAGGTTTTTTATAATTTTACATAAAGCAATATTATCGCCAAGTATTGTTTATATTACATATGAGCAAAATACTTTTTGGTATTTTAACAAGGACAGCTAGAATCCAACCATGACATAGTCTTTGGTGTTAGTGTGAGTCGTGATACGGACAAATGGACTAACTGCAAAAGTATTCGAAAAGGCGCTTGCAGAAAGAATCGGTCTCGGTCAGAGGTGAGCTCAATATTCCTAGAGAGTAGACATACAGCAAGAGTAGAACATGGTCGTAAACTCCTCGTAAGAAAGACTCACGAGAGCTAGAAAAAGAAAAAAAGCTTTTAAAAGTTAGATGTGCTGTTACATCCAACACGGGGTTAATATTATTTAGTTCGATTCATGCATATAAAATTACAGCTATGTAAAGAAGATAAGTCTCAGTAATGTTTGTAATATTAAATAATCTACCAACGTGGGGGCAATGGAATAGAAGCCTTTTGTTATCTCGACATGTCTGTGATTTCGAGATTGAGGACCTCAGATGGTAAGTTCAAATTTATGCGGTCTCCAAAGACGAAGTTCATAATCAAATGCAAAGATGTTCCACTCACCACCGCTAGGTAATCTCTTGTGTAGTTCATTTCTATGCTTAAACAAAGGTCATTGTAAGACATTCCTTCATGTAAGAAGGGTCAGTTTCTTTTACCTCGCTGTTTACACAATTTTTAGTTGCTTCTTTTTCTTCTCCTCTTCAATGTATTCAACGAGAAAAGCTCTGACATTACTGTGGTACATAATCGGAAAAAATAGTGCAAATAACAACCTCGTATAGTATAAATTTGAACTTGAGTATTGTTAATGTTAAAAGTTTTCTTAAATTTGATATAAACTTTTGATAAGAATTACGTATAACAACATACAATTGTATTATAAATTAATGGACAATATTAATCAGGGCAATAGGCAAGCAAATCTAATGGAAATTGAAAAACTGTACAAGGCAAAAGCGGTTAGAAGTGGCAAAGTGCAGTGGGGACCCCTAGTGTAGGTGCAAGGGGTATGAGTGATGTTGATTTATTTTTACCGTGGTTGTAAGCAAACTAATTTGTTAGTGATGCTTACTAAATCCATGGAGCTCCAACAATTTTCATCAAGAATAACCTCAAACTCCTCGGATAATCTCTTTAGGGTGGTTCGTATAAATCACCGGCGTTATGCAGGCGTGTGGCAAATCTCATTGCTACTCACAATTTAAATATCATTTCGTAAAAGCTATGTTAAGAAAACAAGAATATCATAAAGAAGCCAATTTAGTAAAACAAAGCTTCAACATGGAAGGTAGACAACGGGTTAGCTTTCCAAATGTGGTAGCTATATTGAAGGCGCATTAACAACTCACAAATTCTTACCATAAATCTTCCTCATCTACTCCTTCGAGAAAAGCAAGAGCGATGATGTAGTTTATAACACTTGTTTAGATTTTCAAATGGTTTTTATATTCCGTTAGAGAATGAAGTCGTTGTACCGATCCGATGCTTCAATAACTATCAAATGAAAAACATAAACGTAAAACGAATACGGATCGAGAGCATGTCGCTACACGCATATGATTTTTACCCTCGCGATGTAAGAACTAGGGTTGACGAACGGAGATTTGGGTAGGGGAAGCTTTAGGGCAAAAGCGCACACGGCTAGCAAAATCTACGAGAGAAGCACGGCTTGGAAGTTAATCAAGAGACCCTAAATAAAACTCCTTCTAATAACTTGTTTGAAATGAGACTGCGGTAAAGGGAAGAAGCATGAACCTTAGAAGTAGGTGGATCGATAAGGCAGATGGCTTGTGATGGAAGCTTAGGGCAAGCACCCACGGCCAAAGCAATCATAGAGAAGTATGGCTTAGAAATTAATCGATTGTGTGCGGTTAGAAGCTAATTTTAACCCTAGAAGCGGAGATTGAGAAGAAGCACGAACCCTAGAAGCAAGCGACGGAGAAGGCAAATGAGTTGTGTTGGTGGCTGAGGGAGTCGTGAGTTTATTGAAATATAAAGGAGATGTGGAGAGAGCAAGAGTAGTAATGAGTGCGTTCTTGTTTTATTTTTTTATTCTCATGTAAATGGAATGAATGCTGGTTGTAGATGGTGTGCATGTATCCCGAGGTGTTATGGGGACACGAGATGGTTTGACTCGGCCCCAAATTTTTGCCTCCCCATTATAGTTGTCCAAATTGCATAAGGCCGAAGCGGAGTCTTTACGTGCCTATGCTGCCTCAGATACTTTTTGCAGGTGCACCGTTATATACATGCTAAAAAAGCATACTTCCCTAAGCTTCTGTGTTTTAATTTTTTTTAATCACATGTTTAATCGATATGGTTGGTTGTGCTCTTTAGGAGAGGAATGGTGATGATGTTATTAGATGCACGGTCGTTATAGCAAAGAGAGGCATGGTCGATACACCGGGGAGGAAAATTGAGGGGAGGCATGATGGTTCCTAATGAGAGGCACTTTTAGACCGGATTGGAGTCACGGCTTCATGACTCGTTTATTGTATTTTTTCAAGCAGCTTGTCGTAATTCGTGGAGCCACTGCTTTTTATGTACGCTGGGTTCAAAGCGGAATATCTATGATAAGCCCATGCTAATTGTATGTGAGAAGCATGGACATACATAGAGATGCAGGTCCTGCTGGATATTTCCACCGAGGTTTGTCTTTAAAGCAAAGTGGAGGCACGCTGTGGCTTTTGTGGTCGCTTAACTGCGTGCTTTCTTTTTTTGTTCATCCCCGTAGTATTTGTAATGGATGTGGTCATCTTTGTTTGCTTGTTCTCTCTCAAGGTGTAAAAGATGTGCCGGTGACCGATGGGATGGCTATTTATTGTTAGTATTCATTGTGCCATATCGTGGTAGAGTCAATCTAGGTGCTCTCGATTGGCGAGCATGGCAGTTGCACTTTTGAAGTGCATGGTTTCACGAGCTGCGTACACAATCGCCCATTCAGCGCTTCTTAGCAATTAAATGGGCGCTGGTAATCGAGTCGCCTCTCCCCATAGGTTAACTAGTGGTCTATTCCTCGGAGGTTATCGCCTTATTCCCTCCAGAGAAGTGCAGGTATTCTCGGCCATCCCCGACTGTACGAGAAGCATAGTCAAACTCCATTGTCGCCTCACCGGTTCCATGGACGCACTTCAGAAAACTAATGGAGCCGCCTCTATAGATGCCGGCGGTAATACTAAGCTCGATGTGTTGTACACCAATGAGGCCCACAAGGTGGAGGAGATTCTTACTCTCTATGAGGAATGGCTGCGTGAGGACAGTACAAGTTTGTTGGTCTTGATCCTGAGTACACGAGAGGATTATTTTGATCGTAGTAGAAGAGTTGCCGTTAGTGCAATCGCGGCGCAAGCATGTTCTTGTTTATCACTTGTAAGCAAGGCCAGGACGGAGTGCGTTGTTTCAAGGATTTCTTCGAACAAAGGTATAATTTTCGCTTAGTGTCGACGGGCCAGAACGATAGGGATGTTCTCGCAAATGCTTACCTCAAAATCCCAAGAGAGTGTCATACATCGATCTTCAAGAGGAGCTCAAGGATCAAAAGCGAGGCAATCCTAAGGGATTCAATGGCAGATTTGGTACAGCCGCCATAAACAAATCTTACTTGAGTATGAAGACTTCTTTTTCCACAAGGTCCGCATGACTATCAGGGAATGGAAGCCGCTTTCCTTGAACACCGAAATATGCGGCCAATTGTAAGTGAAAATTTCGCCTTTTATATTTTGTTTTATTGCAACAATAGTACTTTTTATCCTTAACGATATCTTCATTCTCATCCGCTTTATATTTTAGGATGGGTACAAGTCGCCTATTTAGCTCTACCGCCGAAGTTCTTGCCTATGAAGGACATGATGCATCCTCGTTGTCTTCCCGACTTTTGGACGCCATTGATGCTTTTTGAGCAGAACTCCAATTGAGTATAGTCGCCTGTGTGGTGTGAGCAGTAATGGATTCCTCGGAAGACTTTTAATTTCTTTTTTTGTATATTTAATGAGTACTTTAGTTCAATCCTATGGAGTACCATCTCACATGTTATGTGAATATAATTTCTTATGTTTTTTCATGTTACAAGTTCATTGTTCACGCTTATGCCGAGTTCATGTATATTTAGAGAACCTCGCTGAAGTGGGCGATATGTATTGTTTGGGAGAAGTGCTTTTGTGTTTGGATTTTATTCAATATCGCTTGATTGTGCTTGTATTGTTGTCTTTTACACGCTTGTATCAAGAGAGGCACGCCTCGCTAACGACGAGGGGCAACATTTTAGTTTCTGTGGTCTTTGTAGTGCTTTAGGACCGTGCCTTGAGAATCCATTCATCCGCGTGTATGTTCTCGTGCTTCACTTCCGTGGTGCTTCTTTCCGCTCTATGCATGTACATCCGTGAGACACGCCATGTCTGTAATGCGGTCGGCTGGTTTCATTAATCGGCAGCCTTCTGTGACACTATGCATCCGCGGTTTTGCAATCACTCTTTGTAGCGCCCGTGTTGTTTGTACCCGTGCTTCGGATAACTATGAGAAGCTGCAATTCCGTGTCTCAGACACGCCTGTAATTCGTGTTCCGCTGTATCGCATTTGTGTGTCTCGTGCATCATGTCGGCTGTGACTTCCACGCATGCCTCTCGTGCCACCGTGAGGGGACGACATGTATTGTTTGGGGAGAAGCGCCTTTTTGTTTGGCTTATATTCACCGCTGTTTGTTTGTGTTTGTATTGTTGTGTTTACACATTCAAGACAAGATGCGACGTCCGTAACGTGACGAGGCAAACATTTTTTAGTTTCGCCTTTGTGTTCTTCGACCAGACCACGTGACACATGCTGTATGTCTCTATGTGGTGGTGTCACACGGCGCTTTCTTCGTGACTACAAAACCGCGGCTTCGCCATCACTCTTTTGTGCGCTCAGTGGTTTGTACCTGCGCTCTCGGAGAACGCCGCAATTTGAAAGCCGCATCTGCGCGATACAAAAGTCGTAATTCTGCGGCTCGTATACGCCGCAGCCTGCAAGGCGTCTCGTGACCCGTGATTCGCTTGTCTCGTGGAGACACGCTGGCCGTGGACTTCTACGGTGTCCTGTGGGTGCCGATGCCCGTCCGTGAGGGGATGCGGTGGTTGTGACTCGTCGTGCCTGCGTTTCTACACGTCTGCGTCTCTAGTCACTTTAAAACCCGTGGGCTCTTTTCACTTCTACCGCTGATTCGGCCGCTTGTATTTGATGTATCCTCATGTGATACACTTTACATGTCTATGTGTCCGTGGTGTCACATGGTTGTCCCTCTTGAGAGTTTGCAACCGTGCCTCTCAAACAGAGTGTTCTTACCGATGCCTTTGCCACCTCTCTTTTTTGCATCCAGATGATTTGTATGCATGGGATTTGTATATGTACGTCGATAATGCCAATTCAAAACCGTGGTTTGTGCTCACGGAGAAGCCGCAATTCCATGTCTCAGACGCAGAGGGTGTCTAGTCGTGGGCTCAAGAATGTTAATTGCAAGGTTGTATTCGCCTCGCCAAGCCGGGCACGCGCATGTAGAGGTTTCGCTTCCGTGCCTTTTGTTGCCCGTGATTCACGGTTTACGGCGAAGTTGTCAGCTTGTATCTCTACGCGTTCGTGGAATAGACACGTGATAAAAGGCTGTGGCGCTCGTGCATACCTGCGGCTCGATAGACACGTATAAAGTACAGTTGTGCCCGTGATACACCGGTTCACCAGTAAAACCATCCTTGACTATCGAGGGATGTATGTTGTGAATCTAGCTAGATGAGGCACGGATGAGTTTTGGCCTTCAATCTAAGGCGACGGCCGGGTCATTCCTGCTTGCTTCATTGGATCTTCTTTCGCTGGTGTTTTTTTTCAAAGGAGGAATTGATGACCGATGTGCTCGGCTGTTTGAAGTGACTATTCGGTGTGTCAGCCATCAGTAAAATAAAGTTAGAGGCTCCTTGATTTCTCCACGGCATCAAATATTTGTGCACAGCCGTGAATTTCTACGGCGCATGGTTTTATGAGCTTCGAAGCACAACCGCTCATTTGTTGTTCCTAGTTCACACGCTAATGCGCATTGAACTCAAAGGTCCCTCGCCAAGGTTAAATACTGGCCGTGTTTGTGAGGTTTCCATGTCGTATTGTAGCCACGTAACATCGCCGCTTCTCACCTCCTCGCCACTACCCAACCTTGTCGCAGGTCTTAGGAATTTCCATTGGCACCTTGCTGCTCGCTGCCATGGACGACTTTTTGAACACCACCGAGTACCATTCTATAGTTGCCGAGTGGTAACATGAAGCTCGACGGTGGTACACCAACGAGCCTCGGTAAGGTGGAGGGGATCATTCTCTTGTATGAGGACCCTGCTATATGAGGATAAGCACAAGTTTGTTGGTCTCGCATGGAGTTCACGCGAAGGATTTTTACGCGAGAAAAGTCGCCATGCAACCGCCTATGCGTAATCATGTTTTGCTCTATCACTTCGCAGGCCGTGACGGAGTGGCCTGCCTTGAAGGATTTCCTTGAGAATAGAGGTATAGCTTTCTAGTGTGGGCGCCAGAATATTAGAGATACTCTTTTTCAAGATTTCATCGTAATTCCGTATGGGTACCATATCGATATCCAAGAGAAGCTTTACGTATCAAAGGCGGCAAAGAAAGGGACTCCATGGAGGACTTAGCAGGAGCCATCATTGATTTAATCTTATTCAAGTCGAGTCATCTTTTCCGTAACTTCTTCGCTACACATCGGGATTGGAAGCCACTTAGATTTGATCACCCAAATATGGAGCCACTGTAAGTCAAGATTTCATTTACTATAGTTTCGCTTTATTGCTAGAACAAGATTTGTTTTTTTGTATATTCCTGTTTTAATTTGATTTTCCTTTAGGAAGGGTATGTAAGCTTATGAGCTATATCGCCGGTTTCACGATGAGGGGACATCCTCGCATCGTCGATGTCTTCCTAATCTCGTATGGCGCAGGACGCTTCGAGGAGTAATCCTGTGGAAGTGCTAGCATGATGGATCGTGGTGATGAATTGGTTATTTGGTAGTTACTATATGGGGTAGTATTACATAGACCGATGAATTTGTAATTGTGGTTGTTTTATTTGAACCGGATGGAGTTGGACCAGTTTGGAAATTTAAGTTTATTTTTGTTCCATTTTGTTTTCCTTGATTGGGTGCCTTCAAGAATATTTTCCTCTATGATTTGTTGCTATGAGTTGGTATAAGATGAGATGTATTAAGAGGAGCACTCAGATGTGCACTCTCGTGATTCTAGGCAGCGCTTACTGCTTGTTCAGTGGAGGCATTGTTTTTTGTTTTAGGCAAGGCACGCCCGGTCTTATTAGTTTGCTAGCTTCTTCACCCATGTAGGGGCTTTACTTTTCCTTTATGCTTGTACTGTGTTTGGCATGGTTGTTTTTATATTGAATATATGGTTGTGGTTGTGTGTTTGAAATGGTTTTATGCAGTAGCTTGAGTGTGTTTAAGATTCTTCTATTTTCTCACTTTTGTTGTCTCCGCTTCAATATATGTTGTCTGCTTCAAAGATATGTTCTCTCGCTTTTAGGTACGGGTAATCCAAAGGTGATACTTGCTATGGGAGTATTGTGTTATCGACGGTTATGCTTTCAGTTTTCTATTACTGTGGTGGTACATTGTTTTTGAAAGGCATGGCCGTGAAGGCATTGGATGCATTGTCGTATGTTTGGTAGAGGTATTTATCTTTCCTTTTCGTATTAAATTCAAGAGGCAATCGCGTTATGTTGGTATGAGTCATTGTCATGGTTGTATGTTCTATAATATTTATAGTTATTCTACTAGTGAAGTCACGCCTGCTTAGTTAGTGGAGGCATGTGCTATTTTATGTTGAGTCGAAGTTCTATCTCGTTGTTCGTGAATGCTTTCTCTTACACGCTCGGGCCGGAGAGGCACGCCTACGTATGTTACTCTCAAAGGCATGGTCGCGGCCTTTCTTTCGAAAATGTCCGCTTTCACTTATTTTCCGAGAGAGACTCGCCGTTGAAACTTGTGGAGGTCACGGACATTTTACATTTGAAGGCACGGTCGTTTCTTCCTGCTTTGGTATTTTTTGAGTTTAGTCGCTCATCACAGTAGGATGGTTCTTCTTTCGTTAACTTGAGTCACTTGGCCGCTTCCATGATTCATTTGGCTTGGGAGGTACCGGCGTTAAGTCAGAGAGGGGACGCTCCTGTTAACCGGGTGGCGCACTTGTGTGTGTCCGCTTAGTTGTCCGTGGTTAGAGAGGCACGTTTATGTGGGATAAGAGGCACAACAAAGGCTCTCCGGTGGATCCGGGGACATCGAGGTGAGTCATTTAGCTCCTTCACAAATGCTTGTGAATTGATAGTGTTTTTTCCTCCGTGTTTCAATTGTTTCTTTTTATTATGTCTTTATTGAAGTGAGTGGTGTTCTAGTGCAAGGAAGTGATGTTGAATATCATGTTTAGAACTTTTGGAAAAAAAAAAAACTACTATTCTTATTTGTAAATGTTTGTCGCTCGTGAATTCTAAGACTTGACCATTTGAACGCACAAATTGCAGTTTTAAACATGATCCATAGCAGATATCTTGGACGGACAATAAAAATAGGTGAAACATTGTTGTGATTACATATGAGTCGATATGGTCGGGTCAAATAATGTTCAATGGCTCCAGCCTAAATTAAGGCAAATTTAAGCAAGAGTCATCTTCTTCCAACTCTTCTTCTTTTCGCTACCGGACATTGTAACTTGTCGAGGATGATGCTCAAGGCCTCAAATACATGGCCCGGTGGTTAGGTTGGATGTTATCATTTTGTAAGTTAGTTGTTCTCTCATCGGTTTCACATGGATCTCGCAAACACATAACTGCAAATTAATAAAATTTATTGCAAAACTTAATGTTCAAATTTGGCTTGGATGAATGTATGTTGATGTGTTGTCAATGAGAGTGAACTTACATTATTGATAAAAAATGAATTGTTATTCATATTTATGAGCGCATCAAATGCATGGTGTAAATAGCACTATCATCCCCGAAAATTGAGAGCATTAATGTCTGTGGATTAGAAGGTGAACAGTAGTTATGTGATGTGTAGTGGAACAAAAAGATGCATGGTTTAAATGAGGTAGAGCTACAGCTTAAAAAGAAACTTACTGGGTCTGCCTGAAAGTTACATACACTCGCATGTGTTTGACATGAAAGGAGGCCATGGTGTGGAGGATAGTTGTTGTAAGCGTAATGGTAAGCTCTCTTGAAGTTTTCGATGACAATGTCCGAAAGTGTTCCTTTATACCGCCGCAATTGATATAAGGACACAGTAATTACGGGTTGGCATGCATTGCCGATTCAATGGCGATGAGGTAGATAAAATATGGATCCTTTCACATGTATTAAGACCTAAAACAATTGATGTGAATAATATCATTGTAACAAGAAAAACTTGTAGAATCAAAGACCTAACACCGCCGATAGAGTGACTAGGGTGAACTCACGATGTTACATTTGTTGGGCAGTCTGCACTCCAATAGTTTTTTCCACAATCTGTTCCTTGAGTAGTTCGCGCTTGCTCCTAGAACTTTAAATTTATCCCGCGTAAAATTGTAGAAATGTGTCACTCAAAGGTGGTAGTAGTAGTAACTGTGGTTTGTTATTATTATTTATGAGAAGCAAGAACTTACAGGTAAGCGCCCATGTACATTATATGCTTGTGCACAAATGTCGTATGCTATGTAGAATTGTTCTTTCATCAAGAACGCTGAGTAAGCATCGACCACAAATGAGTGGATATATCCGTGATACCTTCATTGACAAACCTAAAGTTCGATGATCGGCCCAATGTCGATCGACGGAGAATATCCTCTTGCTGAAAAAAACAAATGAATTTTAAATCGTAAGATTATCTATTTAAAGATAAGATGAAACGATTTGCATGATTAAACAAAGTGACCAAAACTTTACAGTAACATGAACAACGAATTCATTACCTATCATTTTGCTTGATACCTGGCGTATTGTCGACGATGGGTTGATACACTTCTTTCTCCTCGCTTGTGGAATCTCTTATTTCCAAAAGTTGGCAAAGTGATCTTGATGGTCATTTCCTTGGTCGCTGAATTGAGTATGTTCTAGCTCGTAATGATGTTGGTGAGGTCAAAGACATGACCACTAGAGTTCAATTGACCATTGCTAATTTGCAGATGACCCTCATTATAATTGTTGTTTCTTTGGAACATTAGGCTAGGGTGGTGCCGCATGTGCGCTTCTAATGTTCGACAGCTTGGATTACCGCTGAGCTTGAAGGAATATCTGCTGGAAAATGCCGGAGAGGATGGCGTGAATATCGCATGTCGTTGAACTGCTGTTGCAAGGCATTGTAACTTTGCCCATTAGACATGCCTCCGTGGTGGTTGCCGATTGTTCCGCTTTTGAGGTTGGCGTTCTTGGCACCGTAGTGTTGTTATTCTGAGCATCATTGTGTTGGGGTAGTGGGGATCACGGATGCTGGTTTGTTGTCGGTAATCGCCAGACTTTGGTTGTTCATCGTGATATGGTGAGCGCTGGCTTTTGTTTGAACCGTCGTTATTCTCGAGCACCGTGGATGCTCAGAGAAGTGGTTTTTGATACTAGGAGCTGGTTGGTTGTAGTGTTGGGACAAGGGAGCTGCCTGTAAACTTTGGGACAAGACAGTTTGAGCTAAACCTCAGAGAGTATGACGATCAAAGGCTTGTGTGGGTGGCTATCACTCGACATTGATCCCGATCCGCCGGGTATAGGTGGCTCGGATAGTTAGAAAGGGAAGATCTAATGAGGAGCTTGAATTATTGGCCAAGTGTGAGACAAAGATCGTTGGCATTGTTGTGATGCTACTTGGTTATGAAAGGGTTGTTTTTTTTTGTTCAATGACTCGCTGTTGTTCATAGATAGATGGGTCGCACCATATTTGATCATCATCAATGAATCCACAACCGAGGAGGCTTATGTGGTTGTCACTTGTAGAGACCGGTTGTTTGCGCTTTCTATTGAATTATGTGGAGGCTCCAAAGATCCTAACTCTTTTCATAGGAGGCGCTGGTACTTCTTGTTACCCGGATCTTCCGACTGCTTTAAGGACCTCTTGTGTGGTGCCATTTGTGGTTCCGGCTCGCGTATGTGCGCCAGGTAATAGGGACGCCGGTTTATGGGATCAGAGGGTGGTTGCTTCAGACACCGCTCATATTCTTCTGCAATGTTATTGTCTTCGTGATTGACAGATGGTGCAAAGCAACCAAAGGAGCATCACTAATGGATGGAATTGTTTTTCCTGCTTCAAAGATCGAGCCGTAATCATCCGCGTAATCACCGGGACTTCTACCGTAGGAGGAAGAGAGGAAGTAGCTCTTGTAGCGTTATGTTTCAAAGCAATGTTCTTCTCACACTCAAAGTTGAAACAAGATGGACCTTATCTTCCTCAGAGCGAAGAAGAACGCTGTCCAAAGGACATTGTTTGATTTTTTGTGCAGGCCGGGATACAAAGTGAGGCTTTTGTGTTGGTTGAAGAGTTGTTGTGAGCGCCGTCAGACCGGCCGGACTGCAAGAAGCCGGTGACGCTTTTCCCAACGTGATAAACAACAGTGCTCCAAGTGTATCTCGCCGAGATTGACTGGCCAAGAATTGTTTGTCAATCGCCGAAAAGTAGGCTGATGTTTCGCTGGCAAAGAGGTTTTGTTGTTTCTCCAAGAGTTTTTCCAAAGGCTTGTCAGAGAGTTGTGGTCTCATGGATCCTCCAAAGAGAATTTTGGGTTTCAATCGCATGTAACACTCAGATGAATTTTCACCGCCATTATAATTGCCCCGCCTCCAAAGATCTCTGGATGTTGACACAAAGGGCTCATGGACCGCAAGCCATCAAGGCAGCCAGCAGATGGTTATGTACTTTGTCCGATGAATCTTGGCTTGTTCATCAATGTCCACTTTGTTGTGGTCGATCCTGCTCACCTCCAAAGAGCAACTTAATCTGGGTTGATGATTTTAGGTGTGAAGATAGACTAATTTGGGACTACTCTTGTCGCATTTGGATTCTCGGATTCGGGTCAGGTATCACAACAACCCTTTAAATTTTCCAGGTATGATGTGGCGTGAAGGACAATTAGTTGAGCCACCGCCGAAGAACTTTTGACCGCTTGTCGTACAGAACTTGGAAGCGAGAATATGTTGAAGGGAGTGATGAAAAGTTTCTTTTTCATTTGAGTTGTCCTGCTGCAAGTTACAATAAATGCCCTGGTCTCCGGTCTTGGTTTCTTTAGCACTAAGATCCCTACCAAGTGAAAGGAGCTTCTCCAATTTTTGCTCGAGAACTAGTTGAAACCGCTGAAAAGTTCTGTACATTTCATTGATAACTTTGGCAATTTTCATCTTGGCCTGAATTGAAACAAAAACCATCAAATATTATTAATACCGAGAATGAAAAGAAGTTATTAATACCGAAAATTAAAAATATCTTGTGAACTACTCAGACGTTGTGTCAATAATTGCGTAAGGGCATGGAATAATGTGCTAGAAGGACACATTGTGTGTCATGGGAAGCGCGACTAACAAAGTCCATGAATCATGGTGAACACATTCCTTGAAAGAGCGCAATGACCTATCTTACGAAGCATGGTTGATCTCCTGTCAGAGGGAAGCAAAGTGTTACAATTAACACAAAGGCACAAATGACGTGATTATAGGAAGCACTTCTTTGTTTAACACAAAGGCACGCTTAACGCATTATAGGAAGCACTTGTAGTTTTAACACAAAAAGCACGGATGACGTACTATAGGGAGCACTTCTATATTTAATACAAAGGCACAGTTAATGTTCTACAGGAAGTACCTGTATTTTTAACAGAAAAGCATAGGTAACGTACTATAGGGATCACTTCTATATTTAACGCAAAGGCACAGCTAATGTATTATAGGAAGCACTTCTAGTTTTAACACAAAATTACAGCTAACGTACTATAGGAAGTAATCGTTAGTTTTAACGCAAAGCACGGGTAACGACATATGAAAGCACTTCTAGTTTTAACACAAAAGCACAACTAACGTACTATACGAAGCACTGTTAGTTTTAACGCAAAGGCACGGCTAACGTATTATAGGAAGCACTTCTAGTTTTAACACCAAAACGCAGCTAACGTACTATAGGAGGCACTTGCATATCCGACAATAAAATGCGCAGCTAATATAGTATAGGAAGCACTTTTATATTTAACACAAAAGCACGGGCTAACGATTATAGGAAGCAGTTCGCTTTAACACAAAAGCACGTATAACGCCCTATGGTAAGCACTTCGGTTTTAACACAAAGGCACAGATAACGCCCTATAGGAAGCACTTCTATATTTAACACAAAAGCACAGCTAACGAGTATAGGAAGCACTTTATATTTAACACAAAAGTGCAGCTAACGCCCTATAGGAAGCACTTCTGTTTTAACATAAAGGCACAGCTAAGGTACTATAGGAAGCACTTTTATATTTAACACAAAAGCACAGCTAACGTGATTATAGGAAGCACTTCTGCTTTTAACACAAAAGCACGCCTAACGCCCTATAGGAAGCACTTCCGTTTTAATGTAAAAGCACAGCTAACGTAGTATAGGAAGCACTTCTATATTTAACACAAAAGTACGGCTTAACGCCCCTATAGGAAGCACTTCCGTTTTAACATAAAGGCACAACTAAGGTACTACCGAAGCACGCTTATACTTAACATAGAAGCACAGCTAACGTAATATAGGAAGCACTGCTTTTAATACAAAAGCACAGCTAACGCCCTATAGGAAGCACTTCCGGTTTTAACACAAAAGCACACCTAACGAGTATAGGAAACTGTTTGGATGAACATGAGAGGATGTGTATCTGCTTCAGAAAACTTAGGGAACATCATTTCAAACATAAAATCATGTGCGTAAGCCGGAAATCACTTACGGAACAAAGTTTTTCTTGAGGCACAAATTCTTCTATGTAGGCCTCTAGTCCGACTCATTTGAAAATGGCTACCGAAGCCAAAGCGGTGGTTGGAAAGGTGTGCGCTAATGTCTTTCAAATTGCCATGTGGAAGGAAAAAATTACAAATAAGCCAAGTTAATATATGGCAGCTAAGTCATTATGTTGAGTCGAAAAGTTCGCCAAAGGAAAATGATGAAAAGTTGACTCACCGTGGTGTTTCCCAAAAACTCCATCCTCTCGCTGACAGTGCTGTCTATGTTAGCATAATTTTAACGGCCTCTCAGGTCCCACATGACAAGTCTTGCAGGAGTGTCGTTCCAGTCCATAATCTTCGTGATCCGTGTACTCAAAATAATGCTATCCAAGAAGTGAGGAAGAGGTACAATTTAATCATGTTCTTGTAGCCGCTTGTGGGTATAAAGAAGTGTACAAGTTAGTGAACTAACCACTGGTATCGAGGCAGCCACACAGGCGCTCATGTAATCCTTTGTCCTTGAAGGTCCGGAGTGATGTCACCAGCTTTTGTGACAAAGCATTGGACCAATCATATGATGATATGTTACTTGCTGGTCCTTCTAGAGCTGCTAAATAGTCGGGCTAACGTAGTCATATGTCATTGGGCATAGAAATACCGTTGTTGCAAAACATCACGAAACCCGCTGAAACACTTCTCCTATCAGCTCGGGGTTATGAGATCGCTTAACTCTCTCGATGTTTGGAGCATGCCCAAGACAACCGAAGTTTCAGACTTAACTCGACATCTAAAAGCTTCCGAGCATTTTCTAGGATAATGTGCCCGCCTAAAGGAATTCCTAAGATCCGTGCACGTGTAATGAGTTGATAAGGAATTTGTATCCACTAGGCAGTATGAAACACCGAAAGGGCAATCAAAATAGCGGACAAGCCAAATGAATCTAAACATCTTGGAAGCTCGCGATAGCACAGATCTAGAAGGTACCCAAAACCAATATCTCCGACTAGCTGTTTTTGTGGTTCTCGTTAGCTTTTCACGCATGCAAATGAATTTCTCGAAGCTAAGTTTTGTGCTAAACTCTTCTTCGGATTCACCCATTGCAGCAGCCTCATGGACAGAGATAAGAAATGACCTTTAGAAAATTTATTGTTGAACCACATGCTTTTTCTGGCAGAAGCTTACATATAAACGCCGAGTCAGAAAAACAGAGATAAATATTTAGGCCGTGATTAAAAATGCAGCTAGAATGAGAGGCATCGATTTCCAAAGAAATTTCAAAGACACACGCGAGATGCATGATAAAAAGACACCTACTTCGAGGCAGCAAGCTGCTTCTTTGTCCTATACTCCTCAACAAGCTTTTTGTGCGCTGCATGCTTTAACTCGATCCTTAGTCTCTCTGTCTCTAGTTGGTCATGAACCATGAAATCTTGGGTGACAATCTCCGTGCCATCGGATGCATCGAGATTGAGTCTCCGATAGCCGTGGGTGTAATCCATCTCATGGAACTCTACATAAGAGGTCATGAGACGCCATCGCTACTGTGTCAGCTATGTAAGATAGCTTGTTAGCAGCCCATGTGAGACTATCATCAATAGGCTGGTTAGCTAAGACGGGTTCTAACTCGAAGTTAGTAATCGCTTGGTAAAACGGACGAAATCCTTTTGGATCTTCGCTATAGATTGCGGATTCATACAAATAATTTGACCGCCTCTAGTTGGTTAGTTAAGACGAGTGCTTAAGTTTTGCATGGTCGGAGATATAACTCAAGTTAGCAAAACCACGCACAAGCATGCAGCTGGCATGGTTAAAGTGAGGTTAGCCGAGTCCCAATTTTAAACCAGAACCCTCTCATTGCCGTTAAGACGGCGCAACAGCTTTGAGCACCACCAGTCAAGATAATTGGATGCGGAACCGATATTCAAATCGCGCTTCACCGCTATGTTATGCGCACATGCGGTGTGTACGCAGCCCATGGAATTGCTAGCACCGGTAATTTTTTTTGTTCAAACGCTGAATCGTGGCATAATCATGGTGAGAATGCAATGGATTACCCGAACAGAGATCCACGGCGAAAGTGAGATGAAGGAGACCGATAATTTTTCAAAGGATTTAGCGAACTCTCATGTGAGGGATCAGATTGGCTTTCCTTTGGAGAGCTCGCCTGTCGCCACCGATGCTAGATGGAGAGAGATCTGAACTCATCACGGATGACCCCACAAGTTAGTCAAATACTTGGAGGAACTATTTGAGAGCCCACATGTCAAGATGAGCTTGAAGTCCACCTACCACATTTTCACACCTCGATGGAGGTACTCCTCAGAGGACTCATATAAGGCCAACCCCACAAGTTAGTGAGAGACTTAGAGGAATTAGTAACTGAGAGCCCACTTGTCGTTGTCGTGGACTCGGTCAAGTGAAGTCGACCTTCCACATCTCATCACGCCCAAAAAACATGCCCATCTTTCATGCGCCGCAAAACTCACCCCACCTATCGTGTTATTCTTCTCCGCACGCAAAAAACGGTAGCCTCTCTCTTTCTTTCTCTCTCTCTCTCTCTCTCTTTTCTCTCTCCAAGATTCAAAATCATTGAAGGGGATCACGACAAACCTGTAGGGAAGTAGACCCCCACAATTTAGAAAGGAGTGACTTCCTAACAGCCAACAGATAAGATTCGCAATCAAAGGTTAGTAAAAATTATCAACGCACCTTTATGCGTGGCGTATTCCTAATACACTAGATTCAATTCATGATGAATTTGTTGTGGTCGGGATTCATAGAATAAGACTGTTTAGTTTTACAATCGTAGCTTTGATTTGAATTTGTTTTTGTTTTGTATCCTCTCTCGCCCTTGTAATACGAGGTTGTTACTTTTGTTAGGTTTCATGGTTATCTTTGTGTTAAGTGTTGCACAAGCAAATTAGCATGAGAGGATCTCACTTTGGTTGAGGTTGTTGTTTAATGAAAAATTAATATATGTATATATTTATATTTGTTAATTATATAGGACTAAAATATATCTCTCGTTGATAATCGACTTCAAAAGTTTCAACATCGACATCGCAGTTTATAACCTTTATATTTTTACGCCTCTTTTTCGGGCAGATGTTCGTGGAGTGCGCCATCCGGTCAGACAATGTGGACGGCCTAGTCTTTTGAACGACATCGGCAAGGATTATGGGAGGCGTGTAATAGTAAGGCAGTTGAACATTAGTGTTTGGTCTTTTATTCCCGGATCGCTTGCTATCAAGGTGTCACCACCGAGAACACCAAATAGTAGATCATTAACAACAACAAAAATGATTTATATATCCCGATGAATGTTGTAATATATGTTTATCATGTGCATCTACTTTGCGCTTGAGTATCGAGAGGTGGAAGAAAAAATTACTACAAAACAAGAAGAAGATCAAGGATGCAGATGTCACAACACGCACATGCCATGCGGCTGGAATAATTGGAGTCAAGAGTGAGATACAAGTTCTTGGCAAACGCTTCCCAACTAGGAGAGCATGGTGCACGTATTAACCGCCAAGAGGAGCATTCTACAGCAGAGACTCCTCTAAGCAGATTGTCCGTAATCTATTTAAAATTTCAAACGCTGGTTTTAACGTATGTGGAAGTTTTGCTGCACATGCCTCTAATTATTTTTTGGTTTGAAGGCACAGATGCCCACAAAGGCGCTGAGCGGTGTTGTGACGGCCCAGCTTGTAGGCGGTCATAATGAAGAGGTGCAGGTAACAGAATTTCCTTTGATGCAAGGTATGATCATTGGCAACAAAAGCATTGGTGTTCAAGGATTCGGTACGGTTTGCACAAGCAAGAAGAGCCTAACGACAAAATCAAACATAGGAGCAATAAGCTCTACCATACAGCAGAATCAGAAAGCAATATAGGTGACAGCATATACTAACGGCAACAAACATTTAAAGCAAATGTATTTTTTTGTGAGCAATTTTTCTTTGTTTTCGCCCGTATATTTAAATTGCAAGAATTTCCACACACCGTGTACGAGGAAGGAAGCAAGTATCGCGGTAGTCCACAAATTGATGAAAACATAAGGCAAGGTCCTTTTGAAAGGATCACCCGTATGCTCAACATGAGGGGTCCTTCCAAAGGATCTCCGATGGCATTCAAAATCGTCAGCGAAATCACCAATGCACGGAGGATTTGCTGGACAAGAGAGGCATGGGAAAACAAAGGTGACGTCGGAACTATGCTTTTTCAAGTCAACACACAATTGGTTTTATGGGAGACCAGGGTAAAGTGGAGAACAGGAGGATGGCTGTCCGTCTTGTACGGTTGTATGTGCAGTTGTTCTTTTATATAGGATGTTGTTGTGCGCCTCCTGTTGTATGGTGTAAAATGTACACATCTGCGTGCCTCTTTGTGTAGATGTGTGTCTAGCATGGTCACATTCGTGGATGTGAATAAAGGCTCTCCGTAATCGCTTATACTCAAAGTGAAGAGGCACGGGTCCGGTTTTGGTATACTAGATGAGCCCCGATGAGTCATATAAATCTTTTGTTTAGAAATTAAAAAAATGCATATGCTGCTCGATATCTAATTCTGCTTTCTTGCCATGTGTTCAGGATTTGGCTGAGGGGATAATGCATTTAGGAAAGAAATGTCATAGTTCTCCATCCATTTCAAAGGAAACGCAATGTTCACAAAGAAGAAGTAGCGACATGTCACCAAGACGGATTGCATGGTAGAAGCAGCACAGTCCCTTGGTTGCTCGAGTGCCGGAGAAACAGGGAGTAGCATTGCACAATCCAACATTGGAGAGGAAGACTCATTTATGGATTTGGGCGTGGCATGCAGAAACGATTCTCATTGCTGCGTGACAAACAATGAAAGCAAAGACCAGCCTTCACTGTAAGTGGACCCGTGGCTGGTGATGAGACTAATGTCGCCGGCGAATGCGATCGCATTTAACGAAGACACGGTAGATAGAATCATCATGGCGCCGCCGACTATTGTAGAGAAAGAAATGGATGACATGTTTAAAGATTTCATATACCCAACGATTCAGAGGTCACCGGTTGCTCAACCGTATGGTGGTATGGTATTCGGATCATTGGATGAGTGCCTTTTCTTTTGCAGATATGCTAGAAAGGTTGGCTTGTCGCCAAGCCATCAACGAAAGCGTAAGATCGACATATGATCAGCAGCTTGACAAGCAAGTTTTTAGTGCACCAAGGAAGGGCGTAATAAAACAACCGAGAGACATGTTAAGGAGAGAAGGAGCAATCGCTGATCCGCCAAGTCTGCCCAGTCCAAATAATGCTAAGATGGATACAGATAGGAGGAAATGGTATTCAAGAACGTATGCCTAGAGCACAACCACGAAGCTTCAGCCATCCGATTGATGTCAAGTTCATGAGATGCTATAAGAAGATGGCACCTCAAGAGAAACTCTTTATACAAGTGCTGCAGAAGGCGAGGTTAGAACCAAGGAAGGTTATGCAGATTTTTGCTGCCATGGGGAAATCGAGGCGAGAAATTATGTTCGACACGGTTGACATAAGCAAAATTGCATGCCGGGAGAGGGCTGGAGAGCGCGGTACTGATATCGCAGACACCATGAAACTGCTTGTCGATATGCGTAGGCGGAGGTCGGGATTCCACCATGTGGAAGAGACAGAGAATAATGTAGTGCGTAGCCTGCTGGATGCACTTCTTGTGTAAGATGAATTATGATCTATATGGAGATTTCGCTTTCTTTCGACACCACATTCTCTATGAATATATATGGCTTGCCATTTGCACCAATTATAGGTGTCGACAACCACGGGTCGCATTGGCCCTATTTGGAGTAGGCCTTTTGAAGGATGAGAAAATAGGGTCATTCAAGTGGCTCCTAAGCACGCTTGTCGAGGCAATGGGAGGTAAAGAGCCAAATACATAATAATGCATCAGGACTAGGCGATGAAGACTGCAATAAAGGAAGCTCTTCCGAGGATGAGGCACAGTTCTACTGGTGGCATATTAGGAAGAACTCAAGGAAAATAACGCAGTAGTGTTTTGCGCAGCACCTGTGGATGTCTCGATGATATATTTCAATCGTCAAAACTCACTAGATCAAGACGAGTTTGAGCGCGCTCGAAAGCAGCAATTTCTTTGCACAAGGCGGAAGGCAACAAACATCCGAACACGCTTAAGGAACTCCAAATTTTTGGGTGCCGCCTACTAAGGACTGCTTATCCTTTCTCGTCAACAACCACTCGCAGTGAGAGCACAAATTCGATGTGGAAGAATTACGTCGACCACACGGACACTATAAAAAGGTTTGTTGATGCATATCACACGATTCAGCAAAATTGCCTCGCCATGCTTGACAAGAAAAGATACCGAACAGAAGAGAAGGCGCCATCACTAGAGACGGGTTTTCCAATTGAAAGACAAGCAAGTCAAGTATACACGAATGAAATTTTCAGAAAATTCCAGCTGGAGCTACGGAACCGGACTTACTTCAAGTGCTCTGATCCGCAAAGGGAGGCAATATTTTTAAAAAGATTATTGATCCCGGAGATAAAGTGTGGAGACCTTATCCCGCCAGAATTTGATAGGTCCGAAGTTCGTGGTAGATGTGGATGAGCAAAAGAAATATACAATTGCAGTAGCAAGAAAATGAGTAGGGATGGCATTCAAGGCTGCCATGTGCTTAAGGTGATGGACCAAACAGCATGATTGATCAACTTCCAAAATCCTTTGTCATCCCCAGATGGACCAGGAACCTATCAGAGAGTCTGAAAGTTTTGTCTACAAGTCAAGGTGATAGCATGACCATACAAGACGATGAAACTATGAGATTCGGCCTCGCTTACGCTGAGTTGTCGGATATCTGTTCAAATGCATGCAGAAAAGAGAAGGCATACCGTGTGCTGCATGAGTGTATGGTAGACATGAAAATAAAAGTCATGGCGGCACTTGCCGAGGAACCAGACACAGGCATTCTTGTCGAAACTCTCAAGAACCCTCCCATGAGTGGCTCAAAGGGTACGAGAAAGGGAGATCGAATCAAAGCTGGTTCTGAGAAGAAAGGAAAAGGCTACAAAGCCGCAACCAAGCGCGGCCGTTGTCGAGAAAAGGGTCACATTTAAAACAAACTGTCCGGATAACCCGTGGTGCAGAGAGAGGATGAGGATTGAAGAGGAAAAGAGGAAATCGTAGCAGAGAAGAGGGCAAGGTCAATGAAATGGCCGACAACACCATCGAGGACATCAAACGACTCAGACAATGCACTCCAAGCCTGTGGAGGAAGACGCCGACGCTAGCAATTCCAACGACCCCACCGACAATAGGGAGCATTTACCAAAGTCTTGCATCTACGCCGTAATCAAACATGACACAAGCCAGTGCACATAGAATGCATGCAGGAAGCCCGGACAAGGCACGGAATCTGGCGCAGTCCATTTTCGTAAAGGAAAGGTCTGAGTGGAGACTTTTTGGTACCGGAGAACAGTACAAATAGAAAAATCAAAAGGTAATAATGCAGCTTAAACAGGACGTGAGCAAAAAATAGTGATGACCGCAATCTTTCGCTTTGTTTTTATGTATGAATATTAATTTTACAGGTAAATAGGTTGAATAGCTACGCAGAAGGGTCGGTTTGCACAAGGGTCGAGAAGGAAGAATGGATCGTTGAACATTCAAAAACAAGGCCGCACGTGGAGCGATGAAATAGCAAGAAATTGGTGGGGATTGTTTATTTTCTTGTGCTGTGGTTATAAGAATGGCTTGTAAGTTTATTTGCTGCAGCTTATAGAAACAAAACAAATTTAAATAAGAACACCTTTTGCTTCTTTATGTATTTTTACTCGGCGGACGAAAAATATCGAGGCACAAGTTTCCTTGTTATTTTCCGCAGCCGCCGGTTTCTCGAACGTGATGTTGTAAGCATACAAGCATGCTTCTCTCGCTGGCGTGATGTAGAGATAAAATTAACCTAAGGGCATCGGGCAGCCACGCACCATGCCACCGGTGAGTGTTCAACCGTGACTCTCACGGTTGCATGGTCATGCCCGCCGTTATGGAACGAATACGTTTTTAAGCACATAATCTGGGTTGTGCTTCTGGGGCTGCATAACCGTGGCTTTCGTGCTAATCGTGCTCGCCTGCTTCTAACACATGTTCTTCTCGTTATGAATGCATGACCGTAAGTTGTTCAAATAACCGTGCTTGCAATGCGCGGTCCAACCGCGTCCTCATGTGCCTTCACGCTGCTTCGTGATGGAAAGATTTCAAACACAACAGGTCACGGTTGTGTTTGCGTTTCTGTTTTACAAATGGATATAGTGCCTGGCAGTAGGTTCACGGCGTTTGCTGTTGCTACTAAGGCACGTGGAATCATGGCCGTGCCTGTGTGTGGCATGTAGAACAGTGCTTTACAATGCCGAAGGCAGGACCGTGTGTCTCGTTCTTGAAAATCCGTGGTTCTGCCATCACTTCATTCACTTGGTTTTGTCCGCGTTTTAGCAGAATCATCTACAAAGTAGAGGCACGGCCTTGAAACTTCTAGTGACTTAATTGTAACACGCACGTTCGCTTTTCGCAATTAACGCACGAATGTGACTCCACGTAAAATAGAAGCATGCCTCCCTGAGCAGCTTTACCTTGCCACTCCTGGTTATAGATCAACGGATGCATTTGGAGCACAAAGAGACACGAAGGTGACCTCTGACTTGAAACACTAACACACTTGACGGTTTGTGCATTTGAGTTAAAATCCTACAACGAAAACAATTGTAACACGGACAGTCGTCCGATTCTATTAGGTTTCCGTAATAATCGCACAATCGTGGCTCCGTAATAATAAACCATGCCTCTCCACCGACTCAAAGGTGAATACAATTAGAAAACCTCTGTATGCGTGACTCTATGTAATTAGAAGATCTTTGAGGGCTGTATGCCCGCCCTTATGACCCTTGACACTAAAAACACGTAGTAAACGCTCGCGTGCTCAGGTTGTATGCACGCGCTTATGCCCGCATAAGGAAATACGCTTTTAAAAACAGGGTCTCTCAGATAGGCCATTCCGCGTCTTCACGTAGTAAACGCCTGTGGCTGTGCGTAAGACTAAGGTTAGCGTGACTCTATGTAATACCACCGACCATGCCTTTACGCGCTTCATGCATGTGCTCGTGATAATTGTGATCCCGCCGTAGAAATGCAAGCATGCCTCTCTGACTTCCATACCGTGCCTCTCCTTGTGTTAGAGTCAATGGAGTCATCTGGAACACAAAGAGACACGAACATAGACATGAACTGTTCTACATGCCTGTGTGGCATGTAGAACAGTGTGTCACAATGCCAAAGGCAGGACCGTGTGTCTGGTACGTGACAATGCCAAGCCATACCGTGTGTCTGGTACGTGACAAGCCGTCATAGGAGCGTTTTAGCAGAATCAGTTGCAAAGCAAATGTGAACGTGTCCGTGGAAAATTTTGCTGCTCGTAGAGGCAAGATGACTGTAGAACCATGCTTCCGGCGTCAAACAGATTCTTCTATTGAATGTGTGTGAATAATTAATACATGGATTCGGCACGCCTGCGGCTCGGTCTCTGCGGTGCAACAAAGGCATCTCGTACCTTGAAAGCCGTGGGTTCTGCTTAATGTTTCAAGCAGTAACTCACCATTGAGTTGCTACGAGTAGTACTTAACCGGGCCCCGCCGAAAGAATAATATAAGAAGTAATTAATTTAACCCCCGCTCCTCGTCAGGGTATTTAAGGCGCCTCGTGGATTGACAGTTGTAATCCACTTTCTCCGCATCCACCTCTGAGCACCGGTCGTGGGCGGCGCCACCCCAAATGATGTGCAGGTGGAGATGGAAAGCATTGCTCGTAGCATCAAGAGGTCGAGAGTGGCGCCACCGGCTATGCCGCCTTCTGGGGGTGCGCTGGTCGTCGGAGGGGATGGAAGCGGCGACCGTGCTCCCTCTCGATCCGAGGAGGAAGAAGAGGGATGTCGTCCGGATCTCATCGGCGATCTCCCCGACACCGTCCTAGGTGAGATCATCTCTCGTCTTCCCATCAAGGATGGCATTCGTACTCGGATCCTCGCACGTCGCTGGCGTCCTTTGTGGCCCATCGCTCCTCTGAATCTCTACTGCCGCCAGATCCCTATCCCACATCTCTTTAACGCCCTAGAAACAGTTCATATCGATACTATGCCTCAGTTGTCCGCCTCCATCAAGGAGCGCGCTCGGAAATGCTATTCCGGAACGTGGATCTGTCGAAATCCTGTTGTCAGTCTTTCGAAATCCATTCTATACGGCCATGTTGGCTCGGTTAGCCACCTCTCTATCCCAAGATGCTACCTACAAAGGCTTACCCTCCACCGCTGATGCACGTGGATATATGTACCAACTTCGTTGTTCGGATCGAGTCGTGCGCTCTTCACAAATACGATAACAGCAGCATCTTCCTCGATGCTTCAAGACATGCCCGGTAAGGAGAAATGTTTGCCACCCCATGCTGCCCATCGCCATTACCAACTAGTGTATCTTTTCGATGAAGGAAATAAAAGTTTCTACCATATTGTTTGAATGGAATGCCTACATTTAAGCATTTAATGATATGTTTTCAATTTTTGATGTACCTTGTGTTATCAAATAGGAACCTATTGAAAACAATTGGTACATATATGATAAGCGCTATCTGTCTTGGTTATACATGCCTGGTAAGATTTTTTTTCTTATACTGTATGTGCCATGCTACCGCAGCAGCAAGTCACTTCTTCAATCTATCGGTGGAAAGAGGAAGCATTTCAAGAAGAAGGAAAACAAAGAAATCCAGTACTGATCACCAATGAGGATTTTTCATATGAGATCTACATCACCGATGAACCTAACCGGTCTAAAATTCATGGACCTGGCTGGGAAAAGTTAATTAGTGACTACGATCTTCATTATCAAGATCTAATCATCATAAACCTGGATACTGGGAGTCTGTCCATTGAGATAGATCTGAGACTCAGTGATTCCCGAGGAGGTCACAGGCCCCTCCCCAAACCATCACTAGGTAAGTGCACAAACTTCCATCCTATTTTATCAACTACGTTTATCAGCGTAATTTGGTACTCTTACCCCTGTCCACTAAATTAATGACATACTTACAGTCAAAGTTATTTTGAAAACATTTTATGCAATTTTGTTGATTATCATACCAACTTGATCACATGCGTTGAATTTAACCATTCATTTTAAACTTAAATACCGAGTTCATCTGTTTAAACAAATTTGTTTGAAAATGAATTATTTTGTTCCATGCAACTCTTGATTTTCTAAATGACTCGGAGAGGGAGTACATTGGGAAAACAGTGTTCGGTCGAGGTGTTAACCTCTCATACAGACAATTAGGACAGATGATATACCATGTGTTTGAGTCCCATTTACTTCCCCACCATACCCTTTGTGCAGCTGCCTAAACGTCACCAATGTCATAAATGGTCGTCCGGTTAGTCATTTAATATTTGTTTTGATCCACTGCCATTGTTCTGTTTGCTATTTTCGATGTTTTATGTCCTTGTACATTGATTTTATCTACTAATATCGGTACAATCTACAGAGAATCCCTGGCTCATTGTCAGGAGGCTTCTAAAGGTGAACCTGGATATCTACCTCAAAACGGTGGTATCAGCCTCAACAGAGATGTATGATGCAATAGACATGAGCACAACGTACTCCATACGAAGCCGACGGCAAGTGTAATGGAGGTGACCGGTTTTTCAGATTTTGCCCGAAGCTCAAATTTAAAGGTTGGTTCAATTGTCCTTGTCACAATTGAAAAGCGGTGGCCAACATTGGGAAACATGAAGTCGCTATGATGATAATCAACGACCTTTCCTGATAGAGCGTTGCCGGTGGCTATACTTCCTAGTTCAGTATTTTATGTCTGTTTTTTGAACAACCTGTACACATCAGTTTTGTTATTTAGTTATGTCATGGTATGTAACTGAGCATATAATTACGTCCAAGAGGACTGTGGTGAAAATTCCCTGTCAAAGAAGGTGAAACACTTACGTGGGTTAGTTTATTTATCTCTGATAATAATAAAGGGATTCGCTGAATAATAATGGAGGATGAATGGTTGTGGTGAAGTATGTTTCGTAATAGTTTAGTGGTGTTGCTAGTCTACAGTCGTCAAGAGTATACATATTTTTCACTATGGTGCTCCGTGAGAATAGCTGCCATGCCAAGTAGTTTGTTGCGATGAGATCAAGCATACACCTCTTTCAACCGCACAAAGACTTATCCTAAAACCTAGCGCCTTCCCCTATGCCTCACCACCTTAAACATCCATGCCTTCACATAAGTTCATGTCCGTGGCTCATGTAGCATCGCACTGTGCCTCTAGTCAGCTGTGCTACTCGCCGTATGAGTGCGTTTTGCGTACCGCATGCCTACGCCTCGCTTTCTTCTCGTTGTTTCGCCCATCTCAGATTTGCAACTATTTCGCATATGACCGTGCTCATGAGTCGACACATTCATGACTCTCACGTCTGCGTGCCTCTGCAAGAATAACGACGGTGCTTGTAAGAGTGCAGCATTACAGTGATACATTCAGACACATTAGGGACCACCTTGCCACTATTTCGTATATGACCATGCAGGTTCCGTCACAAATTCATGCCTCTCAAAGTTAATTGAAAAACATTCCGAAAACAGTAAACGGATGCCTATTGTCAATCCTCACGTCATGTACATTCGACGTTCATTCTTTCGTCACAAGAGTAATTGCCGTGCCTCTGCCACAGAACATATAAGTGTAAAACGATTATTCCTACACTTGTAAAACCCGGAATGCCCTGGATAAATGTCGAATCACACCTTGCGGCAAAACCATGGAGGCCGGTGCTACTCAGGAACACATCTGTGGTTTTTTGCGCATGTAGTTGAGTGCACGGCTATTTGTTCGTGCCCGAGCCTCATGTCGCGGCATAGCACAAATTGACGTACGTGAACCACATAACTTCATTTCCGTGCTCGACGAAAGCATCGTATCTATGCCTCTACTTGCACCTCTTGTTGTATAAGTGCTTCTTGCAGCTGCATATCCACGCCTATCGTTGCTTCTGGTTCTTTCTGTCCATCTCATAGCGCCACCGCAACAAGATTCTCAAGAAACACAAAGATCGCTTCCTACCAAATAATGCAAAGATCGAAAACAGTTGCCACTCCCAGTGAATGTACCACGCCCGTGTGTCTGATAGTTAAACCAGCCACTTCAAGCATGCTTCTCTTAGTCAGAGACTTGTGCCTCTACATACTGCCCCTGCATGCCTCACAAGATAAATTGTAAAAGTTAACATTTGACAGCAAACTACACAAGACAACGAGCATCTCCCCGACTTGCTGGAGATACGACGGTTGCTAAAAACATAACTGCTGATTTTATTTTTAATTTTTATAAAGAAAAACCACGATCAAAAACTCAGGATGTGCACAACCGCACCACCAGGGAGATGAAACCACGATCCAGAACCCACAATTTGCACAACCGCATCGACAGTGAGATCGTGCACTCCTTTGCCGCTTCCCCGCCCTTAAATTTTGACTTCCGCAGCCTTCTTACACACAAACAATGTAAATCACCATTGCACTCCGACTCATTGTTCCCCGTGAAAAACCAGGTTGCAGAAGGACCAACTGCTCCAGGCCATGCTATTCATCAAGGAATTCATGGAGGTGCAGGCCCACGGCAACACCAAGTTGCACGTGATCCACACCAACGACTTACAGAAGGCGGCGACCACCATCGAAAGCAAAGATGAGCGACACCTCTAATTCGAAAGCGCCACAAGATCGCCGGGTTGATGTGAGTACACCAACGACATTGGAGAAGATCAGAAACCAGCCCTCGCTCAGCTCTCACCGGGCAAGGATCATCCGTGTTGTTTTCCAATCGAAGCGCCGCCGACAAGAATCGCACTGTGTTCGACAACTTCCTCGCCGACCCCAGATACACCTTTGCTGGCTTCTCCATCGACGGCGACATAGAGATGCTCGGGCGCGTCGGACTAGAGATCGCCCACTTCATCGACATCCAGAAGGAATGGAGAGTGCCTACAGCTACCAAGCCGCCCGACTCCCTTGGGGATGTCTCTGCATCATTGTCCACGCATCACTACAACAAAGCATGAAGAAGAAGCTCACCAACGCAGAAAGCACCAGGTAAAGGGCGCCAGCATGCCCTCGTCTATGAGGCACATCGAGTACGCTGCAAAGATGCTTATGCTGCATACGAGATATGGAGCCGCCTCACCATCATCCAGAAGGCCTCCACGGGCAAAACTCGAGAAGGAGCAGCACCAGGAAGCGCCAAGAAAGTGTGGGGCGACCACGATCATCAAGCAGGTGGTCCCAGCCAAGAAAAGTAACTAGAAGATTGCTCATGCCATTCTAGATTTCCCGTTAGATTTGCTTTCTCCCAAGACTACCGTTTGCTTCTTCTAAATTTAGATTTGCTTGTGTCGCAGTTAACCGTGTAGTTTGCTTACAGCTTACATATATCTACTGAACAAGTTTATTTCCTGTGCAATGTTGAAGTTTTCTATTATTAGAATATATTGGCGTGAACTGAAAAATATAAACACAGTACAGATAACCTTGTAATTTTGCTTCCAGTTTACATATCTTCTGAACAAGTTTATTTCCAGTGTAATGTTGCAGTTTTCTATTATTGGAATATATTGGCGTGAACTGAAAAATATAAACATAGTACAGATACTATACGATTAGCGTAACGCACAGAGCAGGTACACATAGCAATCCACAAAAATGACGAGCATGCAATGCACTAGTACCTTTGTGGATGCAGCGTCGAAATGCAAGGACAACAATTACGTATCGCTCCTAAAAGCAAAGGCACAATGTTCTAACAAACCAGTGCACACACAACTATTAATAATCGTTCGTATGGAACACTTTGGAAACACATTTTGAATACAGAGGTAGTTAGGTGTTTATTCTCCTTGGAGAACACTGCTTACGCACGTGACCCTCGGAGAAGAACACTACAGAGGCACGGTTGTCCGTCAATAACACCAACTAGCTACTTGAAAAACCCACGAAGGCTCTTCGGTGCCTCCACTCCTATGGAGACCGTGCGTTACTCGACCCGCTGGCACTAAACGTGACATCACCGAAAACGCAGAGGCAGAAGCGTGCCTTACGGCCAGGTTCCGACATATCGGGTCTATGAAGATTTACTTCCTTCTTAACATTGGAGGTGACTATCGCAAAGGCATAGGCTCCATCATTCACCTCCGTGCCTCGGCAAGCACGACGACCATGCTTGTAATCGTAGCGTATAGGACACCTTAGGGACGACCTTGCGCAGGTACTTCAGTGCACGGCTATTTGTTTGTGCCCGTGCCTCACATAGCACCATAGCACGAATAGACGTCCGTGCAATCACATAGGTTCAACTCCGTGCATCACGTAGCATCGTATCTGTGCCTCTTGTTTCGCCTCTAGCTGTATGAGTGCTTCTTGCAGCTGCATGACGACGCCTCTTGTTGCTTCTCGTTCTTTCTGACCATCTCAGAAGGCCAATCGCAACACGTATACGTAACAATGCCTCTCAAGAAACACAAGATCGCTTCCTACCAGCGATTGTATCAGTGAAAACAATTGCCACTCCCAATAAATGTACCACGCCCCTCTGTCTGAGAGTTAAAGCTGCCATTTGAAGCATGCTTCTCTTGGTCAGAGACTTGTGCCTCTACAATACATACTGCCTCGCATGCCTCACGAGAGTGTAAAAGTTAACATTTGAAAGCAAACTACAAAAGACAACGATCATCTCCACGACTTGCTGGAGATATGACATTTTTAAAAATACAACTGCTGATTTTATTTTTATTTGTTATAAAGAAAACCCACGATCCAGAACCCACGATGTGCACAACCTGCTGACAAAGTGAGATCGTGCACTCCTTTGCCACTTCCCCGCCCTGAAATTTAGACTTCCGCCGCGGCCTTCTCACACACAAAGAACAGAAATCGCCATTGCTCTCCCACTCATTGTTCTCCATGAAAAATCTGATTACAGGAGGACCAACTGCTCCAAGCGATGGGATTCACCAGGGAATTCATGGAGGTGCAGGCCCACGGCAACACAAAGTTGCACGTGATCCACACCAACGATTTGCACAAGGCGGCGACCACCATTGAGCAGTTCGAGCGACACCTCCAGTTCGAGCGCCACAAGATCATCGGAGTTGATGTGAAGTACACCAACGGTTTCATGCGAAGATCGAAACCCGCCTTAGTCCAGCTCTCCATCGGCAAGGATCATCCGTGCTGCTCTTCCAACTGAAAGCGCGCCGACAAGAACTGCACTAAGTTCGATAACTTCCTCATGGACCCTGTGTACACGTTTGTTGGCTTCTCCATCGACGGTGACATAGAGATGCTCGGCCGCCGGACCGAGATCGCCCACTACATCGACATCCGTAAGGAATGGAGGGTGCCTACAGCTACCAAGCCTCGACTCCCTTTGGGGATGTCTCGTGCATCCTTCTCCATGACATAGAGCTCACTAACGCAGAAAGCACCAGCGCCGGGCGTGCATGCCCTCGTCCATGAGGCACATCGAGCACGCTGCAAAGGACGGTTACGCTGTACGAGATATGGAGCCGCCAAAGATCATCCGTGAAGGGCTTCACGGGCAAAACTCGACAAGGAGCGTACTCAGAAGCGCCGCTTAGGTCCCGTGGGCGCTTATTACGACCATCAAGCAGTATGGTCCCGATAAACAAATTTATCTAGAACATTCTAGATTTCTCATTAGATTTGCTTTCGCCAAGACTGCCTTTTGCTTGTTATAAATTTAGGTTTGCTTGTGTCGCAGCTTAACCTTGTAGTTTGCTTGCGCTTACATGTCTTTGCACAAGTTTATTTCAAAGACTACAATAGGCACCTATGTGCCTCGATACCAAGGGGACCATGCGTAACTTGGCTTCACGCCATTTTACGCAACATTCTAGACGCCAACCAAAAAGATTCACCTTCTTTCTCGATATGTTCATTAATGAGGCCTAATGCCTTCGAAAAACACATGGAGCTCATAGTCCATGCCCCCACAATGAAAAATGTGTCGTTGAAAGCTTCTTTAAAGTAGAGGCACACCTTCACGCCCTTGCATAACGATCATTTTCACGTCTGCATTCTCCCTTGAAATCACGCCTCCGTGCTCTCCAAGAGTTACGTGCACGCCTCACGCCGGGTAACACCGCACTTCTCTCGGGCGTAATATGTTAAGAAAGTTGTTGAGAACAAAAACATCGTAAAACCGAGCATTACGCCCACCCCACCGGCACTAAATGTGACGCTAACGAAAAACACGTAGGCGTGGAGCGCGTTTTACGCCAGATTTCGACGACGCAGACATGAAGATTTGCTTCCTCCTTAATATAGGACGTGACTATCGCAGACGCAATGCTCCATCCTTCACATCCGTGCCTCAACAAGAACGACGACCGTGCTTGTAACAGTAAAGTTTATAGATGATACCTTAAGGAGACATTAGGGACCACCTTGCACCTATTTCATACGTGACTGCGTTCGCCTGGTCGACACATTCATGCCTCTCACAAAAGTAATTGACATGCCTCTGCCACACAACATATAAGTGAAAAACACACTTATAAAACCCCGAATGTCCTGGATAAATGTCGAATCCCATCTTGCGGTAAAACCATGCAAGACGGTGCTTCTCAGAAGCACATCTATGGCTTTTTTGTGCATGTTGTTGAGTGCCTCTCTAGAATCTAACCATGTTGAAACCATAATCAAATCTAACCACACTGAAATCTCTAGAATCAAATATGTGCCCTAGTTGAGACGTTTATTTTGTACTTGAAACTGCAATCTATAATAAAACAATATAGTGTAATAAAACATACGCCTTCCGAGCCAAATATGGTACTTAAAACTAAAATTTGTAATAAAACATACACCTTCCATCACAAATTAATTCGCTTAACGTCAGACTAACCAAAGACAATGTGAATTGTACTGCAAAGTTGACACATTTATTTTGGACGGTGTAGTACTACCACTTAGGAACAAAAAATGATTGTTTGACATGGAAACGAAACTGTCTCCGTTCTGACAAGGACGATTGCTTGACATTGTTCAACCTTTACAGACACAGAAAACATGAAAAGCATAAAAAGCATGGAAAAGCAAACATCTACCAACAAAACTACACTACTCCCCGTCGTCGGAGATGTCCACTATCTCCATTGTGACATCGACGTTGTTGGCCTCCGCCTCCCGCCCGCATCCAGCTCGGCCAAAGAGCACATCGATCTTCGCCTGCTCTTCCCGGAGGAAGCGCCGGTTGGACTCCACATACGCCTCATCTTGGATGGACTCCAGGATAGCGGTCTGCTCCGCCATCAAGGCCGATTCACCAAGATAGAACTCCGCCTCGTATTCCTCGCCACCGCATTCTCGTCAGTCCTCATCTTCCTCGTCACCAAAGATCCTCGACGCCCTCGCTATCTCCTCCTCGTCGTCCTCATCATCCTCGCCCACTCCTTCCTCGCCGCCCTCGCCATCCTCGCCCAAGCCTTCCTCGACGCCCTCGCTATCCTCGCCCATGCCTTCCTCGCCGCCCTCGCCCACACCTTCCTCGCCGTCCTCCTCATCCTCGCCCATGCCTTCCTCGCCGCCCTTGTCATCCTCGCCCATGCCTTCCTCGTCAGCCCTCATCCACACCTTCCTCGTCGCCCTCCTCATCCTCGCCCATGCTCTTCCTCGCCGCCCCGCCCACGCCTTTCCTCGCCGCCCTCGCCCACACCTTCCTCATCGCCTCGCCATCCTCGCCCACGCCTTTCCTCGTCATCCTCGCCCACGCCTTCCACGCCGTCTTCCTCATCCTTGTCACCCCTCCTCTTCCTCCATCACATCTCCCCAACCGGATCAACTCCTCGCATGAGCTTCGACGGATCCCTCCACTTCCTCCACCTCCCCAATCTCCTCCGGTCCCCGGCGAAGTCCGAGACATGCCCGCTGGCGATTCGAAAGCGGCGCGCTTTAACGGATGTCCTCTCAGAATCGAAAGCGACGCTCGGGAGTAAGCATCGCATAAGTAGTTATCTTGTGCCGAACCATGGCGGGGAATGTCACAAACGAAAAGAGGAAGATGGGTGATTTCCTAAGATGCCGGCAAAACAGGGAGAAGCAGGATGATGTCTAGTGGTGGCGGACGCCGCTCGGCTTAAATAACTGCTTCTTGACCTCGGGCGACGGAACGGTGACACGCGGCGTTCACTTCACCGACGGATGAGACGGCCGTCAGTCCTTTTGGATTCCACAACGCCGACACGTGGCGTTCACTCTATTAAATACCTCCACCTCCTTCAGAACGGCGTCACCAGGGGAAATGCACGGCGGACCCTTGGGTTTCCGGAGCGGCGTTCACACCGAATACGAGTGAACGCCATGAATGTGACTCCGTGTAACGCATATAGTTGTGTCTTTCAGTGCGAACGATTCAACAGAATCATTTGGAACACCAAGACAAACTAACGTCACTCTACACAATGCGACGCCGTGCCTTCCTGGGACCCATAGCCGTGCGAAGAATATACCACACCAGCGTCTCTTGAATAAGCCATTCCCTGCTTCACAAAGTAAACAGTGGGTATTCACAACTGAACCAATTCCGCTGGGTCTCCCCAATTAAAGAACCTTTGTGCGCTAAACGGCGGTGCCTCTCCGTCTGATCGAGTCGACGGAACAATTCGGAACACAAACGCACGAGACCGTGACTCTATATTATAGGGCAGCATGCCTTTTACCGCTTCACACCCGTGCCTGTGACCCTTAACACTGCCACGAACGTCCACGCCATCATCAGTGCACAACTCATGTCAATACCTGATACAGAACCGTAGATGTAGTCACTTAATGCCCGTCCTCCTAATAAAAGAAGCGCCATTTAAACTCAAAGACATGAGCCATGGCTTTTAAAAACAAGGAAATTACGCTTTTAAACACCTCGACTCTCGAACCGGTCACTTGCAAAGTAAACATTTAGCATTAACACCTAAACCCATTTCGCTTTGTTTCAACAATAAACTTACGAAACGTGACTCTCCGACAGACCCAACCATGCCCTGATGGCATTCATGTCCGTGCCTCTTGTACTGAACTAGTCAACGGAATCATTTCGAACACAAATACAGGCGAACGAGACTCTACATAAAACCACGCCATTTGGAACACCAAGACAAACTAACGTCACTCTACACAATAAAACGCCGTGCCTTCCTGGGACCCATGACCGTGCGAAGAATATACCACACCAGCGTCTCTCAAATAGGCTATTCGGTGCCTCACAAAGTAAACAGTGGGTGTTCACATCTAAACCAATTCCGGTGGGTCTCCCCAATTAAAGAAAGAACATGACGGTGCCTTTGTGCGCATAATGCCCATGCCTCTCCGTCTGATCGAGTCGTCGGAATGATTCGGAACTCAAACACATGGGAAAGTGACTCTATATTATACGGTAGCATGCCTTTTAGCGCTTCACGCTCGTGCATGTGACCCTTAACACTGCCACGAACGTCCACGCCATCAACAGTGCACAAGTCATCATCCGCGGCTATATTCACTTCACGTCTGTGCTTCTAATAAATGAAGCGCGACGTAACTCAGTACAGAACCGTGGCTTTTAAAAACAAGGAACTTACGCTTTTAAACAACTCGACTCTCAAATCTCATAAAGCAAACAGCTAGCGTTAACATCTAAACCCATTCTGCCTTCTTTCCATGATAAACGTACGAACATGACTATGCAAAAGACGAAACCATGCCCCCATGGGATTCACCTCCAGACGCGTTTATTTTTCCGAACGAGTCAACGGAATCATTTCAACACAAATACAAAGTAACGTGACTCTATATGAAACCACACCATGAATTTGTGGGTCGCAAGCCCGTGTCCGTGACCCGAAACACTACAACACACAAAAGCCACGAACGTACACGCCTACATCAGTACACAAGTCATTACAATACTAGGTTCACAACCGTGGCTGCAGACACTTCAGGTCCCGTGCATCATAAGTAACGGCGCCTAATTACAATGATACTCAAAACCAAAATACATTTTGTTAGCAAGGTAGCTGACACCGAAATTTCACAAGACAAGGTAACAAACTCCACTCCATTGCTTAACAACGACAGACGCACACAACAGCCAGGGACGCTGATGTATACCTAGTCCCCACCAACCTTCTTGTTGCTTTGCTCCCGGCCCAGTTCATCAATCTCCTCCTTCAGCGCCTTCATATTCCCGTCATGTCGCTTCACAGCTGCTGCCGATTCCTGCAACGACCGGATGTGCTCTATAAGGAGATTTTTCATCTCAGCCGTAATTTCTACGATCCTGGCATTCGCCTTCTCCAAATCTTCTCTTGTTTCCTCGCAAAGCTACTTCCACGCCAGAGGTGATCTCCAAAGAATGCTCAGACGCCTTGTCACCTTTGGAAGTGAAACCAAAGTATTCATCTCATCGACCAGGTTATCGAGAGTAACTAACAAGGACCTCACAGCACTTGCCGTCAGCCGCCTGGCCACCATTCCCTTCTCTTTCGAGCCACAAATGCTCCCCAATTCTCTGTAAGGGACTTCTGTTCAAGACCATGACGCAGACTAACCCTACCTCCAATCGATCAGAATCAAGATCAAAGAAACACACCCACATCAAATTAGGAGTCAATGACCACAATAATTCATGTTTCAAAAATTAAAACAAAGCAGCCAAAGAAAGAAAAACGAATGAAGGAGAAGCGTAAACAGGGTGAACTTACAGACGAGGAACCTCATGAGCCAGGATCTCCTCCTGCGAGAAGCGCATACTGTCAGAGTAGTCTCCTTCTCGCCAAATGCCATGGCGGAGATGGTCTGAATAGTGATGAGCAATAGAGGGAATACCGGGCGCGCATTTAAGGGAGGAGTTGAATGTGGCTAGGGTTTCAAACACCGCCCCGCTTAAATAGCCGGAGCTCGCTCGGGCGACGAAGCGAGCGGCGCCACACGGGAGGAGACGCCCGTCGGACAATTAGGTTTTTGAGGGTGCCATGTATGCGTTCACTCCCGAATCTAAGAGACGCCCATTGAACCGCTGTTTCCGCGATAAAACAGGAATGTGACTCTTGGTAAAGCATAACCAAGCCTCTTCACGATGTACGACGCGTTCGCTGCTAAGTAACGGTTCAACGGAATCATTTGGAACACGAAAACAACATAACGTGACTCTTCAGAATACCACGTTGTCACTTCATAGGACCCACCACCGTGCAAAGAATACACCACAGCAGCTTCTCTCGAACAAGCCATTACGTGCCTCACCGAGTAAACAGTGAGTGTTCACACCTGAACCCTTTCTACTCGGTTTCCGCAATTAAAGAAACGAACGTGACTGTGAGTAAGACCAAACCGTGCCTTTCCGCTGGGTTTCCATCTGATCGACTCAACAGAATTATTCGGCATGCAAACACAGACAAGCGTGACTCTATATAATACCACACCATGCCCGTACCTCTCCCATCTAATCGACTCCACACCCCTATCGAGTAATATACAAAACATCAAGAAAGAAGCCTGACTATGCTTTTGAAAACAAGGAAACAAACTTTTAAGAAGAGGGTGCCTCACATAGGCTATTCGATGCCTCACAGATTCAATAGTAAGTGTTGGTGTCTCAACCCATTCCACTTGGTTAAAGAAAAGAACGTGACTGTGCGTAATGCAAAGCTATGCCTCTATGGGCTCATCGCCGTCAAGGCCTCCTTTCTCGATCGAGTCAAAGGAAGCACTTTAATGTAAACACAGGGAACGTGACTTATATCATACGGCACCATGCCTCTTAGCGCTTCACGCCTGCGGATCGTGAGCCTTAACATTACCACTTAACGTCCACACCATTGTCAAGACAGTAACTCATGTCGCCGGCTGGTATGTAAATGCGGTTGTATTCACTTCACCCCGTGCTTCTAATAAAAGAAGCGCTGACGCAACTCAAGATGTAACCGTGGCTTTTAAAAACAAGGAACTTAAGCTTTTAAACAACTGGACTCTCAAATCGGCCACTCACAAAGTAAACAGCTAGCGTTAACATCTAAACCCATTATGCTTTCTTTCCATGATAAATGTACGAACGTGACTATGCGAAAGACGAAACCATGCCCCCATGGGATTCACCTCACAGACGCGCTTTATTTTTCTGAACGAGTCAACGGAATCATTTCGAACACAAATACAGGCGAACGTGACTCTATATGAAACCACACCATGAATTTGTGGGGTGCAAGCCCGTGTCTGTGACCCGAAACACTACAACACACAAAAGCCACGAACGTACACGCCTACATCAGTAGCAAGTCATTACAATACTAGGTTCACAACCGTGGCTGCAGACACTTCACGTCCCGTGCAACAAAAGTAAACGCGCCTCATTACAATGTAACTGGAAACCAAAATACATTTTGTTAGCAAGGTAGCTAACGCCGAAATTTCACAAGACAAGGTAACAAACTCCACTCCACTGCTTAACAACGACAGACGCACACAACAGCTAGGGACGCTGCTGTATACCTAGTCCCCACCGACCTTCTTGCTGGTTTGCTCCCGGCGCAGTTCATCAATCTCCTCCTTCAGCGCCTTCATATTCTCGTCATGTCGCTTCACAGTTGCTGCCAATTCCTGCAACGACTGGGTGTGCTCTTCAAGGAGATTGCTCCTCACAGCCGTAATTTCTACGATCCTGGCATTCGCCTTCTCCAAATCTTCTCTTGTTTCCTGGTAGAACTGCTGCCACTGTAGGTGACCTCCAAAGAACTCCTTGTACGTTCTGTCAACCTTTGCAAGTGAAACCAAGGCATTCATCCCATTGACCAGGTTAATGAGAGTAGCTCCAACTGACTGTAAATCAGTATCAGCAAGACACACCCACATCAAATCTTGGCCGAATTCTTGACTTGTTTTTGGCCCTTCTTCTTGTTGCTCTTAGACTTCTTATTTTTATTGGACTTGAATACAAGCCCACCTTTGTCATTGGGGGATTTTTGCACGCTCAAGATGTTGTTGAGTGTAAATTTCCTTCATGACACTTTTCCAAGTCCTTCTTCAAAGAAGTGACTTGGGCCTTGAGCTCTTTGATTTCCTCTACATGGTTAGTCTCAACACAAGTACTAGAGGAAGTATAAGCTTCATCGTTAGAGCAACAAGGCAAGGAAAGCAATTCATCACAAGATGTACCAACATTGTGAGTAGATGAATTACAAGGACTAGCACATGGCAATATAGCATTTTGACTAGAAGTAGTGCTAGTATCCACATGAGGCTCACTAGATGTTACCTTAGCAATAATGGCCTCATGAGCTATCTTTTAGCACATTATGGGATACTAGAAGATCATCATGAGAGCTTGAGAGCTTTTCATGGCTTTCTTCCAATTTCTCATAATTGCTAGATAGCAACTCAAGTTGAGCCCAAGCTCAACATTCTCCTTCAAAATGGATGCTTCACAAGTAATAGAGTTAGTAGCACAAGCATCATCAATAATAGCAAGAGGAGAAGGCAACTTTACAAGCTCTTTTGAATATGAAGCTTTAAGTTGAGCATGAGACTCGGTGAGTTTGATGAGCTCATTCTTAATGACCCTTGAGCCATTTTCTAGATGCTCAAAGTCCTCAAGGAGTTTAGCATGCACAACTTCAAGCTCCTCATTTTTAGTTTCAAAATCATTGGCCACCTCAAGAGCTCTATCACGAGATTCCCTCACTCTAGATAATTCTAGAGAAAAGTCTCCTCAAGAGATTCCTTGGTGGTTTGTTCAAGTTCAAGAGCTTGAGAGAGGTTCGCAATCTCATTAGCGTAATCACGCTCATGACCTTCCATTTTATCAATGGTGACCTCATGCTCCTCAAGACGAGATTCCAACTCATCAATATATTTCTTGCCCTCAATAGCAATAGACATGATTTCCATGAAGTTGGAACGAGCAATTTTATTCTTAAGAAGAGCTTTAAAAATCATTTCCCCCTTAATTTTTAAGGAGGCAACATCATCACTCTCTTCATCATAATCAACATCATCATCACTCTTGCCATCATCAATATCATCACAAGATATATTGGGATTCAAAGTGGAGATACCTTTGAAGCCTTGGCCATGAGGCAAAATGCAGTAGATGATGATATAGGATCCCTTGAAGCACCATTCAAGACCACATCTTGTTACATGGAGTGTTGGGTTTCATGTACATTGTTAACACAACAACTCGAGGAAATACATGCATTTTTATCATGGCAACAAGATATAACAAGCATATCATCATGAGATTTAGTCAAGAAATTTCTACATGATATGCAAGGACTATCAACACAAGCAAGTGAAACATTTGAGTGCTCAAGTGCTAAAGCCCAAAGACGGAGCATTGCAATAATATAGTGATGAAGAATCATCCACAAAAAGCTCACTATCATCATTGAAATGACCGACACTACTCACCATATCATTACCTTGTGGAAAACCACATGTAGGTGAAGTAGAAGAAAGTTGAGAAGACTATACGGCCGGAGGTGGAGGGAGAACAATCATCCCTACAAATCTTGGACACGCCATATTTATCTTGAAGCTTCATCCACAACTCATGAGCATCCCGGAATGGCGTGAGTTGAAATATAACTACATTGCTCAAAGCATCAAAAAGCGCATTAGAAGCTTGAGCATTGAGATAAGAGTTTTTCTCATCCTCTAAAGATAATCTTTGGGGATGCTTTGGAGGAGAAAAACCCATATCTACAATTCGCTTCCAAATTTGGGTCCATGACCCTAAAGAGATTGAGCATGAATTACCCAAACATCAAAATTTGTGCCATCGAAACTAAGAGTGTCAGAGAATCCTAATCCCCTAGTCGAAATCTTTACTCTCTAGGCGGTTAAGCCCAACAAAGAGAGACGAGGCTCTGATACCAATTGAAAGATCGTGGATGTCGCCTAGAGGGGGGGGGTGAATAGGCGCTTTAAAATAAATACGGTTTAGGCTTAAACAAATGCGGAATAAACCTAGCGGTTAATTTGTCAAGCACAAAACCTAAAACAACTAGGCTCACCTATGTGCTCCAACAACTTATGCTAAGCAAGATAATCAACTATGTGATAGCAAGAAAGATGACAAAGAACAAAATGGCTATCACAAAGTAAAGTGCATAAGTAAAGGGCTCGGGTAAGAGATAACCGAGGCACGCGGAGACGACGATGTATCCCGAAGTTCACACCCTTGCGGATGCTAATCTCCGATTGGAGCGGTGTGGAGGCACAATGCTCCCCAAGAAGCCACTAGGGCCACTGAATCTCCTCACGCCTCGCACAATGCAAGATGCCGTGATTCCACTAAGGGACCCTTGAGGGCGGTCACCGAACCTGCATAAATGGCAACCCTTGGGGCGGTCACCGAACCCAGACACTTTGGCAACCCTTGGGGCGGTCACTGTACCACAAATTGCTCGGGCGATCTCCACAACCTAATTGAGACCCTGACGCTTCACGGAGCTTTACACCACAATGATTGAGCTCCGAACACCACTAACTGCCTAGGGCGCCAAGGCACCCAAGAGGAACAAGCTCTAGGGTGCCCAAACAGCCAAGAGTAATAAGCTTCTCAAACTTCACTTCCACGTATCACCGTGGAGAACTCAAACCGATGCACCAAATGTAATGGCAAGGGCACATGGAGTGCCCAAGTCCTTCTCTCCCAAATCCCACCAAAGCAACTAATCCTTGGGGAAATGAGAGGAAGAACGAAGAAGAACACGAAGAACTTCAAGATCTAGATCCAAGGGGTTCCCTCACTTAGAGGAGAAAGTGATTGGTGGAAATGTGGATCTAGATCTCCTCTCTTTTCCCTAAAAAACTAGCAAGAATCCATGGAGGAATTGAGAGTTAGCAAGCTCAAGAAGGTCAACAATGGGGGAAGAACACGAGCTCAAAGGATAAGTATCAATGGGGAAGAAGACCCCCTTTTATAGGTGGGGAGAAAAACCAACCGTTATCCCCTCACTCAGCCCGCACGACGCGGTACTACCGCAGGGAGCTGCGGTACTACCGTGGTTGGCTGTGGTACTACCGTTGCAGGTTGCGGTACTACCGCATGTGCAGCTCTGGCCAGATGAAGGCCTGTTGCACATGGCAACGAGCGGTAGAACCGCCGGAGCGGTACTACCGCGCGCCCCTACAGTACTACCGTAAGGCAGGCAACACTAGGCGCAGAGAAAGCACGGACGTAAAAAATTACTTCCGTACCTACTTCCTCCGAGGGAGGACCTGCAAGAAACTCCCAAGACGGTACTACCAAGACACGAAGAGCAAGATTACTGACGTAGGGCGCGGATGTAAAAATTACATCCGCCTTTACTCCGCTCATGCTGCTAAGCCTCGGCCAGAGCCCACGGTACTATCACAAGACCAAGGCTGCATTATCACAGAGGGCGGATGTAAAAATTACATCCACCCCTACTACCGCTCGAAAGCAACAAGGCTTGCTCGAGGCCACGGTACTACCACTCCCACAGAGCGGTACTACCACAAGGGCTCATGTACTACCGCTCCAAGAGCAAGACTACCGCATGCCCCGGATCGGAACACTAGGAGTCCTTCATTTTGTAGAGAAGACAACAGAGGGTAACAATAAAACCAGAACTGCCATAACTTCTGCAAAAGAGCTCCGAATTGAGCAAACTCAAGCTTGTTGGATACAAGACAACGAATAGCATCAAAACAGAGACTGGTTATAGTAAGAAGAGGCAGGGGAGGTATGCCAAACCAGAGAGGAGAGGAACCTCCAACAGAGAAGAACCGGCAGAACCTCCAACAACGAAAACATCACAGAAGATGCATGCAAACTCCGTTTTCGATGAACTCGAGCTTGTCATAAAAATGACCATAAGCTCCAAAACTCACAAGGAGAAGAACCAAACAAGAACCAATAAATATGATGCAAGGATGCAATGGTTTGAGCTCTCTAACGATACGATCAAGCAACTCATCAAGAGCCCCCGATAGTACGGCAATCGATTCTATAACCCGGTCTCTCACAACTACCATGAGACCGTAAAATAGAAAACCTATCAAGGGCAAACCTTTGCCTTGCACAAAGTCCACTTGAGCTAGTTGATGATGATCTACTCCTCCTCAAGATGGACCACCTTTCTTGATTGCATTGGCTCGATGAAGACTAGTTGATTGCTCCCCCATACTCAACTATGGGTGAGCCCCTCTTCCGCTCATCTTCACAAGTCCATTGTCACCACAATGGACGGCAAGCTTCAAGCACTTGATCTCTTCATGATGCATCACTTGAACTTTCACACTGTAACCTAACCCCACAAAGAACTCTCACGAAGACCATGGGTTAGCACACAAAGCGTAATGGACAATGCTTATCATACCATGGGATCACTTGATCCCTCTCGGTACATCTTCTACGCTTTGTGAGTTGATCAACTTGATTCACTCTTGACTTAGTCTTGATCAACCTTGAATCTTTCCAACTCTATTCGTTTGGATGATGTCTTGAAGGTAAACATGAATGATCACACAATCTTCTTCTTCAAGACATGCTTGCAATAAGCTCAACACTCACATGACCAATCTTTGCATAATTCCTTAATACCACCTTGGTCAACACATAAACTCCTTGAAACCAACACATGGACTTCAAGAAATGCCTATGGACAAATCCTTCAAATATAACTCAATGCAACCATTAGTCCATAGAGAATGTCATCAATTACCAAAACCACACATGGGGGCACCACATGTCCTTTCAACTGTGAGTAAGACCAAACGAGGCCTTTCCGTTGTGTTTCCATCTGATCGAGTCAATGGAATTATTCGGAGCGCAATCACAGACGAGCGTGACTTTATATAAGACCACACCATGCTCGTGCCTCTCCATCTAATCGAGTCCACGCCCATATCGAGTAATATACGAAACATCAAGAAAGAAGAGTGACTGTGCTTTTGAAAACGAGCAAACAAACTTTTAACAACAGAGTCAATAGTAAGTGTTGGCATCTCAACCCATACCGCTGGGTTAAAGAAACGAACGTGATTGTGCGTAATGCAAAGCTATGCCTCTGTGGGCTCACCGGCCGTGCATCTCCTTCTGATCGAGTCGACGGAAGCACTTGGAACAGAAACACAGGGGAACGTGACTCTATATCATACGGCACCATGCCTCTTTGAGCTTCACGCCCGTGCCTCTGACCCTTAACACTGCCACGAACGTCCACGCCATCGTCAGTGCACAGGTCATGTCGCTACCTGGAACAGAACTGTGGTTGTAGTCACTTAAGGCCCGTGCTTCTAATAAAAGAAGCGCCACGCAACTCAGTACAGAACCGTGACTTTTAAAAACAAGGAACTTACGCTTTTAAACAACTCGACTCTCGAATCAGCCACTCACAAAGTAAACAGCTACTGTTAACATCTAAACCCATTCCGCTTTCTTTCCATGATAAACGCATTTAACGTGACTATGCAAAAGACGAAACCATGCCCCCATGGGATTCACCTACGTACGTGCCTATTCGAATAGGCCAATCCGTGCCTCACAGAGTAAACACTGAGAGCTCACCTCTGAACCAATTCCGATGGTTCCCCAGAATTAAAAATCCTTTGTGGGCGGAACGCCTGTGCCTCACCGTCTGATCAAGTCGACGGAACAATTCGGAACACAAACGCACGAGACCGTGACTCTATATTAAAGGGCAGTATGCCTTTTAGCGCTTCACGCCCGTGCCTGTGACCCTTAACACTGCCACGAACATCCACGCCATCGACAGTGCACAAGTCATCATCCGCGGCTATATTCACTTCACGTCTGTGCTTCTAATAAACGAAGCGCGACGTAACTCAGTACAGAACCGTGCTTTTAAAAACAAGGAACTTACGCTTTTAAACAACTCAACTCTCGAATCTCACAAAGCAAATAGCTAGCGTTAACATCTAAACCCATTCTGCTTTCTTTCCATGATAAACGTACGAACGTGACTATGCAAAAGACGAAACCATTCCCCTGTGGGATTCACCTGAGTACGTGCCTATTTTTCTCAACGAGTTGACGGAAACATTTCGAACACAAATACAGGCGAACGTGACTCTATATAAAACCACACCATGATTCTGTGGGATGCAAGCCCGTGTCTGTGACCCGAAACACTGCAACACAGTAAAGTCACGAACATACACGCCTTCATCTGTACACAAGTCATTACAATAATAGGTTAACAACCGTGGATGCAGAGACTTCACGTCCCGTGCATCATAAGTAATGGCGCCTAATTACAACGATACTCGAAACCAAAATAAATTTTGTTTGCAAGGTAGCTGACAGCGCAATTTCACAAGTAATGGTAGGAAACTACACTCCACTGCTTAAGAACACCAGACGCACACAACAACCAGGGACGCCCCTGTATACCTAGTCCCCAACGATCTTGTTGCTGGTTTGCTCCCGGCGCAGTTCATCAATCTCCTTCTTCAGCGCCTTCACATCCTCGTCATGTCGCTTCGCAGCTGCAACCGATTCCTGCAACGACCGGACGTGCTTTTCAAGGATATTGTTCTTCTCAACCGTAATTTCTACGATCCTGGCATTCGCCTTCTTCAAATCTTCCCTTGCTTCCTAGAAGAGCTCTTGCCACCCGTGGATGATCTCCACCAGCTCATCACACGTTTTGTTAGCCTCTGCAAATGAAACAACGTGCACCATTCCCATCGCTGCTCCGCTCACCATTCCCATCTCTTTCGAGCCACAGCTGCTCCCCAATTCTACAAAGAAGGGACTTCTGTTCAAGACCATGACGCAGATCGACCCTACCTCCAATCGATCAGAATCAAGATCGCAAGACAGACCCACCTCAAATTAGGAGTCAACTGACCACAATAATTCATGTTTCACAAAGTAAATCAAAGCAACCGAAAGAAACAAAAAACGAATGAAGGAGAAGCAGAAACAGGGTGAACTTACAGACGAGGAACCGTCACGAGCCTGGATCTCCTCCCGCGACAGGGCACGGCGGTCCGGAGTAGTGTCCTTCTGCCCAGCCATGGCGGAGATGGTCAGTGAATAGTGATGAGCAACAGGAGTGGAAGGCCTGGCGGCCAACAAAGCGAGGAGTAGAATGTGGCTAGGGTTTCGACACTCCGTCCGTCCGCCTTAAATAGCCGGAGCCTAGCCTCGGGCGATGAGCCAGAACGGTGTCACCGGAGGAGACGCCCGTCGCACCGTTAGGTTTCTGGAGCGGAGCCACGTGGCATTCAGTCCCGAGGTACGAAGAGACGGCCGTCAAACCGTTGGGTTTCCGCCATAAACGCACGAATGTGACTATTGGTAAATCATAACCATGCCTCTTCGCGATGCACGGATGTGCCTGCCGTTGCAAACGGTTCAACGCAATCATTTGGAACACGAAAACAACATAATGTGACTCTTCACAATACCACGCCGTCACTTCCTCGGACCCACCACCGTGCAAAGAAAACACCACAGCAGCTTCTCTCGAACAAGCCATTCCGTGCCTCACTGAGTAAACAGTGAGTATTCACACCTGAACCCTTTCCGCTGGGTTTCCATCTGATCGAGTCAACGGAATTATTCGGAACGCAATCACACACAAGCGTGACTCTATATAACACCACACCATGCCCGTGCCTCTCCATCTAATCGAGTCCACGCCTTTATCGAGTAATATACGAAACATCAAGAAAGAAGCGTGACTATGCTTTTGAAAACAAGGAAACAAGCTTTTAACAACAGAGTCAATAGTAAGTGTTGGCGTCTCAACCCATTCCGCTGGGTTAAAGAAACGAACGTGACTGTGCGTAATGCAAACCTATGCCTCTGTGGGCTCACCTGCCGTGCATCTCCTTCGGATCGAGTCGACGGAAGCACTCGGAACATAAACACAGGGGAACGTGACTCTATATCATACGACACCATGCCTCGTAGAGTTTCACGCCCGTGCCTGTGACCCTTAACACTGCCATGAACGTCCACGCAATCGTCAGTGCACAGGTCATGTCGCTACCTGGAACAGAACCGTGGCTGTAGTCACTTCACGCCCGTGCTTCTAATAAAAGAAGCGCGATGCAACTCAAGATGTAACCGTGGCTTTTAAAAACAAGGAACTTACGCTTTTAAACAACTCTACTCTCGAATCGGCCACTCACAAAGTAAACAGCTAAGCGTTAACATCTAAATCCATTCTCGCTTTCTTTCCATGATAAACGATGAACGTGACTATGCGCGAAAGACGAAACCATGCCCCCATGGGATTCACTGCGTCGCGTTTATTCGAATAGGCCAGTCCGTGCTTCACAGAGTAAACAGTGGGTATTCACATCTGAACCAACTCCGCTGGGTCTCCCCAATTAACGAACCTTTGTGTGCTGAACGCCCGTGCATCTTCGGAACACAAACGCACGAGACCGTGACTCTATGTTATAGGGCAGCATGCCTTTTAGCGCTTCACGCCCGTGCCTGTGACCCTTAACACTGCCACGAACATCCACGCCATCGCTGCAGCAGGTCATGTTGCTACCGAATGTAACCGTGGCTGTAGTCACTTCACGCCCGTGCTTCTAATAAAAGAAGCACCACGCAACTCAGCACAGAGCCGTGGCTTCTAAAAACAAGGAACTCTTACCCTTTTCAGGTGGGTTTCCACAATTAAAGAAACAAACGTGACTGTGAGTAAGACCAAACGATGCCTTTCCGCTGGGTTTACATCTGATCGAGTCAATGAAATTATTCGGAACGCAATTACAGATGAGTGTGACTCTATATAAGACCACACCATGCCCGTGCCTCTCCATCTAATCGAGTCCACGTCTTTTTATCGAGTAATATACGAAACATCAAGAAAGAAGCGTGACTGTGCTTTTGAAAATGAGCAAACAAACTTTTAACAACAGAGTCAATAGTTAGTGTTGGCATCTCAACCCATTCCGCTGGGTTAAAGAAACGAACGTGACTGTGCGTAATGCAAAGCTATGCCTCTGTGGGCTCACCGGCCGTGCATCTCCTTCTGATCTAGTCGACGGAAGCACCTGGAACAGAAACACAGGAGAACGTGACCCTATATCATACGGCACCATGCCTCTTTGAGCTTCACGCCCGTGCCTCTGACCCTTAACACTGCCACGAACGTCCACGCCATCGCTGGCAGTGTCATGTCGCTACACCGAACAGTAACCGTGGCTATAGTCACTTCACGCCCGTGCTTCTAATAAAAGAAGCGCCACGCAACTCAGCACAGAGCCGTGGCTTCTAAAAACAAGGAACTCTTACCCTTTTCCGGTGGATTTCCGCAATTAAAGAAACGAACGTGACTGTGAGTAAGACCAAACGATGCCTTTCCACTTGGTTTCCATCTCAGCAAGTCAACGGAATTATTCGGAACACAAACACAGACGAGCGTGACTCTATATAACACCACACCATGCCCATGCCTCTCCATCTAATTGAGTCCACGCCTTTATCGAGTAATATACGAAACAACAAGAAAGAAGCGTGACTGTGAGTAAGGAAACAAGCTTTTAACAACAGAGTCAAATAGTAAGTGTTGGCGTCTCAACCAATTCTGCTGGGTTAAAGAAACGAACGTGACTGTGCGGAATGAAAAGCTTTGCCTCACCGGCCGTGCCTCTCCTTCTGATAGAGTCTGACGGAAGCAATCGGAACAACAACACAGGGGAGCGTGACTCCATATTATACGGCAACATGCCGCTTAGCGTTGCACGCCCGTGCCTGTGACCCTTAACAGTACCACGAACGTCCACGCCATTGTCAGTACACAACTCATGTCACTGCCTGGTACAAAACCGACATTGTATTCACTTCACAACTGACACTAACAAGCGACATCCACGCCCAGAGCCTACTCATCTACATGTATCAAAGAACGAAACAACACGATGACAATGCAACGCATAAATGCTTTACAGGTTCATGTAAGTACAAAAGGGCACATGCCCCAACGCAACGAAAAAACACACGCTTCAAGCTCTCTGCCTACACTCCAAAGAACGTTCTTGATCGGCCGGTGGGCGAGCGCATCCTCAATCTGCTTCTTCGTCGCCTCATGACCTTCCTTCACAGCAGCATACGAATCCTCAACCAGGCTCTTGTACTTGACGAGAACCTCAGCATTCTCATCCATAAGCTGCTCCACTTCACCCGACAGATTCTGCACCAACGCATGGCTCTGCTCATACAGATTCTTCCAGTGGGCGGCCTCCTGATCCTTCTGGTGGAGCTCTTTGAGAAGCTTCTCATTCTCATATAGAGATCGAAATATGAGACCAGTGAACTTCTCCACAGAGGCATTGCTCTGCTGCACCAACTTCTAAAGCCGAGCGATGAACTGCTGCTGCTTAATTAGCTCATCGAGCACGTCGTCGCTGGCTAAGGAATTCGGTACTGCCATCTTGCCGAGATCGTCTCCATGGCGAATGCGCTTGTGGGAGGATTCTCCTCCACGCGAGAGATCATTGGACACCTGGGCAATTGGGTAGGATATACCTGCCGCCGCTACAGCGTAGCGGCGGGACCTCTCCCTTCTTTTCGCGGCCTTGGTCCTTGCTGCGTGGTTGCTTGAACACCCAGAACCCCTCTTACCTGTCATGGCGCAAGCAAGGAGCTACAAGCTAGAAAGAGAGGCCTGACTCTGGAGAATTGTGGACGCGGAGTGTTCCATGAGTAGGTACCTTTTTATAACACATGCACACCGGTCAGACGGTCAAACAGAGTAACCGACGCATCGAATTCTCACAATCTCTCTTAAATACCTCGAACTCTGGATGCCTGGGAAACACAAGTACTATCATTTCGTCTCCCCGTATGCTCATTCCACACACTACAACCACTCAACTTCTTTCAAATGGTCCGTACATATTCAATAAAAACATCTCAAACACAGTTAACTTATCAGATACGTCTGATCGTATTCCGTGAGAAATTACCGTCAGATTCATACTATTATACATTGCCATTTTTGAAATGATATTTATATCAAAATCTTACTATATATGTGAATTAACTTGCACGCTTCTCGAGGCGACACCTTAGTGAAAACGCTCAGAATAACACACGCAGTACCTAACGTGACGCTCTTTAATAACAAACAAGGCCTCCCAAAGAACGCACAACCGCCACTCTCCACAAAAAAGGAACGAGTTGACAAGGAAAACATTTCCATAGAAAGCGTCAGTAGTCTGCCTGTGGCATTAGCAACACAGTGCCAACTCGGCTTCACTTCCAGGCACCTCACAGTGACTCGCCAGAGAAAATGCATGTAACACACGCGTGGACAAACGTGACTCTCGCTAATAACAATACTTGCCCCCGCCGTTTTCACATCCATTCCTCTCCAAGAGAACGAGCGAGCGGAATCATTCGGAAATACCAAAAGCATACAACCGTGGTAACTTGATTCTGACCAATGCGTTAACATGCTTCCCATGAGTTCATGTCCATGCCTCTCCAAATGAACTGGCGAGCGGAATCATTTGGAACACAAAGAACCATGCAACGTGACTCTCTCTAATAACAAACAGTGCCTCGCTGGAACGCACCACCGCAACTCTCCACAAAAAAGGAAGGAAAACATTTCCATACACAGCGCCAGTAGTGTGCCTATTGCATTGGCAACACAGTGCCAACTCGGCTTCACTTCCACGGACCTCACAAAGGACTCACCAGAGAAAATGCATGTAACACACGCGTGAACAAATGTGACTCTGGCTAATAACAATTCTTGCCCCCGCCGTTTTCACATCCATTCCTCTCCAAGAGAGCGAGCGAGCGAAATCATTTGGAAATACCAAAAGCATACAACCGTGGTAACTTGACTCTGACCAATGCGTTAACACGCTTCCCATGAGTTCATGTCCATGCCTCTCCAAATGAACTGGCGAGCAGAATCGTTTGGAACACAAAAAACCATGAACATAACTCTAAGTAACGCCAAGCCATGCCCCTCTGGGTCACACAAAAACACTAAAATCAAAAAAATGCTAACATCCCGACGACTAACAGTTAAGATGGCAAGCAAAAAACAAGTTCATGGATGAACACAGAAAGTTTCACCAATCTTGATGTCCAAACAGGCACGCAGTACGCTATAGAAAACGTCTGCAACACGCGCAGGCACGAACGTGACTCTGGGTGACACCAAACCATGCCCACGTCGATGTCACCACACTAAAAATAAAAAAACGCTCCCGCATCGAAGCCCATAGAAAGTTACACCAATCTTGATGTGAAACCGAACGGTCGAAGATTCGCAACGGTTGGACCATTCCCCTCTCTCCCTCCACTCCTTTCTTCCTTTTGCTTTCGCACCGAAAATCTCGAACACTTCACTAGTTCCCCTCTCTCGAACACCCTCCTCTCTCCTTCTGCCCGCATTTTCCAATCCAGCAGACCAACCAAAAATCCAAATCGCGTTCGCCTCACACTCCAGCCGCCATCCACTTTGAGATACAGACAGTCGGTGGGTGCCCACGAAAGCGTAAAAAACCTCTCCCGGCGGCAGCGGCGACTGACGGCGACGACCCCTGCTCGCGGCGAAGGTACCAACAGAGAGCAGGGAGAAAAAGCAGCCGATGGATGCAACGAATCCCTCACAAGCAATCGAAGGTAAAAAAATACTAATCCATTACATTCCATTACCACAGTTCGATCAAAACGGTTTTCCCCGTTTTTGACGGACATGAGCCCTAACCGCCACACAATACCGCGTTTCCAAAAAGTCTGTTTAGACTTTTGTAGCAAAATTGAAATAAGGTAGACACGCGTGCAATAGGATGCTACCACTATCCGCCACAGAAATCTGCTCGCAAGATATTTGCCTAAAACGTATTGTGCATGCCAGAACTATCCAGGACACCGCTCTAGATTCAAACCATGAGAGCATCCTTAAATTCAAAACCTGCTATTTACAGAAGATTCTATATATCTGTTGATTGTAACTGTTTCAAATTATGTGCCTCTCTCATATCAACATCTGTGCTCCAATAATAGATCTAGATGTGTGCTTATAGCGTGAAACAATCAGGCCTCTCCGTGATGCCGTTTTGTGTCCACGGGATGCATCTCCTCTTTTTGTTGTGAAATTAAATTTTGCTTCTACTGCTGCTAACGCCTGGGCATTTTTATGCAACAAGGAATGGTAATAAGGAAAACAGGGTACCTGCAGAACATCATGCCATGCAGCAAGGTACTATAAACTATGTAGCAGCAGCAGTAAGTTAACCAGTTACGCCCACACAATCTTGGGAACTACACTTTGATGAAATTTTTCACACACTATGTGTATCATTATTCATTCAAGAACATTTTATCTTACCCTCTAAACCTTACAATTATATTTACGGAATATCATGTGTAGTGTTTTTTTCAATATAAAAAAAGACCTCCCTTCACTGATATGGACTTGACAGCAGCCATACTGCTCACACCTGACCCTAACTTCCATCACTCATTGGCCAAACCAAGAGTTAGGAAGAAAAATTGATATAACAAGAAAAGGGCTATCTTATCAATCTATGTAGATTAAGTTTCAGATTCTTTTTGTGCAGTCGTGGAAGACATGGTTTGAAAACTATATCCCATTTATTTCGATTTTGCTACATAATCCTTTTGTTACATAATCATCGTGCAGGTGACGGATGTGCAGGAGAAGATATTGAAACGATTTTGTCTGAACTTAACAGTGCATATCCAGAAAATCCACTCATCTCTCCTGACCCGTCAGAAAAAAGAACGAAGCGGAACATGGACAACGAAGCACCCGAGCAAGTGCCAGCACCAACTTTGAACAGGGAGCTACAAAAAGACAGGCCATCAGAAACCAAGACCTGCTGCTCCTCCTAGAACAAAAAGACAAAAGACAAAGGACAAAACTCAACTCATCAGCAACAGTGCTACCTTGCAGCAGCAGCAGCCAAGACCTCTAATGGTGCTCCCGCCAGCAGTTACAAGTGTCAAAAATGAACTAACTAAAACCAAGAAGAAAAACAAAAGACAACGGTTGGAAGAAGGAGAGGATGATGCCAGCAAAGAGTCAGAGCATGATGCTGCCGACGACGACGATGGCACAAAACATGATGATGACCTCATTCGCAGAGGGTGATGACTCCATGAGGGACAACGGTGGCGCCCAAGAGGACAAAGCAACAATGATGTAAAACACATTTTCTCTACAGATTTTTCCTACCGCTTTACACCCATGAAAACCAAACCATCCTGTATAACAAAACACTCTTTTTCTACACAGGGAAAACCAAGACAGAAGCGGACAAAGAGGATGAAGACAAGTGGAAAAGAATTGGCAGCACCAACGGATAATGAACATGAGGCAACAACAAATAAGGACAAATGCGAAATCAAGGCAGGAGCAGCATTTGATCAGGTCAATAGAGCATGGAAATTACTAAAAGAACGTCACCGGCAAGATGTTAGGACGGCCGGGTTTGGAAGCATAGAGGAATGCCAAATAAAGCGCTCCATCTGCAAACCGCTTGCAGCACACATCTACGACAACCTGGACACAGAAAGCATGACAATAACATTCGATGATGCTGATCAGCTGAAAGTAATCAAGATTACCAGGGAAGCCATACATAAGGTGTTTGGATACCCAAACGGCACGAAAAAAAGTCGGCACTAAGGCGGAGAAGAGCCCAACTTCAGTGAAAGAACTGATCAAAGAACTTGGCCTCAAGAAAATGGATTTCCATCACGACGATCTGTTTAGAGAACTACGAAACTTGGTGAAAGTAGATGACGAACAATCAAACAGGAAATCAGTTAAAATATTTTTCCTTATTTTTTTCCACAACTTTGTCTGTGGAACAACCTCCCCTACCTTCAAAGAACAAGCCATTATGGTCAAGGACTTGGACTATCCAGAAATGGCAAAGATGGATTTCTGCGAGGTAATCGTCGAAAGTATTAAGGATGGATCCAAGACATGGCAGAAACACAGGTTGTTGCCTCAGGAAGAAAAGAACAAAAAGCATCTCAATGGTTTGGCACAGGGACCAGTAATAATGTACCTCGACTCCCTGCTGCTGCCGACCGACACAATAGAAATGCGCAAGATTGCAAAGACAATGGACAAGACATCATTATCATGAAAGCAAACCACCTAAGAGAGAGTGACCTAAAGAAAATAGCTATAGCAGACATGAAAAAGGACGGAAAAGCACGACCAGATGACTATGAATTTGGCAAGATAAAGGTATAGCCCTATTAAATATATATGCATTATACCTTATAAAAACGGTTTCCAGTCTAACCAACTCCATTCTGCCGAAACAATGCGTATATGGAAAGGAATGTAAGAGAGGATCTTCTATGCCAAGACAAAGAACACCTTCGCATACATTACAGATGATACCAGCACAACAACAGGAGCACCAGCAGACGACCAAGCTACTACCACCCCCAACCAAGCGTCGGGACAAAGCACATGTAAGCACGAGTGGAAGCAAGGAATCAGTCACAGGCACCAGCACAGAATCATATGAAATATTCGCAAGGATAGAAGAAACGTTGAAACAAGTACTTACGAAACAAAACAGATACCGGGAATAAAGACCAGGGCTGGACACCAATGCAGCGAACAAGAGGAGGAATTAGATGAAAACATGAAGAACTCGGTGGTACAACAAACAACGGCCCTGATTGATTCTCTCGAACAACTTAGAAAATTTCAGGACATTGTTTGCACAGTGAGCTTACCAGAAGAGCCGTCGCTGAAGTTGCAGGATGGAGCAGACGCAGGAGCCACAGCTGCACTTGTACATGGCAACCACACGAAAGAAGTCGCAGCCACAGCAGAACTAGGAGCGAGGAGAAAAAGGAAGAAGGAAGAAGAAGAAAAACAAAACAAACATGAAAGGAAGAAAAGAATAACAAAATCAAGAACACAGACCTCAAGAATTAGCCAGAGGGAGACAAAAGAACATAACAAGGTGCAAAAAGAGCAAAGCAAAGAGCATGTATCAACCAATACAGCAAGTGCCAAAGGACAGCAAGAACAAGGTAGAAAAGTAGCTGCAGAAGCAGAGAATCAAGATGAAAAACAGGTAAATGAGAACAAATACACCATCCATGTAACTCGAAAGTGATGCTTTCAAACTTGAACTTAAAAAATCTGTCTTCAATTACATGGGGACATGGCAAGAGAACGCCATCAAACATAAAGGCCAACGGCAGCATGTCGTCAAGAACACCGAGCAAGAGGATGGAAGCAATAGAACAAGCAACCCAACAACAAATGATGCTCCCTCAAAAGCATCAACAGGAGCAGTACAAGAGACGAACAGGATCGGAGGCAGCAAAGAAGTGAGTTTAAAAAATCAGTCTCTTCTTTCTAAAAAGTCTCTTCTCTCTAAACTAGAAACGGTCTTGAGTTAGCTGACAAATCTGCAACAAAATATATGCTCAGCTGGACAAGTATCATATCAACGCTCCCACAAACGAGGCACGGGCTGATCTAGCGTCAACCATGAACAGCACGGCACAAAAACAAGAAGAAAACAACAAAGAAGAGGTAAAACTTCCAAACCCACCTCGCCCAAATGTCGTCAACTCATATTATTTCATCTATCAGCTATTACAAGCACGGCAAAGAGAAGAGGATGCCCATGCAAAACAGAAAGTCGATATAGAACAGCTCTCCAGCAAAAGAGCATTTCAGATGACCGATACAGGGGAGAAAGCCTCAGACACTGCACCTGGTGACACACACAAGGCTGGTATACAAAGCAAAGAAAAAGTGGACGCAGAAACGGATATCCCAACCACCGGCGCAAAGGTAAAATTCAACAAGAACCATTTTTTCAAAATTTATAAGTAATGTATTGCCCAGCACAACCTGTCACAGTAACACAAGAATTACAAGCAATGAAGCATGCTTTTCCTTTTTTCATGAAACGCAGGAAACAAATGAGGACGGTCATCCGGAAGAAAAGCAAGGGGTACAAACAGAACAAACCAAAAAACAAGGGCAAATGGCGACTAAAATGGTACCCAGTACGCCGACCAAACAGCAGTCTTCACGTGACAAATACAACCGAGAAGACATGCCACCAAAGATCAAAGACCAACGAGGTAAAGCTACACGCACCTGCTCCTACAACGTTAAAAAAAAGTTATGCATGCACAGATGAAGTCCAAACTTTATTTACATTTTTTGACTAAACAGAAGAAAGAAACAAATGAAGCAGAAGATGTGCCTCAAAAAGCGATAGGAAGTGCTGCTACCGCTTGACAATGTACAAAACTCCAGAAGACAGAGAAGAAGTGACAGGAACGGCAAAAGAGAGATTGAATGTAGAGGTCAAGCTACAAAACCTCTTTCTATAGCATATAAAAAATGTATACATTTTAATTACTTTTTTATGCGTTCCGGCTGGATGCAAGAAACAGAGGAGAGCACCAATGTTCAAGACCAACAAACACAACAACACAAGGGAATGGAACAATCAAGATGTTCTTCCAACAACGAACAACAGAATCAGTAGACCAAGCTTTAAAGCTCCGTCCGTCCGAAAGCAAGAAATAACAGAGATGCCAATGTCGATTTAAAAGACCTAAAAGGTGAAGTGAGATGACCTGCTTTTAAGGAAATTAGATATTTCAAAGTGAACAAAGACACAAATGCAATCTCATTTACCTACCTCTATGTCTCAACAGCCACAAGACAAAAAGCAGCGACACCACGTAAGAACAAAACGAAAAAGATCCAGAGGAGCTCCAAAAACCTCCACTCAAAGAAGAAAAGCTCCAAAAACCTCCACTCAAATAAGAAAAGCTTGAAGAGGCAGCACCGGCGGAAACGGCTGAAAAGGTGAAGCTACAAAAAAAACATTCAAAGACACACTTAAAAATTTGAGTATTTTTCTTAGGGAACGGACACTAAACTACAATGAAAATAACGAGCATATTTAATTATTTTTTAACCACACTTTTACACGACAACGCAGAAACCTCAACAAGACACGCACGCAGACACAAGCAAAGAAGCAAAGGGCCACGGTGCATTGGAAGACCATGTAGCAAACATTCCATAGTTAGTCAGACAACAACAAGAAAAAGGCCGCACCATCAGACAAGAAACATTGTTCTGTAAAAGATGTTGCCGCCACAAACACGACAGTAAGCCAGGACGGCACTCAAACAGAACGTGAACCATTGATCATACAAAACCTGGCCATTGAAGAAGGCACAAAAGATGAAGGGATCGAACGCCTGTACAACAACGTCATGACAGCGAGTGAGGACAAAGGGTAAGTTCATGTTGCCACCAACGAATTATATTCCTCCAATGATTTTCTCCCTTAAAGATTTTACATTTATACCTGTAGATATATATATATATATATATATATATGTGTGTGTGTGTGTGTGTGTGTGTGTGTGTGTGTGTGTGTGTGTGTGTGTTGCAGGCACGAGATTTTTATAAATACAGAGACGTCAACAGTAACGGTGAGCCTCATGGCGGAAAGCTTCAAGTCTGGAAAGGCAGTGCGCAGCGAAACCATGGCAGTCATGCTACAGATGTTGAAAAAGCAATTCAGGGGCACAAAGAGAAAGATTCTATCAACATACAACACCGTAAGTAAACCTCAAGTTTCAACAAATGAATATCACTATATCGATCAATCAACCTTTCAGACAATTGAATTTACAAACCTCTTTTACGCACATGTGACAAAAAAAGCAGGCATCAGTACGCATGGCCAACCACGAAGATCCATTGGAGCTGAAAAATAAAGACGAAGCACATGTCAGAGACAAGACAATGCCTAAAAGGCTTAAAAGATTCCTTGATCTGGAAGAAGGAGAGCAACTACAAGATTTCGACATAGTAAGCACATCTCATGTTACAGATAAGAAATACAATCTCGGCACTACAATTCCGTCTAACGATCAACAAATCATGACTAAATTCAAGAAGGATCCCTTACTTATCTATTTTCCATTTTGCAGTTCTTTCTACCAGTTTGCATAGGCGGGCCTATTCAAGAAGGAGCTGTGGGCCACTACTTTGTTGTTACAATAAACATGAAAAAAGAGCGCTTCGAACTCCTTGACTCTTTAGAAGTTGAACATGAAGGAACAATGGATTACTTCAACACAGTAACAAACAGAGTAAAGAGGATATGGAAGCAAGTAAGCAAATTGCTCCAGCTGTCTCCAAGTAGTATTGACCATTTCAAAAAAGTCAAAATGTAGGTGCCACTTCAGGGAGCAATGTAAGCACTACAAACCTTTCTCCTTTTCCTTACTCACTGTAACAATTAAACTATTAATTCAATACATAAGAAACATAGGGCGTTAGGACAACTTCACCTAAACTGCCCAACCATCTTTGGACAACGACAATAACCAATCATCCTTCTACCTGCAGACTCGACTGTGCGTTCTATATGTTCATGAACGCAAAGCACTACACCAACGGTGGAGAAACAAATGTACCTAACAAAAGAACAAATCCCGGGTTGAGGAAGAAAATTCTCTATCAAATAATCAGCCAATACAGTAGATACGGCCAGACCGTCATTAATCAACTACACCAAAGGTTTCTCTTTCTCAAAACAACAAAGTAAAATTCTACTTATATAATTTTCAGTAGACACACCAATAATTTTTTATTTTTTATTTTAACAGATATGCTGAACTCTGAGGTCGATATGGAAGACAGTGAAATGGAACGAATACATTGTGACATAATTCAAGAAGAGATTCCTCCAACTCCCGAGCACATTGGGACGAGCGCTCAAGAGATACAAGTTATTGACATTAATGACACAAGCAGCGATGAGGAGAAAGAAGATTATCATGTGAGCAGCAAGGATACCACCAAAGCGTCTGAAGAAGCACTCACGGAAGAACAAGCCCAGACAGATGCTGGTTTACAGAGGGAACAACACGCGCAGCCAGACACTTATTTATAAAAGGAAGACGAAAGGAAAGATCCACCGATAGAACCAGGCAGAACACCCCCAGATAAAAAGACAGGACACATAACAGGCTCTCCTTTAGAAGGTGATAACAGGACAAAGAGCGTACCAACTCGCCAACAAGAGCTTTCCAAACAGAACAAGAACCCTGTTGACGAAGATCGCAAACCAGGAACATCACCCGAGGTGAAACATGCACAAGAAGAAAAGAAGCAGATAGAGAAGGATTTAATAGAAAAGATACTTGAACAGAGGAAACACGATGCTGCAATCTCAGTAGAACCGAGCATCAAAAACAACAGCACACAAAAGGAATCACCAACACCTAGGCAGCCTAACGAGCAGGCGCAGTTAGGTCACGACAAGAAAAAGGCAAGGCATCTTCCAAGAGTACGCATAAGATCCCCAAAACCCTCAACGATTCAATCATCAGAGATCAGCTCAGCAAACATAATCTCAATTAAGAGGCCATTCAAACGACCAAGCAAGGAACCTGGGAAAGTCAAGGTTGCATCACTTGTTCCACGAGATTTCATTTACAGAGAAAAGTGTTGGAAATATGCCCTAGAGGCAATAATAAAAGTATTATTATATTTCCTTGTTCATGATAATTGTCTTTTATTCATGCTATAATTGTATTATCCGGAAATCGTAATACACGTGTGAATACATAGACCACAATATGTCCCTAGTGAGCCTCTAGTTGACTAGCTCGTTGATCAACAGATAGTCATGGTTTCCTCGACTATGGACTTTGGATGTCGTTGATAACGTGATCACATCATTAGGAGAATGATGTGATGGCCAAGACCCAATCCTAAGCATAGCACAAGATCGTGTAGTTCGTTTTGCTAGAGCTTTTCCAATGTCAAGTATCTCTTCCTTAGACCATGAGATCGTGTAACTCCCGGATACCGTAGGAGTGCTTTGGTGTACCAAACGTCACAACGTAATCGGGTGACTATAAAGGTGCATTACGTATCTCCAAAAGTGTTTGTTGGGTTGACATGGATCGAGATCGATTTGTCACTCCGTATGACGAAGAGGTGTCACCGGGCCCACTCGGTAGTGCATCATCATAATGAGCTCAAAGTGACCAAGTGTTTGGTCACGGATCATGCATTACGGTATTTAGTAAAGTGACTTACGGCAACGAGATTGAACGAGGTATTGGGATACCGACGATCGAATCTCGGGCAAGTAAAATACCGATTGGCAAAGGGAATTGTATACGGGGTTGATTGAATCCTCGACATCGTGGTTCATCCGATGATATCATCGAGGAGCATGTGGGAGCCAACATGGGTATCCAGATCCCGCTGTTTGTTATTGCCCGAGAGCCGTCTCGGTCATGTCTGCATGTCTCCCGAACCCGTAGGGTCTACACACTTAAGGTTCGGTGACGCTAGGGTTGTATGAATATGAGTATGCAGCAAACCGAATGTTGTTCAGAGTCCCGATAAGATCCCGGACGTCACGAGGAGTTCCGGAATGGTCCGGAGGTAAAGATTTATATATATAGGAAGTCTTATTTTGGTCGCGGAAAAGTTTTGGGCATTATCGGTATTGTACCGGAGTGCCGAAGGGGTCTCGAGGGTCCACCGGGGTCAACCTGCCGGGGCCACATGGGCTGTAGGGGGTGCGCCTTGGCCTATATGGGCCAAGGGCACCAGCCCCAAAAGGGCCCATGCGCCAAGGAGACTTGGGAGGGAAGTGTCCTAAAGGGGGAAGGCACCTCCGAGGTGCCTTGGGGAGGATGGACTCCTCCCCCCTCTTGGCCGCACCCCTTCCTTGGAGGAAGGGGCAAGGTTGCGCCCTCCCCCCCTCTTTTGCACCTATATAAAGGGAGGGGAGGGAGGGGTGGCCGCACCCTGAAGCCCTTGGCACCTCCCTCTCCGCTACACCTCCTCCTCCTCCCGTAGTTGCTTAGCGAAGCCCTCAGAGGAGTTCTCACTGCATCCACCACCACGCCCGTCAGGTTGCTGGATCTTCATCAACCTCTCCTTCCCCTTGCTAGATCAAGAAGGAGGAGACGCCATCCGCTCCATACGTGTGTTGAACGCGGAGGTGCTGTCCGCTCGGCACTAGGTCATCGGTGATCTGAATCACGGCGAAAGTACGACTCCATCATCCCTGCTCCATTGAACGCTTCGCACGCGATCTACAAGTGGTATGTAGATGCAATCACTCTTCCATGACTCGTTGCTAGATGAACTCATAGATGGATCTTGGTGAAACCGTAGGAAAAATTTTAATTTTCGCAACGCTCCCCAACAAAGGCATCATGAGCTAGGTCTATCGTAGTTCTCTATTGCACGAGTAGAACACAATTTTGTTGTGGGCGTAGATCTTGTCAACTTGCTTGCCGCTACTAGTCTTATCTTGCTTCAGCAGTATTGTGGGATGAAGCGCCCGGACCAACCTTACACGTGACGCTTACGTGAGACCGGTTCCACCGATCGACATGCACTAGTTGCATAAGGTGGCTGGCGGGTGTCTGTCTCTCCCACTTTAGTTGGAGCGGATTCGATGAAAAGGGTCCTTATGAAGGGTAAATAGAAGTTGACAAAATCACGTTGTGGTTATTCGTGAGGTAAGAAAATGTTCTTGCTAGAACCCAATTGCAGCCACGTAAAAGATGCAACAACAATTAGAGGACGTCTAACTTGTTTTTGCAGCAATTGTCATGTGATGTGATATGGCCAGAAGTTGTGATGAATGATGAATGATATATTGTGATGTATGAGATCATGTTCTTCTAATAGGAATCACGACTTGTATGTCGATGAGTATGACAACCGGCAGGAGCCATAGGAGTTGTCTTTATTTTTTGTATGACCTGCGTGTCATTGAAGAACGCCATGTAAATTACTTTACTTTATTGCTAAACGCGTTAGCCATAGAAGTAGAAGTAGTCGCTGGCACGACAACTTCATGAAGACACGATGATGGAGATCATGATGATGGAGATCATGGTGTCATGCCGGTGACAAGATGATCATGGAGCCCGAAGATGGAGATCAATGGAGCTATATGATATTGGCCATATCATGTCACTACTATATAATTGCATGTGATGTTTATTATGTTTATGCATCTTGTTTAATTAGAACGACGGTAGTAAATAAGATGATCCCTTACAACAATTTCAAGAAGTGTTCTACCCTAATCGTGCACCGTTGCTAAAGTTCATCGTTTCAAGCACCACGTGATGATCGGGTGTGATAGATCCTTACGCTCACATACAACGGGTGTAAGACAGTTTTACACATGCAAAACACTTAGGGTTAACTTGACGAGCCTAGCATGTACGCAGACATGGCCTCGAACACGGAGACCGAAAGGTCGAACACGAGTCGTATGGAAGATACGATCAACATGAGAATGTTCACCGACGATGACTAGTCCGTCTCACGTGATGATCGGACACGGCCTAGTCGACTCGGATCGTGTAACACTTAGATGACTAGAGGGATGTCTAATCTGGAGTGGGAGTTCATTAAATAATTTGATTAGATGAACTTTATTATCATGAACAATAGTCTAAAATCTTTGCAAAATGTCTTGTAGATCAAATGGCCAATGCTAATGTCACCATGAACTTCAACGTTGCTCCTAGAGAAAACCAAGCTGAAAGATGATGGCAACAACTATTCAGACCGGGTCCTAACCCGAGGATCATCCTCATAGCAGCCAAGAAACAATATGTCCTAGAAGCACCGCTAGGTGAAGCACCCATCCTGCAGAACCAAGACATTATGAATGCTTGGCAGTCTCGTCTTGATGATTACTCCCTCGTTCAAGGCGGCATGCTTTACAGCTTAGAACCGGGGCTCCAAAAGCGTTTTGAGCAACACGGAGCATATGAGATGTTCGAGCAGCTGAAAATGGTTTTCCGAGCTCATGCCCGGGTCGGGAGATATGAAGTCTCCGACAAGTTCTATAGTTGTAAGATGGAGGAAAACAGTTCTGTCAGTGAGCACATACTCAAAATGTCTGGGTTGCACAACCGCCTGTCCCACTGGACATTAACCTCCTGGACGAGGCGGTCATTGACAGAATCCTTCAGTCGCTCCCACCAAGCTACAAGAGCTTTGTGATGAACTACAATATGCAGGGATGGTGAAGACCATTCCCGAAGTATTTTCAATGCTGAAATCAGCAGAGGTTGAAATCAAGAAAGAACATCAAGTGTTGATGATCAATAAAACCACTAAGTTCAAAAAGGGCAAGGGTAAGAAGAACTTCAAGAAGGACGGCAAGGATATTGCCGCGCCTGGTAAGCAAGTTGCCAGGAAGAAGTCAAGGAATGGACCCAAGCCTGAGACTGAGTGCTTTTATTGCAAGGGGAAGGGTCATCGAAGCGGAACTGCCCCAAATACTTAGCGGATAAGAAGGCCGCAACACTAAAGGTATATTTGATATACATGTAATTGATGTGTACCTTACCAAGACTCGTAGTAACTCCCGGTATTTGATACCGGTGCCGTTGCTCATATTTGTAACTCACAGCAGGAGCTGCGGAATAAGCGGAGACTGGCAAAGGACGAGGTGACGATGCGCGTCGGGAATGGTTCCAAGGTCATGTGATCGCCGTCGGCACACTACCTCTACATTTACCCACGGGATTAGTTATGAACCTCAATAATTGTTATTTAGTGCCAAGTTTGAGCATGGACATTGTATCTGGATCTTGTTTAATGCGAGATGGCTACTCATTTAAATCCGAGAATAATGGTTGTTCTATTTATATGAGAGATATGTTTTATGGTCATGCTCTGATGGTCAATGGTTTATTCTTAATGAATCTCGAACGTAATATTACACATATTCATAGTGTGAATACCAAAAGATGTAAAGTTGATAACGATAGTCCCACATACTTGTGGCATCGCCGCCTTGGTCACATTACGCCAACCGCATGAAGAAGCTCCATGCCGATGGACTTTTGGAGTCTCTCGATTATGAATCATTTGACACATGCGTAACCATGCCTCATGGGCAAGATGACCAAGACTCCGTTCTCCGGGACAATGGAGCGAGCAACCAACTTATTGGAAATCATACATACCGATGTGTGCGGTCCAATGAGCGTTGAGGCTCATGGAGGATATCGTTATGTTCTCACTCTCACCGATGACTTGACTACATATGGGTATGTCTACTTGATGAAACACAAGTCCGAGACCTTTGAAAAGTTCAAGGAATTTCAGAATGAGGTAGAGAATCAACGTGACCGAAAAATAAAGTTCTTACGATCAGATCGTGGAGGAGAATATTTAAGTCACGAATTTGGTACACACTTAAGGAAATGTGGAATCATTTCACAACTCACGCCGCCTGGAACACCTTAGCATAACGGTGTGTCCGAACGTCGTAATCGCACTCTATTGGATATGGTGCGATCTAAGATGTCTCTTACAGATTTACCGCTATCATTTTGGGGATACGCTCTAGAGACAGCTACATTCACTTTAAATAGGGCACCGTCTAAATCTGTTGAGACGACACCGTATGAATTATGGTTTGGGAAGAAACCTAAGCTGTCGTTTCTAAAAGTTTGGGGATGCGATGCTTATGTCAAGAAACTTCAACCTGAAAAGCTCGAACCCAAATCGGAAAAATGCGTCTTCATTGGATACCCTAAGGAAACCATTGGGTATACCTTCTACCTTAGATCCGAAGGCAAGATTTTTGTTGCCAAGAACGGATCCTTTCTGGAAAAAGAGTTTCTCTCGAAAGGAGTAAGTGGGAGGAAAGTAGAACTCGATGAAGTACTACCTCTTGAACCGGAAAGTAGTGCAGCTCAGAAAATGTTCTGTGGTGCCTACACCAATTGGAGAGGAAATTAATGATGATGATCAAGGTACTTTGGATCAAGTTGCTACCGAACTCAGAGGTCCACTAGGACACGCCCGCACTGCAGTGGTACGGCAACCCCGTCTCCGGAAATCATGTTGTTAGACAACGGTGAACCTTCGAACTATGAAGAAGTGATGGCGGCCCGGATTCCAACAAATGGCTTGAAGCCATGCAATCCGAGATAGGATCCATGTATGAAAACAAAGTATGGACTTTGGACAGACTTGCCCGATGATCGGCGGCGATAGAAAATAAATGGATCTTTAAGAAGAAGATGGACGCGGATGGTAATGTCACCATCTATAAAGCTCGACTTGTCGCTAAGGGTTATCGGCAAGTTCAAGGGATTGACTACGATGAGACTTTCTCTCCGTAGCGAAGCTTAAGTCCGTCCGAATCATGTTAGCAATTGCCGCATACTATGATTATGAGATATGGCAGATGGACGTCAAAACAGCGTTCCTTAACGGTTATCTTAAGGAAGAACTGTATATGATGCAGCCGGAAGGTTTTGTCGACCCTAAGAATGCTAACAAGGTATGCAAGCTCCAGCGATCCATTTATGGGCTAGTGCAAGCATCTCGGAGTTGGAACATTCGCTTTGAGGAGATGATCAAGGTGTTTAGTTTATGCACTTATGGAGAAGCCTGCATTTACAAGAAAGTGAGTGGGAGCTCAGAGCATTTCTCATATTATATGTAGATGACATACTTGATGGGAAATGATATAGAACTCTTGGACAGCATTAAGGCCTACTTGAATAAGAGTTTTTCAATGAAGGACCTTGGAGAAGCTGCTTACATATTAGGCATCAAAATCTATAGGGATAGATCAAGACGCCTCATAGGTCTTTCATAAAGCACATACCTTGATAAAATTTTGAAGAAGTTCAAAATGGATCAATCCAAGAAAGGGTTCTTGCCTGTTTTGCAAGGTGTGAAATTGAGCTCGGCTCAATGCCCGACCACGGCAAAAGATAAAGAAGAGATGAGTGTCATCCCTATGCCTCACCATAGGATCTATTATGTATGCCATGCTGTGTACTGCACCTGATGTAAACCTTGCCGTGAGTTTGGTAGGAAGATACCAAAGTAATCCCGGCAAGGAACACCGGACAGCGGTCAAGAATATCCTGAAGTACCGAAAAGGACAAAGGACATGTTTCGTTTATGGAGGTGACAAAGAGCTCGTCAGAAGGGTTACGCCGATGCTAGCTTTGACACAGATCTGATGACTCAAAGTCACAAACCGGATACGTGTATATGTTGAATGGTGGAGCAAGAAGCTGGTGCAGCTGCAAGCGAGCATCGTGGCGGGATCTACATGTGAAGCGGAGTACATGGCAGCCTCGGAGGCAGCACATGAAGCAATTTGGGTGAAGGAGTTCATCACCGACCTAGGAGTCATACCCAATGCGTCGGAGCCGATCAAACTCTTCTGTGACAACACCGGAGCTATTGCACTTGCCAAGGAGCCTGTGTTTCACAAGAAGACCGAGCACATCAAGCGCCGCTTCAACTCCATTAATGAAAATGTTCAAGATGGAGACATAGAAATTTGCAAAGTGCATACGGATCTGAATGTCGCAGATCCGCTGACTAAACCTCTTCCATGAAAGCAAAACATGATCAACACTAGAACTCTATGGGTGTTCGATTCATCACAATGTAACTAGATTATTGACTCTAGTGCAAGTGGGAGACTGTTGGAAATATGCCCTAGAGGCAATAATAAAAGTATTATTATATTTCCTTGTTCATGATAATTGTCTTTTATTCATGCTATAATTGTATTATCCGGAAATCGTAATACACGTGTGAATACATAGACCACAATATGTCCCTAGTGAGCCTCTAGTTGACTAGCTCGTTGATCAACAGATAGTCATGGTTTTCTGACTATGGACTTTGGATGTCGTTGATAACGTGATCACATCATTAGGAGAATGATGTGATGGACAAGACCCAATCCTAAGCATAGCACAAGATCGTGTAGTTCGTTTTGCTAGAGCTTTTCCAATGTCAAGTATCTCTTCCTTAGACCATGAGATCGTATAACTCCCGGATACCGTAGGAGTGCTTTGGGTGTACCAAACGTCACAACATAAATGGGTGACTATAAAGGTGCATTACAGGTATCTCCGAAAGTGTCTGTTGGGTTGACACGGATCGAGACTGGGATTTGTCACTCCGTATGACGGAGAGGTATCACTGGGCCCACTCAATTAGTGCATCATCATAATGAGCTCAAAGTGACCAAGTGTTTGGTCACGGGATCATGCATTACTGATTGAGTAAAGTGACTTGCCGGCAACGAGATTGAACGAGGTATTGGGATACCGACGATCGAATCTCGGCAAGTAAAATACCGATTGGCAAAGGGAATTGTATACGGGGTTGATTGAATCCTCGACATCGTGGTTCATCCGATGATATCATCGAGGAGCATGTGGGAGCCAACATGGGTATCCAAATCCCGCTGTTGGTTATTGCCCGAAAGCCGTCTCGGTCATGTTCCGCATGTCTCCCGAACCCGTAGGGTCTACACACTTAAGGTTCGGTGGACGCTTAGGGTTGTATGAATATGAGTATGCAGCAAACCGAATGTTGTTGAGTCCCGGATGAGATCCCTGGACGTCACGAGGAGTTCCGGAATGGTCCGAGGTAAAGATTTATATATAGGAAGTCTTATTTTGGTCGCCGGAAAAGTTTCCGGCATTATCGGTATTGTACCGGAGTGCCGAAGGGGTCCGGGGTCCACCGGGGGTCCACCTGCCCGGGGCCACATGGGATGTGGGGTGCGCCTTGGCCTATATGGGCCAAGGGCACCAGCCCCAAAAGGGCCCATGTGCCAAGGAGACTTGGGAGGGAAGAGTCCTAAAGGGGGAAGGCACCTCCGAGGTGCCTTGGGGAGGATGGACTCCTCCCCCCTCTTGGCCGCACCCCTTCCTTGGAGGAAGGGCAAGGCTGCGCCCTCCCCCCCTCTTTTGCACCTATATAAAGGGAGGGAGGGAGGGATGGCCGCACCGAAGCCCTTGGCACCTCCCTCTCCGCTACACCTCCTCCTCCTCCCGTAGTTGCTTAGCCAAGCCCCGCCGGAGTTCTCACTGCATCCACCACCACGCCGTCGTGCTGCTGGATCTTCATCAACCTCTCCTTCCCTTGCTGGATCAAGAAGGAGGAGACGCCATCCGCCTCCGTCACGTGTGTTGAACGCGGAGGTGCTGTCCGTTCGGCACTAGGTCATCGGTGATCTGAATCACGGCGAGTACGACTCCATCATCCCCTGCTCCATTGAACGCTTCGCACGCGATCTACAAGTGGTATGTAGATGCAATCACTCTTCCATGACTCGTTGCTAGATGAACTCATAGATGGATCTTGGTGAAACCGTAGGAAAAATTTTAATTTTCTGCAACGTTCCCCAACAAAAAGGCCATGCAACTCTATAGATATCTGATGAGCCGACAAGGACACAGAGAATGCGCATGGTAAGCAGATTCTCCTAGTTCCATGGAAACAACTATAGAGAGCTATAGATTCTCTAACATCCAACTAACAATTCACTCACCTACTTCCAAACCCTCCTTGCAGACAAGTGATATATAAATATAAAAGCTCAAACCGAGAAGACTGCATTTCAGCAAAATCCTTCATGGAACAAGCAGGAAAAGGAGAAACACAGATGGAGGGCTCCATGCTAAACGCATTACTGGAGGAATGGGCAGAACAAGAACAGTTCAACCTAGACGACACAACTATACTCCCTGCAGGTTTCGCAAATGTATGCATACCTCACCCACAAAAAAAACATCGCCATTACTACGATAGAATATTTAACTAAAACCACACACTCTCTTTCTTGAAGCTGTTTCTCGGTCTCAATCATGATAAAGGAGAGCTATCAGAATTCAACAAGGACGAAGCACTAAAAGGATTTGAACTCCTCGTGGGAGGTAAAGACATCCTCCATTCGAAGATGGTAAGCTTAGTATTATTACTTAGCACATGACCTATTCTCTTTAAGCTTTCAACGATAAAATGAAATTCAATTTTTACATCAACAATGATCTCCGCTCTCAGCGTAGATCATGATACCTCACCACACAAACAAACACTACACGCTCTATGTTGTGAACAAGTTCAGAGATAGCATCGACATCCTTGACTCACTGAACTACGTAAACTACGCTGATTTGTCTTGGAGTCAACACCACGTGCATCGAGAAGAACTGGTACGTACTTTGTGTACATTGATTTCCTCTTTTCCTCATGATAGTATGATACTCTTACTTTCCTCAATGCCGCATCCAAACAACAAAACCATAATGCAATAACAGATGAGAAGGATGTCCGTGCTGATGAACAAGCACCACGGAATAAAACACAAGAATGAACCAGACTGGGAACGGATAGCAGAAAGGCCTCTGTGGTCTGCACACCAAAGCAAGATGGAACACAATGCGGTCACTTCACGGCCCAATTTGCGAAATACTATAATGGGAAAGAACTGATCAAGGACAGAGAGGATTTTCATGTAAGTTACCACTACATACACGTCAAATAACTTGATTTCTTTATTACCGTAATTAGTTTATTAACAATTGTGAACAACACGTAACTATAAACCATACATTTTCACATGCCTGCAGCCCAGCAAGGTCGATGCTGAATGGAAATCGGAGTACGTATACACACTCATATTTGGTAAAACCAACCAAATAAAGGACCATCAACTTCCTGGAAAACTCTAAGATTACAAACCGTAGATCGCAAACCTTTTTTCACCCATGAAAGGTAATATAACTATTTTCATTTTTACCATCACCAACATTACTAGAGCTTCAAATATTTCTTTTAGAAACAACAGCCATAATTTTTACCCGCTTTGACAGAGCGAGACGAAAAAACCAGCATCAGTCAGAGAGCAGCAAGAAATACCCGCAACACCGGCATTCGTTTCTACACGTGGATAAGGCAAACGAGCTCTACAACATAGTCATGAGTGACACATGGCAGGATGAATTCAAAAGGTAACTGCAAAGAACCTTAAATTCCTGTTTATCAAAAGGAAGTACTTGGTTAATGACTTTCTCAACAAAAATTTCTTCTACTGCCCTGAATGTAAGCAGAAAAGTAGTATTCTCGAGAGATCAACCAAAGACAACTTTTACTGGATCAAACCTAAAGGAAATATTTGGGCCTACAAACAAGAAAAATATTCAAGGAATGGAAAAGAAGGTGCTCGATGAGTTAGCAGAAAGCATGGGAAAGCAGCAACCAAACTATACACAAAAGACATAGACTATTATTAGGCCCAAGCTTATGGAGGTAAATTTCAAAAAAAATCACAGTGATCATATGAAGTCATCTCTTTCGAACTATTGTTTAATCTTTTGGCACCAATCTATTTTTTCTAACTCTTTTTTCTTGTTTTTTATTTGTTGCCTGCAGCATATTCTGGGTTTAAAGGACAAAAGAAAATCTATGAAGGACTTCAGAGTTGATTTCACACGAGAAAGGATGCCTTGGTTCCATTGTTCCTTAAGAAATGTCAATCAGAGACGCTCAAAACAACAAAAATGGTAATAGCCTTTTCCATACAACAAAATAAAAATAAGCATTTCAAAACAGAATACTATATTCTAAACTCTCCTCTAACAATAAAACTTTTGTACCACAGGTATTCATGCCATTTGAAAAGGAAGACCGATACACACTATTGGTGCTCGACAGATATAAAAGGAAGCTTCAAATCATCGAACCTGAAGAAACCTCTCTTGAAGAATTGAGAAGACAAGAATACATGAAAAATCAACGTGATCGACACGTGTATGATGGCAAACTAATGAAGCAGATTGCTATCATGGAAAACAACAAAGCCATCAAAGAAAAGGACCATCACAAATACCACAACCATAAAGACAAAGTGGTAAGAATTGTAAATAACGCCATATTTCAATTTTACAAATTACACTACATGTATCTCTAAAAACAAAAACAAAATGCAATTCCCAGGTTCCCAGGTTTAAAGAAGTATACGAAATATTACTGGGTGAAAAATTCGAAAAGGAAAATACAAGATGGGGTGTTGAAGTTTTACAGGGCATTCCAAAGGTGAACAAAGGTGAAACCCCGTTTGCTATTCTAAGGTTCGTGCATCTCTTTGACGGCAACCACTTCGTCGAATAGATTGATAATTTCGACGTAAGTTTTCGCTTAAAACTCGCAATAAAACTTCTAGGTATCATACAATTGCACGACCTAATACGGATGTGTTTTTTCTCCTTTTTTTCACTGACCTTTTTATAGGATGGCATGGAACAATGGAAAGCATAACAACTGTGCAAGCTAGTATTTAGCGATCAGAATACAATCAAACCCAGCGAAATGGGCGATGAGATTAGAAAGATCTACGACGACATCACGCAATAAAAAGTTGTTGATAAGTTTAACGAGCCTAGCTCCATCGAAACACCAGAAGACGGATTAACCGCACATCATACTGTAATAATGAAGCAACAGATTATTTTTATTGATGTAGTTCCTTGATTCTTCAGTAACCAAGCATTCAAACACAAGCCGATGCCCATGCCCCAACTATCAATCCAGGCGGTTGATGACCATGCCCCATAAACCACCCAAGTCCATCCCTAGACATACGTTCGTCACGTCGACACGCCGTGACTCTACATACTACTCATGCGTGACCACCGGTGACTTTGATGTTTCACAAACATTCCCCTTTCTCGAAACCGTAGGCCGAATGCCACCAACCTACAGAATGAGTCTGGCGTGACTACAAACATGACTCTCTAAATGAGTATTCAAACAAATGCATGTGGTCCCACCGACTCGCGCCATTAGAGACCTCACACATGTGCATCCACAATGGTGCCTTCCTACCTCAGTACTAGCAAGCAAGCCTCTCCGACCACACCACCATGCATCCAGAGGGTTAAGAGCCAGTAATGCCTCTCAAAGGCCCACACCACTCCATGCCCGTGATGCCAGAGGCTTCACAACCGTGACTCCCTAACTTCATATTCGGGAGCATGCCTCTAGTATCACACTTTTGAATTTTCGCAACAACAAAAACCCCACTTCCGTGCCTCTTGGGTCTTCACCTCCGTGCCTTCCGTAACTGCATCTACGTGCCTAACGTGTCATGCCACAAGACTCTTACATGGTCACGGTACCACGCCCATGTCTCTTCACAAACGTCAGAACAGTGCAACTCTAACCGAGCATTCCAACACATACCTCTGAGACCACTCTATTGTGCACCCACAACATTGATACTCGTGCATCGAGAAGTCGCAGCCCTGTGCCTTGCATACCTGAATACAGGTGTCTCTCTCACTTGACACTTGCCATGACTCTTACATGCCCCATGACGTCGCACCAACATTGACTCACTTCCAAACCGTGACCCTGTAACTATGTATTCGGAGCTCAACTCTGCTACCCCGTCCACGTGCCTCCGGCTCCAGTAGTAACACACGCCGGTGACTCTAGAGACTGCAAACATGTGCCTCTCTAATCACAGTATTCCGACCCATACCACTCCTGCCACTCCTCAACAAGTCGCGCTTGTGTGAACAACTAAAGTGTACTCAAAGACAAAAAGATCGCTTTGCATTTTGTTGTTTTAGAGTAAAAAGCAACAAGATTACTTCAAAATCACATGATTGCTGAATAAACATAGTACTTAGCAAGCTAAATAACTTGCTCAATCACATAAACAAACTACAACTTGACATAACGAAACTTATTTAACCTGACATGTATGACATTACAAACTCCTTCGTTCTTCTGTATAAACTACGAACCTGATACAATAGAAAGGACAAGCATAAACACAAGCAACTCCACGACCAGTTTTCTATGTTTTCGCCGTCACTAGTATCCATAGTAAGGATCGTCATAATTCTTCTCTGCCTCTTTTGCACTCTCCAGACCTTCTCTGATGTTTTCAATTCTCTTCCACGACTCGTAGGTTGCGTACGCATCTATCGCTGCATACTCAATGAGGTAATTTGGCAGTGGGCTGATCCCCCACAGTTTATGGTCTTCAACTCTATCAATCTTATCCTTCATCTGTTTGTAGAATGGGTGGATCACGCTACCTGCAACATCAGCCAAAGAGTGGTACCTCTTTCTTCCCTTGAAAGGAACTCTCCATTTGCGCTGGATGTCGATGTACTTGTCGGGGTTGATCAACAAACCAGAACTTCGCAACATCTCTTTGTCACATTCAATACTGAAGTCGGCAAAGGTGTAGAACCTGACCTCCTTCAAGAACGGGCGCAGGCTCTTGGGCCTGCAGGGGGATGCCACATTTAAGGTGGATTCATCAAGTATCGATCAAGTACATGCTTATATAGTACGTATAATTCATGGATCTAAAACATTTTTAAATCGCTACGCAGAGTTCAGAAATAAAATACAAGCACAACATGTTATTTTTATTTTTGGAATTTATACTTGAACCAATTACCTATCTACTTCTTAGCAATGTTAACACATCAATTCAAGAAACTGAACTATACTAGAACATGAAATATAGAAAATACACTAGAACAGAAAGTACGCTAGAACATCGGGTTCAGAAAATAATCTCGTACATCAAACCCATAAATTAATCTAGTGCATCAAATACATAAACTGATCTGATGAGTCATGTTAAAAATCTATTGTGCTGCATCTACTTCAAAAACTTCACTGATACATCAAGTCAATAAACCAATCTAATCAAATTTCCGGGTGAAAAGATAATTAAACAGAAGCATGGAGAGGTTGAAACTGTAGGATGGTTCACCATTTTGTTGCCGTCGTGATGTGATATACCAAATAGAGTTCCTCCACGCATAATTGTAGAACCGCTGGCCTCTGCAGAGGTTGGTCCTCCCTGGTATACTCGACATCAACGCCGATGTACTGAGGGTACAAGCCGCAGACCCTCTTCAGGATCCTGCTGATCATCTTGTCGGCTTCCTCAGGATTGCTGGTGCATACAACATCCAGCTTTTCCTTGTCGTGGATGTCAAGCTCCTTGAGGTGCATTTTGTAGTCGTGCTTCTGACCGGGGACCTGAATGTCGTCGACCTCCGTGCTCTGGTCGGACGTCTCACCACGGGGACGCTTGGCAGATGGTTCCTCCGCCATTACGCTCCTCCAGCGACGGCCGCCGTCACACAGAGATTGTGAGGAGATGCTAGTTGAGATGGAATGGCAATAGTGTTTTTGGAATTGAGCGGCTATGGAAGCACAGTTACCCTTTTCAACCAAGGTCTGGGTCGTGGAGGAGGTAGTTGGACGCGACCTCATCGTGGTAGAGAGGGCCGAAGACATGCGCTCGTCGTTGCTGTGCGTCGAGGCAACCGCCGAGTGGCAATGCTCGCGGTTGGCGGGAAAAAGCAACCGTCAAATCGTCCGATTAAGCACGTAACAAATGTTATTGCTCGCACCTTTCCTGGCGAACGCCGCTACTACCACACGACCAATGCTGCACAGACTTCACACATGCGGACCCACACCCACCTCACTTCACAACCTTGGTTCTGTAACCAAGTAGTCGGACCCATGCCTCTGCCGCCACACGATTGTGCATCCAGAGAGTGCACACCCGTGACTTTAGAAAACACACGTACGTGCCTGTTGTGGATTCACTGTTTCTCCTTTCCATGCCTGAACCAGCGTGCCTTTGTCGCTCCCGAGACTTCACAACCATGCCTCTTTAACCGAGCATTCTAACACTCGGACCCATGCCTCTGCAGCCGCACGTTTGTGCATCCATAGAGTGCACACCCGTGACATGAGAAAACACACGTACGTGCCTTTGTCGCTCCCGAGACTTCACAACCATGCCTCTTTAACCGAGCATTCTAACACATGCCTCTAACAATGTACTCTTGTACTACATCCACAGGGTTGATACCCGTGCCTTGATAAGCAGCATGTCCGTGGCTGCGTTGGATTCATTTCCCTGCATCCACTGCTTAAATCCACGCGCCTCACACAACACTGGCCTCCTGTACTGCCAACGTGCCTGTAGAACCTGCACTTCAGTGCCTCGTGTGCCTGCACCCACATGCCTGTAGAAAGGCTCCACTTCAGCACTACCACGTGACTTCACAAACGTGGCGCCTTCACTTCTTTGCTTACACGTACCTGCACCCCACGTGTCTCACGTGGCACTCGCCTAGACTCTTACGTGCCCCGTAATGCCACACCCACGTGACTTCATGAACATTGTTCTGTAACCAAGTAGTCGGACCCATGCCTCTCCCGCCACACATTTGTGCATCCAGAGAGTACACACCCGTGACTTGAGAAAACACACGTACGTGCCTGTTGTCGATTCACCTTTTCTGCCTTCCGTGCCTGAACCAACGTGCCTCACATGCCTAACGAAACATGCGCCGTGACTCTTACATGGTCCCACTGCCACGCCCGCGTCGCTCCCGAGACTTCACAACCATGCCTCTTTAACCGAGCATTCTAACACATGCCTCTGCCACCGCACTCTTGTACTACATCCATAGGGTTGGTACATTACTACTTCAAAATCACATGATTGCTAAATAAACATAGTACTTAGCAAGCTAAATAACTTGCTCAATCACATAAACAAACTACAACTTGACATAAGGAAACTTGTTTAACCTGATATAGATGACATTACAAACTCCTTCGTTCTAACAGAAGTAAACTACGAACCTGATACAATAGAAAGGACAAGCATAAACACAAGCAACTCCACGACCAGTTTTCTATGTTTTAAATGCGTCACTAGTATCCGTAGTAAGGATCGTCATAATTCTTCTCTGCCTCTTTTGCACTCTCCAGACCTTCTCTGATGTTTTCAATTCTCTTCCACGACTCGTAGGTTGCGTACGCATCTATCGCTGCATACTCAATGAGGTAATTTGGCAGTGGGCTGATCCCCCACAGTTTATGGTCTTCAACTCTATCAATCTTATCCTTCATCTGCTTGTAGAATGGGTGAGTCACGCTACACCGCAACATCAGCCAAAGAGTGGTACCTCTTTCTTCCCTTGAAAGGAACTCTCCATTTATGTTGGATGTGGATGTACTTGTCGGGGTTGATCTCCAAACCAGAACTTCGCAGCATCTCTTTGTCACCTTCAATACTGAAGTCGGCAAAGGTGTAGAACCTGACCTCCTTCAGGAACGGGCGCAGGCTCTTGGGCCTGCAGGGGGGATGCCACATTTAAGGTGGATTCATCAAGTATCGATCAAGTACATGCTTATATAGTACGTATAATTCATGGACGAAAACATTTCGTAAATCGCTACGCAGAAGTTCGTAAATAAAATACAAGCACAGCATGTTATTTTTATTTTTGGAATTTACACTTGAACCAATTACCTATCTACTTCTTAGCAACGTTAACACATCAATTCAAGAAACTGAACTACACTAGAACATGAAATATAGAAAATACACTAGAAGAGAAAGTACGCTAGAACATCGAGTTCAGAAAATAATCTCGTACATCAAACCCATAAATTAATCTAGTGCATCAAATACATAAACTGATCTTGTGAGTCAAGTTCAAAATCTATTGTGCTGCATCTACTTCAGAAACTTCACTGATACATCAAGTCAATAAACCAATCTAATCAAATTTCCGGATGAAAAGATAATTAAACAGAAGCATGGAGAGGTTGAAACTATAGGATGGTTCACCATTTTGTTGCCGCGGTGATGTGATATACCAAACAGAGTTCCTCCATGCATAACTGTAGAACCGCTGGCCTCTGCGGAGGTTGGTCCTCCCTGGTATACTCGACATCAACACCGATGTCGAGGGTACAAGCCGCAGACCCTCTTCATGATCCTGCTGATCATCTTGTCGGCTTCCTCAGGATTGCTGGTGCATACGACATCCAGCTTTTCCTTGCCGTGGATGTCAACCTCCTTGAGGTGCACTTTGTAGTCATGCTTCTGACCGGGGACCTGAACGTCGTCGACCTCCGTGCTCTAGTCGGACGTCTCACCACGGGGACGCTTGGCAGATGGTTCCTCCGCCATTACGCTCCTCCAGCGATGGCCGCCGTCACACAGAGATTGTGAGGAGATGCTAGTTGAGATGGAACGGCAATAGTGTTTTCGGAATTGAGCGGCTATGGAAGCGCAGTTACCCTTTTCTACCAAGGTCTGGGTCGTGGAGGAGGCGGTTGGACGCGGCCTCGTCGTGGTAGAGAGGGTCGAAGACATGCGCTCGTCGTTGTTGTGCGTTGAGGCAACCGCCGAGCGGCAATGCTCGCGGTTGGCAGGAAAAAGCAACCGTCAAATCGTCCGATTAAGCACGTAACAAATGTTATTGCTCGCACCTTTCCCGGCGCACGCTGCTACTACCACACGACCAATGCTGCACAGACTTCACACATGCGGACCCACAACCGATACTCTCTGAGTACTATTCGCACCGATGCCTCTACTACCAAACTTCCCGACGCATCACTCTCACGTGCCTATGGCGACACACGCTCGTAACTCTAAAGACTTCACAACCGTGACTCTATGAGTAAGTCTTTAGATGCATGCCCCTGCCACCACATATTTGTGCATCCACAGAGTTGATACCAGTGCCTCTAAAATTCCAATGTCGGTGCCTGTAGAGCCTGGTGTTCCGTGCCTCACACGTCTACTAAGATGCTATAGCGAAAAAAACCAAAGCGACCACGAATCTTGATACTAAAATCAGACCGTCAAGATTACATACGGTTCCATCATTTCCATTTATCCCACCTCCACTACTCTCTTCCTTCCTCTCTTCCACAAAGAAAATCTCGAAACATTCCACACCGACACAAGATCTCCTCATAGGTTCATTACACCAAATTCCCGAGAGAGTTCCCCTCGCAAAACAACCGCCACCATGCTTCGCCAACCACCCTCCCACTTCGAGATACACACCGTCAAACGATGCGCCCAACAACACAAAATACCCGCCCGACGACGACGAAGCAAGGACTTCAACATCGCCGGTGGAGATCACAACAAAAAAAATGAACAGACAGAATCGACCGATGGAAGCGAGAAGCCGAACACAAGCAATCAAATGTAAATAACAATCTATCCCATTACATTCCATTCTCCAGGGACAACAACCCTATCCACCACAAAAAACAGAGTTTTGCACTATCCAAAATCAACTTGTCTCAAAAATTGAAGCACCGTACACACGACATTTAATAGAAACGCTACTGCTCCCAGCTACGGAATTTTCACCACACGAAATGTGCTTAAAAGTACTACACCTGCCACTTCACTAACTATAATACCTCAAACGATCCAAATACTTCGAGCATACTGAGAGCTCAAACTTGGTAATTACACCAGATTTTCTCTGCCCGTTGTCCCTTGATTTTAACTATTTTCAAGTTAAGTGCCTCGTGTCCGTCACAGCAGTGTTTTTACTTGATGCCCCCTGCATGCAGAATCGTGCCTCCTGTACACTCTAAGCCCTGCCTCATGTGCGTACAACCACGTGCCTCGCATGACACTTGCCGTGACTCCTACGGGGCCTGTCGTGCCACACCCACCTCACTTCACAACCTTGGTTCTGTAACCAAGTAGTCGGACCCATGCCTCTGCCGCCACACGTTTGTGCATCCAGAGAGTGCACACCCGTGACTTAAGAAAACACACGTACGTGCATGTTGTGGATTCACCTTTTCTGCCTTCCATGCCTGAACCAACGTGCCTTTGTCGCTCCCGAGACTTCACAACCATGCCTCTTTAAACGAGCATTCTAACACTCGGACCCATGCCTCTGCAGCCACACGTTTGTACATCCATAGAGTGCACACCCGTGGCTTGAGAAAACACACGTACGTGCCTTTGTCGCTCCCGAGACTTCACAACCATGCCTCTTTAACCGAGCATTCTAACACTCAGACCCATGCCTCTGCAGCCACACATTTGTACATCCATAGAGTGCACACCCGTGACTTGAGAAAACACACGTACGTGCCTTTGTCGCCTCGAGACTTCACAACCATGCCTCTTTAAACGAGAATTCTAACACTCGGACCCATGCCTCTGCAGCCACACGTTTGTACATCCATAGAGTGCACACCCGTGACTTGAGAAAACACACGTACGTGCCTTTGTCGCTCCCGAGACTTCACAACCATGCCTATTTAACCGAGCATTCTAACACTCTGACCCATGCCTCTGCAGCCACACGTTTATGCATCCATAGAGTGCACACCCGTGACATGAGAAAACACACGTACGTGCCTTTGTCACTCCCGAGACTTCACAACCATGCCTCTTTAACCGAGCATTCTAACACATGCCTCTCCCAACGCACTCTTGTACTACATCCACAGGGTTGATACCCGTGCCTCAAGAAGCAGCATGCCCGTGGCTGCGTTGGATTCATTTCCGTGCATCCACTGCTTAAATCCACGCGCCTCACACAACACTAGCCTCCCTCATGCTCGCGCCAACGCGTGCTCAGAGAACCTGCACTTCAGTGCCTCGTGTGCCTGCACCCACATGCCTGTAGAAAGGCTCCACTTCAGCACTACCACGTGACTTCACAAACGTGGTGCCTTCACTTCTTTGCCTACACGTACATGCACCCACGTGCCTCACGTGGCACTCGCCCAGACTCTTACGTGCCCCGTAATGCCACACCCACGTGACTTCACGAACGTTGTTCTGTAACCGAGTAGTCGGACCCATGCCTCTCCCGCCACACATTTGTGCATCCAGAGAGTACACACCCGTGACTTGAGAAAACACACGTACGTGCCTGTTGTCGATTCACCTTTTCTGCCTTCCGTGCCTGAACCAACGTGCCTCACATGCCTAATGAAACATGCACCGTGACTCTTACATGGTCCCACTGCCACGCCCGCGTCGCTCCCGAGACTTCACAACCATGCCTCTTTAACCGAGCATTCTAACACATGTCTCTGCCACCGCACTCTTGTACTACATCCACAGGGTTGGTACATAACTACTTCAAAATCACATGATTGCTGAATAAACATAGTACTTAGCAAGCTAAATAACTTGCTCAATCACATAAACAAACTACAACTTGACATAACGAAACTTATTTAACCTGATACAGATGACATTACAAACTCCTTCGTTCTAACAGAAGTAAACTACGAACCTGATACAATAGAAAGGACAAGCATAAACACAAGCAACTCCACGACCAGTTTTCTATGTTTTCGTCGTCACTAGTACCCGTAGTAAGGATCGTCATAATTCTTCTCTGCCTCTTTTGCACTCTCCAGACCTTCTCTGATGTTTTCAATTCTCTTCCACGACTCGTAGGTTGCGTACGCATCTATCGCTGCATACTCAATGAGGTAATTTGGCAGTGGGCTGATCCCCCACAGTTTATGGTCTTCAACTCTATCAATCTTATCCTTCATCTGTTTGTAGAATGGGTGAATCACGCTACCTACAACATCAGCCAAAGAGTGGTACCTCTTTCTTCCCTTGAAAGGAACTCTCCATTTGCGCTGGATGTCGATGTACTTGCTGTTGGGGAACGTAGTAATTTCAAAATTTTCCTACGCACACGCAAGATCATGGTGATGCATAACAACGAGAGGGGAGAGTGTTGTCTACGTACCCTCGTAGACCGAAGCGGAAGCAATCACAATGTAGAGGAAGTAGTCGTACGTTCTCCTCGCGATCCAACCGATCCAAGCACCGTTACTCCGGCACCTCAGAGTTCTTGGCACACGACAGCTCGGTGACGCTCCTCGGCTCCGATCCAGCAAAGCTCCGGGAGAGAGAGTTCCACAAGACGACGGCGTGGTGACGATCTTGATGTTCTACCAACGCAAGGCTTCGCCTAAGCACTGCTACGATTTGACCGAGGTGGAATATGGTGGAGGGGGGCACCGCACACGGCTAAGGAACGATCTCAAGGATCAACTTGTGTGTTCTAGGGTGCCCCCCTGCCCCCGCATATAAAGGAGCAAGGGGAGGGCCGGCCGGCCCCAGGAGGTGCGCCAGGAGGGGGAGTCCTCCTCCTAGTGGGAGTAGGACTCCCTTCCTAGTCCAACTAGGAAGGAGGAAGGGAAGGAAAGAGAGGAGAGGAGAGGGAAGGGGCCGCGCCTCCTCCTTGTCCAGTCGGACTCCCCATGGGGGGCGCCACCACCTCCGGCGCAGCCCTCTCTCTCCTCTTGGCCCAATAAGGCCCATTACTTCCCGGGGTTCAGTAACCCTCCCAAGACTGCCTTTCTCCTAAACTTCCGAACCTTTCCGTGTCCGAATATAGCCGTCCAATATATCAATCTTTATGTCTCGATCATTTCGAGACTCCTCGTCATGTCCGTGATCACATCCGGGACTCGAACTTCTTCGGTACATCAAAATACACAAACTCATAATATAACCGCCATCGAAACCTTAAGCGTGCGGACCCTACGGTTCGAGAACAATGTAGACATGACCGAGACACATCTTCGTCAATAACCAATAGCGGGACCTGGATGCCCATATTGGTTCCTACATTTTCTACGAAGATCTTTATCGGTCGATCAAGCATAACGATATCGTTGTTCCCTTTGTCATCGGTATGTTACTTACCCGAGATTCGATCGTCGGTGTCCAATACCTAGTTCAATCTCGTTACGGTAAGTCTCTTTACTCGCTCCGTAATACATCATCTCACAACTAACTTATTAGTTGCAATGCTTGCAAGGCTTATGTGATGTGTATTACCGAGAAGGCCCAGAGATACCTCTCTCCGACAATCGGAGTGACAAAACCTAATCTCGATTCATGCCAACTCAACATATACTTTTGGAGACACCAGAGTACCTTTATAATCACCCGCCACGTTGTGACGCTTTGGTAGCACACAAAGTGTTCCTCCGGTAAACGGAGTTGCATAATCTCATAGTTTCGTGAACTTTGTATAAGTCATGAAGAAAGCATAAGCAACATACTAAACGATCAAGTGCTAGGCTAACGGAATGGGTCAAGTCAATCAGATCATTCTCCTAATGATGTGATCCCGTTAATCAAATGACAACTCATGTCTATGGTTAGGAAACATAACCATCTTCGATTAACGAGCTAGTCAAGTAGAGGCATACTAGTGACACTGTTTGTCTATGTATTCACACATGTATTATGTTTCCGGTTAATACAATTCTAGCATGAATAATAAACATTTATCATGATATAAGGAAATAAATAATAACTTTATTATTGCCTCTAGGGCATATTTCCTTCATCTCCCACTTGCACTAGAGTCAATAATCTAGTTCACATCGCCATGTGATTTAACATCAATAGTTCACATCTATATGTGGTTAACACCCATAGTTCACATCGACATGTGACCAACACCCAAAGGGTTTACTAGAGTCAAGAATCTAGTTCACATCGCTATGTGATTAACACCCAAAGAGTACTAAGGTGTGATCATGTTTTGCTTGTGAGATAATTTTAGTCAACGGGTCCGGCATATTCAGAGCCGTAAGTATTTTGCAAATTTCTATGTCTACAATGCTCTGCACGGAGCTACTCTAGCTAATTGCTCCCACTTTCAATATGTATCCAGATTGAGACTCGGAGTCATCTAGATTAGTGTTAAAACTTGCATCGACGTAACCCTTTACGATGAACTTTTTTTTTCACTTCCATAATCGAGAAACGTATCCTTATTCTACTAAGGATAATTTTGACCGCTGTCCATTGATCTACTCCTAGATCACTATTGCACTCCCTTGCCAAGCTTAGTTGGTAGGGTATGCAATAGATCCGTACACAAGATGACATACTTTATAGAACCTATGGCTGATGCATAGGGAATGACTTTCATTCTCTTTCTACCTTCTGCCGTGGTCGGGTTTTGAGTCTTACTCAATCTCACACCTTGTAACACAGGCAAGAACTCTTTCTTTGATTGTTCCATTTTGAACTACTTCAAAATCTTGTCAAGGTATGTATTCATTGAAAAACTTATCTAGCGTCTTGATCTATCTCTATAGATCTTGATGCTCAATATGTAAGCAGCTTCACCGAGGTCCTTCTTTGAAAAACTCCTTTCAAACACTCCTTTATGCTTTGCAGAATAATTCTACATCATTTCCGATCAACAATATGTCATTCACATATACTTATCGTAAATGTTGTAGTGCTCCCACTCACTTTCTTGTAAATACAGGCCTTTCCAAAAGTCTCAGATAAAATCATATGCTTTGATCAACACATCAAAGCGTATATTCCAACTCCGAGATGCTTGCACCAGTCCATTGATGGATCGCTGGAGCTTGCACATTTTGTTAGCTCCTTCGTGATTGACAAAACTTCTGGTTGCATCATATACAACTCTTCTTTAATAAATCCATTAAAGAATGTAGTTTTGACATCCATTTGCCGATTTAATAAAATGTTGCAATTTCTAACATTATTATGACATACTTTAAGAATCGATACAGTTGATAAAATCTCATTGTAGTCAACACCTTGAACTTGTCGAAAACCTTTTTGCGACAAGTCGAGCTTTGTAGATAGTAATACTACTATCGGCATCTGTCTTCCTCTTGAAAATCCATTTATATAATATGGCTTGCCGATCATTGGGCAACTCCATCAAAGTCCATACTTTGTTCTCATACATGGATCCCATCTCGCATTTCATGGCCTCAAGCCATTTCGCGGAATCTGGGCTCATCATCGCCTCCTCATAGTTCGTAGGTTCATCATGGTCTAGTAACATGACTTCCAGAACATGATTACCGTACCACTATGGTGCGGATCTTACTCTGGAAGACCTACGAGGTTTGTAGTAACTTGATCTGAAGTTTCATGATCATCATCATTAGCTTCCTCACTAATTGGTGTAGGAATCACTGGAACTGATTTCTGTGATGAACTACTTTCCAATTAGGGAGAAGGTACAATTACCTTATCAAGTTCTACTTTCCTCCCACTCACTTCTTTCGAGAGAAACTTCTTCTCTAGAAAGGATCCATCTTAGCAACGAATAACTTGCCTTCGGATCTGCGTGATAGAAGGTGTACCCAATAGTTACCTTTGGGTATTCTATGAAGACGCACTTCCCGATTTGGGTTCGAGCTTATCAGCTTGAAAACTTTTTCACATAAGCATCACAACTCCAAACTTTTAAGAAACGACAGCTTAGGTTTATCGTTAAACCATAGTTCATACGGTGTCATTTCAACGGATTTAGATGGTGCCCTATTAAACGTGAATGCAAATGTCTCTAATGCATAACCCCAAAACGATATTGGTAAATCGGTAAGAGACATCATTGATCGCACCATATCAAAATAAAGTACGGTTATGACGTTCGGACACACCATTACGTTATGGTGTTCCATGTGGCGTGAGCCGTGAAACTATTCCACATTGTTTTATATGAAGGCCAAACTCGTAGCTCAAATATTCTCCTCCACGATCAGATTGTAGAAACTTTATTTTCTTATTACGATGATTCTCCACTTCACTCTGAAATTATTTGAACTTTTCAAATGTTTCAGACTTGTGCTTCATTAAGTAGATATACTCATATCCGCTCAAATCATCTTGTGAAGGTCGAAAATAACGATACTTGCCGTGAGCTTTAACACTCATCGGACCGCATACATCAAGATGTATTATTTCCAATAAGTCATTTGCTCGCTCCATTGTTCCGGAGAATGTAGTCTTTAGTCATCTTGCCCATAAGGCATGGTTCGCAAGCATCAAGTGATTCATAATCAAGTGATTCCAAAAACCCATCAAGATGGAGTTTCTTCATGCGCTTTACACCAATATGACCTAAACGGCAAGTGCCACAAATAAGTTGCACTATCATTATTAACTTTGCATCTTTTGGCATCAATATTATGAATATGTGTATTACTACGATCGAGATCCAACAAACTATTTTTATTGGGTGTATGACCATTGAAGGTTTTATTCATTTAAACAGAACAACAATTATTCTTTGACTTTAAATGAATAACCGTTTTGCAATAAACATGATCAAATCATATTCATGTTCAACGCAAACACCAAATAACATTTATTTAGGTTTAACACTAATCCCGAAAGTATAGGGAGTGTGCGATGATGATCATATCAATCTTGGAACTACTTCCAACACTCATCGTCACTTCCCTTTAACTAGTCTCTGTTTATTCTCAGAACTCCTGCTTCGAGTTACTAATCTTAGCAACCGAATCTAGTATCAAATACTGTGGGCTACTATAAACACTAGTAAGGCACACATCAATAACCTGTATATCAAATATAACCTTGTTCACTTTGCCATCCTTCTTATCCACCAAATATTCAGGGTAGTTCTGCTTCCAAAGGACCGGGCCCATTGCAGCAAAAGTACTCGGCCTCGTGCTTAGGTCTAGACTTGGGCTTCTTCACTCGAGCAGCAACTTGCTTGCCGATCCTTTTGAAGTTCCCCTTCTTCCCTTTGCCATTTTCCTTGAGACTAGTGGTCTTGTCAACCATCAACACTTGATGTTTTTCTTGATTTCTACCTTCGCCGATTTTAGCATCGCGAAGAGCTCGAGAATCTTTTTCATCATCCCTTGCATACTATAGTTCATCACGAAGTTCTACTAACTTAGTGATGGTGACTAGATAATTCTGTCAATCACTATCTTATCTGGAAGATTAACTTCCACTTGATTCAAGCGATTGAAGTACTCAGACAATCTGAGCACATGCTCACTAGTTGAGCGATTCTCCTCCATATTTTAGCTATAGAACTTGTTGGAGACTTCATATCTCTCAACTCGGGTATTTGCTTGAAATATTAACTTCAATTCCTGGAACATCTCATATGGTCCATGACGCTCAAAACGCCTTTGAAGTCCCGATTCTAAGCCGTTAAGCATGGTGCACTAAACTATCAAGTAGTCATCATATTGAGCTAGCCAATCGTTCATAACGTCTGCATCTGCTCTTATTGAGCTAGCCAAACGTTCATAACGTCTGCATCTGCTCCTGCAATAGGTCTGTCACCTAGCGGTGCATTAAGGACATAATTCTTCACAAGAGCAATGAGGATAAACCTCGGATCACGGATCCAATCCGCATCATTGCTACTAACATCTTTCAATACAATTTTCTCTAGGAACACATATAAAAACATAGGGGAGCAACAACGCGAGCTATTGATCTACAACATAATTTGCAAAATACTACCGGGACTAAGTTCATGATAAATTAAAGTTCAATTAATCATATTACTTAAGAACTCCCACTTAGATAGACATCTCTCTAGTCATCTAAGTGATTACGTGATCCAAATCAACTAAACCATGTCCGATCATCACGTGAGATGGAGTAGTTTCAATGGTGAACATCACTATGTTGATCATATCTACTATATGATTCACGCCGACCTTTCGGTCTCCGTGTTCCGAGGCCATATCTCGCATATGCTAGGCTCGCCAAGTTTAACTCGAGTATTCTGCGTGTGCAAAACTGGCTTGCACCCGTTGTAGATGGACGAGAACTTATCACACCCGATCATCACGTGGTGTCCGGGTACTACTTAACTTTTAGCAACGGTGCATACTGTGGAGAACACTTCTTGATAATTTTAGTGAGAGATCATCTTATAATGCTACCGCCAATCAAAGCAAGATAAGATGCATAAAGGATAAACATCACATGCAATCAATATGAGTGATATGATATGGCCATCATCATCTTGTGCTTGTGATCTCCATCTCCAAGCACCGCGTGATCACCATCGCCACCGGCGCGACACCTTGATCTCCATCGTAGCATCGTTGTCGCTCACGCCATCTATTGCTTCTACGACTATCGCTACCGCTTAGTGATAAAGTAAAGCAATTACAGGCGTTGCATTTCATACAATAAAGCGACAACCATATGGCTCCTGCCAGCCACGATAACTCGGTTACAAAACATGATCATCTCATACAATAAAATATAGCATCAAGCCTTGACCATATCACATCACAACATGCCCTGCAAAAACAAGTTAGACGTCCTCTACTTTGTTGTTGCAAATTTTACGTGGCTGCTACGGGCTTAGCAAGAACCGTTCTCACCTACGCATCAAAACCACAACGATAGTTTGTCAAATAGACTCCGTTTTAACCTTCGCAAGGACCCGGCGTAGTCACACTTGTTCAACTAAAGTTGGAGAAACCGACACCCGCCAGCCAATTGCAGTGCAAAGCACGCCGGTAGAACCGGGCCTCGCATAAGCGTGACGCGTAATGTCGGTCCGGCCGCTTCATCCAACAATACCGCTGAACCAAAGTATGACATGTTGGTAGGTAGTATGACTTATACCGTCCACAACTCACTTGTGTTCTACTCGTGCATATAACATCAACGCATAAAACCTAGGCTCTGGATGCCACTGCTTGGGGAACGTAGTAATTTCAAAATTTTCCCACGCACACGCCAAGATCATGGTGATGCATAGCAACGAGAGGGGAGAGTGTTGTCTACGCACTCGTGAGACCGAAGCGGAAGCAATCACAACGAAGAGGAAGTAGTCGTACGTTCTCCTCGCGATCCAACCGATCCAAGCACCGTTACTCCGGCACCACCGAAGTTCTTGGCACACGTACAGCTCGGTGGCGCTCCTCGGGCTCCGATCCAGCAAAGCTCCGGGAGAGAGAGTTCCACAAGACGACGGCGCAGGACGATCTTGATGTTCTACCAACGCAGGCTTCGCCTAAGCACTGCTACGATTTGACCGAGGTGGAATATGGTGGAGGGGGCACCGCACACGGCTAAGGAACGATCTCAAGGATCAACTTGTGTGTTCTAGGGTGCCCCCGCCTGTGAGCATAAAGGAGCAAGGGGAGGGCCGGCCGCCCTAGGAGGTGCGCCAGGAGGGGGGAGTCCTCCTCCTAGTGGGAGTAGGACTCCCCTTTCCTAGTCCAACTAGGAAGGAGGAAGGGGAAGGAAAGAGAGGAGAGGAGAGGGAAGGGGGCCGCGCCTCCTTGTCCAATTCGGACTCCCCATGGGGGGGGGCGCCACCTCCCGGCGCAGCCCTCTCTCTCCCCTCTTGGCCCAATAAGGCCCATTACTTCCCGGGGGGTTCCGGTAACCCCTCCCAAGACTCCGTCTTTCTCCGAAACTTCCGGAACCTTTCCGTGTCCGAATATAGCCGTCCAATATATCAATCTTTATGTCTCGATCATTTCGAGACTCCTCGTCATGTCCGTGATCACATCCGGGACTCCGAACTTCTTCGGTACATCAAAATACACAAACTCATAATATAACCGTCATCGAAACCTTAAGCGTGCGGACCCTACGGTTCGAGAACAATGTAGACATGACCGAGACACATCTTCGGTCAATAACCAATAGCGGGACCTGGATGCCCATATTGGTTCCTACATTTTCTACGAAGATCTTTATCGGTCAGACCGCATAACGATATACGTTGTTCCCTTTGTCATCGGTATGTTACTTACCCGAGATTCGATCGTCGGTGTCCAATACCTAGTTCAATCTCGTCACCGGTAAGTCTCTTTACTCGTTCCGTAATACATCATCTCACAACTAACTTATTAGTTGCAATGCTTGCAAGGCTTATGTGATGTGTATTACCGAGAAGGCCCAGAGATACCTCTCCGATAATCGGAGTGACAAAACCTAATCTCGATTCATGCCAACTCAACATATACTTTTGGAGACACTTGTAGAGTACCTTTATAATCACCCGATTCGTTGTGACGCTTTGGTAGCACACAAAGTGTTCCTCCGGTAAACGGAGTTGCATAATCTCATAGTTTCGTGAACTTTGTATAAGTCATGAAGAAAGCATAAGCAACATACTAAACGATCAAGTGCTAGGCTAACGGAATGGGTCAAGTCAATCAGATCATTCTCCTAATGATGTGATCCCGTTAATCAAATGACAACTCATGTCTATGGTTAGGAAACATAACCATCTTCGATTAACGAGCTAGTCAAGTAGAGGCATACTAGTGACACTGCTTGTCTATGTATTCACACATGTATTATGTTTCCGGTTAATACAATTCTAGCATGAATAATAAACATTTATCATGATATAAGGAAATAAATAATAACTTTATTATTGCCTCTAGGGCATATTTCCTTCACTTGCCAGGGTTGATCTCCAAACCAGAACTTCGCAGCATCTCTTTGTCACCTTCAATACTGAAGTCGGCAAAGGTGTAGAACCTGACCTCCTTCAGGAACGGGCGCAGGCTCTTGGGCCTGCAGGGGGATGCCACATTTAAGGTGGATTCATCAAGTATCGATCATAGTACATGCTTATATAGTACGTATAATTCATGGACGAAAACATTTCAGAAACTGCTATGCAGAGTTCCAAAATAAAATACAAGCACAGCATGTTATTTTTATTTTTGGAATTTACACTTGAACAATTACCTATCTACTTATTAGCAACGTTAACACATCAATTCAAGAAACTGAACTACACTAGAACATGAAATATAGAAAATACACTAGAACAGAAAGTACGCTAGAACATCGAGTTCAGAAAATAATCTCGTACATCAAACCCATAAATTAATCTAGTGCATCAAATACATAAACTGATCTGGTGAGTCAAGTTCAAAATCTATTGTGCCGCATCTACTTCAGAAACTTCACTGATACATCAAGTCAATAAACCAATCTAATCAAATTTCCGGGTGAAAAGATAATTAAACAGAAGCATGGAGAGGTTGAAACTGTAGGATGGTTCACCATTTTGTTGCCGCGGTGATGTGATATACCAAACAGAGTTCCTCCACGCATAACTGTAGAACCGCTGGCCTCTGCGGAGGTTGGTCCTCCCTGGCATACTCGACATCAACGCCGATGTACTGAGGGTACAAGCCGCAGACCCTCTTCAGGATCCTGCTGATCATCTTGTCGGCTTCCTCAGGATTGCTGGTGCATACGACATCCAGCTTTTCCTTGCCGTGGATGTCAACCTCCTTGAGGTGCACTTTGTAGTCATGCTTCTGACCGGGGACCTGAACGTCGTCGACCTCCGTGCTCTGGTCGGACGTCTCACCACGGGGACGCTTGGCAGATGGTTCCTCCGCCATTACGCTCCTCCAGCGATGGCCGCCGTCACACAGAGATTGTGAGGAGATGCTAGTTGAGATGGAACGGCAATAGTGTTTTCGGAATTGAGCGGCTATGGAAGCGCAGTTACCCATTTCTACCAAGGTCTGGGTCATGGAGGAGGCGGTTGGACGCGGCCTCGTCGTGGTAGAGAGGGCCTAAGACATGCGCTCGTCATTGCTGTGCGTCGAGGCAACCGCCGAGTGGCAATGCTCGTGGTTGGCGGGAAAAAGCAACCGTCAAATTTTCCGATTAAGCACGTAACAAATGTTATTGCTCGCACCTTTCCCGGCGCACGCTGCTACTACCACATGACCAATGCTGCACAGACTTCACACATGCGGACCCACAACCGATACTCTTTGAGTACTATTCGCACCGATGCCTCTACTACCAAACTTCCCGACGCATCACTCTCACGTGCCCGTGGCGACACACGCCAGAACTCTAAAGACTTCACAACCGTGACTCGTGAGTAAGTCTTCGATGCATGCCCTGCCACCACATATTTGTGCATCCACGTAGTTGATACCAGGTGCCTCTAAAATTCCAACGTCGGTGCTCAGAGAGCTCGGTGTTCCGTGCCTCACACGCCTACTAAGATGTTATAGCAAAAAAACCAAAGCGACACGAATCTTGATACTAAAATCAGACCGTCGAAGATTACATACGGTTCCATCATTTCCATTTATCCCACCTCCACTACTCTCTTCCTTCCTCTCTTCCATAGCAAAATCTCGAAACATTCCACACTGACACAAGATATCCTCATAGGTTCATTACACCAAATTCCCAGTAGAGTTCCCCTCGCAAAACAACCGCCACCACGCTTCGCCAACCACCCTCCCACTTCGAGATACACACCATCAAACGATGCGCCCAACAACACAAAATACCCGCCAGACGACGACGAAGCAAGGACTTCAACACCGCCGGCGGAGATCACAACAACAAAAAACGAACAGACAGAATCGACGGATGGAAGCGAGAAGCCGAACACAAGCAATCGAATGTAAATAACAATCTATCCCATTACATTCCATTCTCCAGGGACAACAACCCTATCCACCACAAAAAACAGAGTTTTGCACTATCCAAAATCAACTTGTCTCAAAAATTGAAGCACCGTACACATGACATTTAATAGAAACGCCATCGCTCCCGCCACGGAATTTTCACCACACCTAAATGTGCTTAAAAGTACTACACCTTCCACTTCACTAACTATAATACCTCAAACGATCCAAATACTTCGAGCATACTGAGAGCTTAAACTTGGTAATTACACCAGATTTTCTCTGCCCGTTGTCCCTTGATTTTAACTATTTTCAAGTTAAGTGTCTCGTGTCCGTCACAGCAGTGTTTTTACTTCAGTGCCCCCTATACCAGAATCCGTGCCTCCTGTACACTCTAAGCCCTGCCTCATGTGCGTACAACCACGTGCCTCGCATGACACTTGCCGTGACTCCTACGGGGCCTGTCGTGCCACACCCACCTCACTTCACAACCTTGGTTTTGTAACCAAGTAGTCAGACCCATGCCTCTGCCGCCACACGTTTGTGCATCCAGAGAGTGCACACCCGTGACTTAAGAAAACACACGTACGTGCATGTTGTGGATTCACCTTTTCTGCCTTCCATGCCTGAACCAACGTGCCTTTGTCGCTCCCGAGACTTCACAACCATGCCTCTTTAACCGAGCATTCTAACACTCGGACCCATGCCTCTGCAGCCACACGTTTGTACATTCATAGAGTGCACACCCGTGACTTGAGAAAACACACGTACGTGCCTTTGTCGCTCCCGAGACTTCATAACCATGCCTCTTTAACTGAGCATTCTAACACTCGGACCCATGCCTCTGCAGCCACACGTTTGTACATCCATAGAGTGCACACCCGTGACTTGAGAAAACACATGTACGTGCCTTTGTCGCTCCCGAGACTTCACAACCATGCCTCTTTAACCGAGCATTCTAATACTCAGACCCATGCCTCTGCAGCCACACGTTTGTACATCCATAGAGTGCACACCCGTGACATGAGAAAACACACGTACGTGCCTTTGTCGCTCCCGAGACTTCACAACCATGCCTCTTTAACCGAGCATTCTAACACTCGGACCCATGCCTCTGCAGCCACACGTTTGTACATCCATAGAGTGCACACCCGTGACTTGAGAAAACACACGTACATGCCTTTGTCGCTCCCGAGACTTCACAACCATGCCTATTTAACCGAGCATTCTAACACTCGGACCCATGCCTCTGCAGCCACACGTTTATGCATCCATAGAGTGCACACCTGTGACATGAGAAAACACACGTACGTGCCTTTGTCGCTCCCGAGACTTCACAACCATGCCTCTTTAACCGAGCATTCTAACACATGCCTCTCCCAATGCACTCTTGTACTACATCCACAGGGTTGATACTCGTGCCTCGAGAAGCAGCATGTCCGTGGCTGCGTTGGATTCATTTCCGTGCATCCACTGCTTAAATCCACGCGCCTCACACAACACTGGCCTCCTGTGCCTGCATCAACGCGTGCTCAGAGAACTCTGCACTTCAAAGGCCTCGTGTGCTCGCACCCACATGCCCAGAGAAAGGCTCCACTTCAGACTACCACGTGACTTCACAAACGTGGTACCTTCACTTCTTTGCCTACACGCACATGCACCCACGCGCCTCACGTGGCACTCGCCCAGCACTCTTACGTGCCCGTAATGCCACACCCACGTGACTTCACGAACGTTGTTACAGAATCGAGTAGTCGGACCCATGCCTCTCCCGCCACACATTTGTGCATCCGGAGAGTACACACCGTGACTTGAGAAAACACACGACGCGCTCGTTGTCGATTCACCTTTTACGCCTTCCGTGCTCGAACCAACGTGCCTCACATGCCTAACGTAAACATGTGCCGTGACTCTTACATGGTCCCATCGCCACGCCTGCCGTCGCTCCCGAGACTTCACAACCATGCCTCTTTAACCGAGCATTCTAACACATGCCTCTGCCACCGCACGCTTGTACTACATCCACAGGGTTGGTACCCGTGCCTCGAGAAGCGGCATGTCCGTGCCTGTATTAGCTGCATTTCCGTGCCTCCGCTGCTTACATCCACGTGCCTCATACGACACTGGCCTGACCCGCGGTTCTCTAACTGCCTTCCGTGTCTCCTGTGCTTCCCTCTGGAAGTGCCTGTAGAACCCACACTTCCGTGCCGCCTGTGTCTGCATCCACGTGCATGTAGAACCTGTAGTTATGTGTCTCGTGTGCCTGCATCCAAATGCCTGTAGAGAGGCTCCACTTCAGAACTAACAGTCTCAACACTAAAAAAAATAATGTAGCACAAAAAAAAACAAAAGCCAAGCATAACGAATCTTGATGCCCAAACGGACGGCTGAAGATTAGAGACGGTTCGATGGTTTCCATCTCTCCCTCCCTCTTCTATTACCTTGCTTCCCCTTCCGCAAAGTAAATCTTGAAACCTTCATCACTCTCGCACGCTCTCCTCCTTCCTTCTGCACACAAACTCGAAATCGAGTTCGCGTCACCGGACAACCGCCACCGCGTTCGCCAACCACACTCAAATCCGACAAACAAACAGCCACACTCTGCCCGCGACAACACCAATAACCCCGCCGCCTGCGGCGACCGACGGCGAGGACTTCAACAGCGGCGGCGGAAATCGCAACAAAAAAGGAGCAACGACACAATAAGCGGATGGAAGCGAAGAACACAACACAAGCAACTGAAGGTAATTATCATTCTATCCCACTCCATTCCACCGGGTATATCGTAGTGATTTTTCCACTTCCAGGAACAGCAACCCTAGCCACCGCTACCAAGGAGTTTTCTAATAACCTAAATCAATTTGCCTAACAAATTGAACAAGCGCAAAGATGAGATTTAATAGAAATTCTACCGCTCTCCGCCCTGGGATTTTCGCCATACGGTTTGTGCTCAAAGGTAAAAAAAACTGAAACATCAGTAACTAGAATACGTCCATAGATCCAAACCCCGCAAGCATCCTGAGAGGCCTAAACTGATAACCGTACGAGATTTTCTACATCCCTTGTCCGGTCAATGTAACCGTTTTTCAAATTAAGTGCCTCTGCTGTGAAATACCGTGAACAAAGAATAGATGTACCATGTGCTTCTGTGGTAAAACAACCTATGCCTCTCTATCCATGCAAATTAGTTTTCACACCATGCAAGTTTTTTTCCTGTGACACTCGACTCTGCTTCTAACACATGCCCATTTTTATGCAGCAATGACAAGTCCTCACGAAGAAGCTAAAACGCAACAAAATACTGACGAAGACCCTGCTGAAGAGCATGCAAATCAGCAAGCTCCTGTCAAAGGTTTGAGCAAAAAGTCTCCACTGTCCATCTACAAAAAACTATATTGAGAGTTATTAATAACTTAACTGCTATCCTTGATAACAATAACTTAACTATGTCTACAAATAAAACTACATGCCACTTTTATATATTTCTTTATAGAAAACATAAAAAATGTCCGCACACTATCTTATTTTTAATTCAAAAATAGTTTAACTTACCCAATAAATCTTGAACTATCATTGATGATATTCCTCCAATTATGAAAATGCTTCACCCTAACTTCACTACCCCAGCTGCACTCATAACCTTAATTAATATTTTCTTCCATCCCCTGATTAGCTCAATCGGTAACAGTAGTAATAACCTATCTTAACCCAAGAAAATAAAACTAAAAATCCCCTTTGGGAGTTTCACATTTCTTATGCATAATCATGGAAGACATATATTTTAAATGTGTATCAACTATTTTCGGACAAAAAGAACATCATTTTTTGTTACCTGGTCATTATACGTGACACCTAAGACGGTGATATTCACAGCGCAGAAACAGGCAGCATGACTCCTCATTCATCAGAAAAGGACACAGAACAAAACATGAGGAACAAACCACCTGCAGAAGAAATGATAACTTACACCAGGCTCAACAAGAATAAACATCCAGCAACGTGCAAAAAAAAGAGGAAATCAGATACAAGCACTATTTTTACTCCTGGAGCAAAAAGGCAAAAGCAAAAGGACAATGCTGAAAACATCATCGACACTAGTACCTTGCAGAATCAGCTATTACCTCTAATGGTACTCCCGCCAACAGCACCAACCGCCACGAAGAAACAAGCTGAACGCAAGAAGAAAAACAAACGACGAAGGGTAGAAAAAGAACAAGACGATACCAACAGCAAAGGTTCAGATACCAATGATGACGACGATGACAGGGAACATGATGCAGATTTCATTCCTACAGACGGCGATGATGCCGACGAGCATGACACCGATGCAGAACATGACGACGATGTAAAAACACACTTATGTACTAATTTTGAATACCACTATTAAGGACTCAGGATCTAACGTTCCTTTCTAACGAAACCCTTTCATTTTGTCTTCTGAAACAGAACAAATCAGGACAAAAGGACAGAAAGAGAAGAAAGACAAGCGGAAAAGAATTGGCAGCACCAACAGTTGACGAAGAACAGCAAGAAACAGACGAAGAGAAATGCCAAATCAAGGCAGGGGCAGCATTCGCTCATGTCAAGAAAGCATGGAATTTACTTAAAGACCATCACAGGGAAGATATTAGGACGGCAGGATTTGGTAGCATAGAGAACTGCAAAATAACGGGCTCCATCTGCAGACCACTTGCAGCACACATCTATGACAACCTGGACATAGAAAGCATGACAATAACCTTCAGTGATGGTACCGAAGACAAGAAACTCAAGATTACCAAGGAAGCTATACACAAGGTGTTTGGTTACCCAAACGGCACGGAAAGTCAGCACCAAGGCCAGCGAAGAGCCCAACTTCAATGAAAAAACTGATGTCAGACCTTGGCTTCAAACATACAGATTTCAGGCCAAAAGAACTGTTCACGGAGCTAAATAAATTGGTGGAACTAGATGACGAACAGTCAAACAGGAAATCAGTTAAAATATTTTTCCTTATTTTTTTCCACAACATTGTCTGTGGGTCAAGCGCCGCTATCTTCGCCCAACAAGCTATAATGGTAGAGGACATGGACTATCCAGAGATGGCAAAGATGGATTTCTGCGAGGTAATCGTCGAATGTATTAAGGAAGGAGCCAAGATATGGCAGAAAGACAGAGATTTGCCTCAGGAAGAAAAGAACAAAAGCATGTCAATAGTTTGTCACAGGGCCGAGAATCATGTACCTCGACTCCTCACGCCGCCAACCGACACAAAAGAAATGCGAAGATTGCAAAGACAATGGACAAGACCTCATTACCACGAGCAAACCATCTCAAAGAGAGTGACCTAGCAAAAATAGCTAGAGCAGACATGAAAAGGGACGGAAAAGCACGACCAGATGACTATGAATTTGGCAAAATACAGGTATAGCTATATTGTACATAAATCAGTCCTTCCCTTTTTCAAAACGGTTTCCATTCTAATTAACTACATTCCACCAAAACGATGCAGACATGGAAAGGAACAGCAGAGAGGATCTTCTATGCCAACACAACATCAACTTCGTCTTCAATTCGACAGATAGCAGGAGAACATCGCAAACAACAGCAACACCAGAACACGACCAAACTGCTACCACCTCCACCCACAAGCCGGCGCGAACCACGTGTCGGCACCAAAGGTGAAGCAGGGAACCAAACAAAAGCATCAAAGACAGAGCGTAGGAAGATTCCAAAGGATAAACAAATTGTTGCAAAAGTACTCCATGAAGCGTAATGTATACCCTCAAGAACCACCGTGGCTGAAAACCAATGCAACGAAAAGGAAAAAATACGGATGAAAAAACAAGAACCTAGTCGCGGCAACAAACAATTGCCCCGATGGATTGATTGGAACAACTCGCATAGTTTCAGGACATAGTTTGCACAAGGTACCGACAGACAACGCGACCGAAGCGGATCCAAAGAACCTCAAGTAGACTAGCCGATGCCAACCGCACGAATGAAATCGTAGCCACAACGGAACCAAGAGAAAGGAGAAAAAAAAAGAAGAAGACGAAGAGAGGAAGAGAAGAGCAAAATCAAGGGACATAGGCATTGACAAGAACAAGATAAAGCGGCAAAAACAGGTAAGTAAATACTAATGCATGGTGCCATGCGCACACTAAAGCAAACCCCTGTTTTCATACCTAAACTGAAAAGAACTGCCTCAATGCTTTCAGGAACGTACCAATAGCGCGCCAGGCCAAGATGAACTCCAACGGCAGGATGGTGTCAACAACCCCAAAAACATGAATGAACACAACAAACAAAGCAACCTCACAGCAGACAATGCTACAACAACAACTACCCCAACACAAGCACAAGATACGATCGATGTTAGAACCTGTGAAGAGGTCAGTATGAACATCCATTTTTCCTTTCAAAACCGGATAGAGTTATAAGTGAACTGACAAACCTCCAACAAAATTTAGGCTCAGCTGAAGAACAATCAAGTCAGAAGCCCAGCCAAACAAATGCAAGAGCCTAACCCACAATCAACCGTTAGCATAACAAACGACAAAGAAGAAGAAAACAACGAAGAGGAGGTAAACTTCCATACCCCACTATTACCAACACCGAAAACTCATAAATGGCAGGAAAGAAAGTGAACCGCAAACTCATATTGTTTGATCTCCGAGTATCACAAACACTGCAAGACCAAGAGACAACCCGTGATGAAATTGAACCCCATAGTGAACCTCAAACAGACGAAGGGGTCACACAACAGGAACCTTGTGTACAAGAGATTTCCAGCGCCACAACATTGCAGATCACCATCATGAGTACAAAGGAGAAATCACAAGACATCCCAGCAGATGAGAAATAAGAGACTGTTATACCTGACAAAGAAACAGTAGATGCATGCACAAATAACCCAGTCATCAACACAGAGGTAAAAATTAAACAACAACAACCACTTTTCAAAATATTTTTATGATGTCTGAACTACCTAATACACCCCGCCACGTCAACACAAAGATTATAAGGGATGTCTCACCATTTTCTTTGAACAAATGCAGGAAACAAACGAGTACGCTGATCTCGAAGATCAAGAACTTCAAACAACAACATCTGAAGAGGTTGAAGAGGTGAGGTTACAAACCTCAGACACAAATGAAGTTCAATCTATAATTTCAATTTTTATTAAACAGGAAGAGGAAGCAAGCAAAAGCACTGGCATAGACATTCAACAAGAAAAACTAGAGGACAACACGAGACAAGGAGAAGTCAGAATACAAGGAGTAGACAGTCCTGCAACTCCAGAGATAGAGGTCTTATAAAAAATTGTAACTGAAACAGTCAGAAATGCACCCATTTCTTAAAAAAAATTGTGATGGTGCAGACACAAGAAGCTCAAGAAACCATCAACAATCAAGACCATCAAACACAACCAGGGGAGCCCAATGAAGAACCCAAACATGTTCTTCAAACAATAGACAATAATGCCACTGAAGACCAAGCCATAAAAAATTCACTGACCAAACAACAGGTACAAGAGATAACAAGCAAGGCCAACGATCGAAAAGGTAAACTTACTTAAACCTGCAACTATGAAATTATAGAATTGCTGCATGCGTAATAAAATAAACTTCAACCTACCACATTTGTACTCACTCCAATGGACTCTCACTTTGCTGCCTCTATGTTTGAACAAATTGCAAGAAAAAACAAGGTCGATGATTTATGAACAGCAAAATAAAGAGCAAGAGAAGGACCCAAAACCACCACTGAACGAAGAATCAGCAGTAACAACAACAAATATAGAGGTGAAACAACATAACACCTCTTCATGAACTTATAGTTGAAAAACACGTATTTGACATTTCACTACTTTCCTGCATAGCAGAGAGAGGAGACCAATGAGCAAAAGGAGGACACTGAAGAAGGGCAATATGTTCTTCAAAAGGCAGCCATCAACGTAACAGAAGACCAAGCCCAAAAATATTCACTCATCGAAAGACACGCAGCAGAGACGGCAGCAGCAACAACGACTGAAAAGGTAAAGTTACAAACGTTGGTCCTATCAAAGTATAAAATAGCTATGTGAAACCTCAAATGCACTGCCACTTAGCCACCTCTGTCTTTCAAAAGCTACAAGACAAAAACGACGGCACCGGCGATGAACTACAAAAGAAAGAAGAAGAAGATGCCCAAAAACCTCCACTCAACGAAGAACAAGCACTACATTCAGCAGCAACGATTGAGGAGGTAAAGTTACATAAGCTAATTCTACGAAAATATAAAGTAGTTCCATGAGAACTAAAATGCACTCAAACTTAGCAACCTTTATGATTGAACAGCTGCAAGACAAAAAACATGACAAAGGACGATGGACACCAAAACAAAGAACAGGAGGATACCCAAGAAACTACACTCGATGAAGAACGGTGGAAATAACAAGATCACCAACGACAGCTCAACAGGTGAAGTTGCACAAAAATATTTCCACAAAATTACACGACTTAATCACAATCAAAATAGCTCAAACAAGGCACCAAACAATTCGCTATTTTCCCATAACATCTGCTATAATTGAAATAAAGTAGCAAGTTAAATTATTTTAATGCTTTTTCAATGATAACGCAGAAACACGAAGAAGGCGACCACGGACATACAAGCAATGAAGGCATACACACATTGTTCCAGAGAAAGAAGAAGAAACCATCGAAGAAAACCCTATACCGTCATACGATGCCAATTCCCCTGGCAGAGAGGTCAGTGCCAACCAGGTCGAGACTAAAAAACAAGACGGAAAAGACCAACAGCAAGACACGACGGTTGACAAGGAAAAACATGAAGCTAAGAAAGACATGTATTTACTCATATGAAGATGCATAAAAACTAAACAAAAGGGTACAATGCAAAAACAAGAACATAATATGCCGCAACAAGCAGAAGGAGAACAAGAAAAGAACAACACTGGACAGGACATATCTTCTAGCATCGAAGCAGGCAAGACAATATAAACTTAATTGCTATCTTGTGATCTTGTGACTTGGAGTAATTTATATTAAATTCAAAATCATCGCAGGCACAATGGAGAAAGGGGACAAAGATAGTGATTCTATCAACAAAGCCATCGATGACCTGTACAACGCTGTATGCAAGCCGTGGACACAGAGAGAAATGTAAGTTCATGAAACTAACACAAAACACATTATTACACACGATCATTTTGATCAGTATCATGTGTAAACTAAAACATTTTATAAATATACTTTGTGGATGAGCTTTTCATTACAACGAACAAGTTTGATGTCAATCTAGGCCATGTCGCCGAAAGTTTCAAGGTCGGTAATTCAAGATGCAATCAAGCAATCGAGCCCATGCTAACAATCTTGAGAAAACAACTAAATGGCACAGGGAGAAAGATTCTGTCGTTAAGCAACACTGTAAGTAAAGATCACGACAAAAGAATCACGTTTAAAACAATATATATATGACTTTATAACTGAACTTACAAATTCCCTTTGTCTACCCGTGACAAAACAAGCAGCACTCGATAAAGGAAGCCGACGACGAAGATCCAATGTGCTACAGAAATAATGATCAAGAACACATTAGAAAAAAATTACTACCGCTGTGCTTACATCATTTTTCAACATGCAAGAAGAAGAAAAACTGCAAGATTATAGCATGGTAAGCAAATCAGCTTGCGTATATGTTACGAAAGGTTATCTTTTTATTTTATGTTTCTAAATATAAGAAGATTTCCAAATATTTTCTTTTTATTTTTTGTTTTGCAGTTCCTTCTACCATGTTTGTTGCGCGGGTTTAAGCAAGACGAAAATACAGGTCATTACTTCACCATTACAGTTAACATGCAAAAACAGCACTTTGAACTCCTTGACTCTTCAACTGCATATCCAGGCACAATAGAATTCTTCAACAATGTAACTAGCAAATTAATGAAAATATGGAAGCACGTAAGCACAGAGCTACAACTTTCACAAAAAAGCATCGACCATTTCAAAAGGGTCAAACTGCAGGTGCCACTTCAAGGAGAAGACACCTAAGCACTTCCAACATTTCACTTCTTTCTTTTTTTCAACACAAGATTCAATACTACAATTACTGAAATAAGGCTGTTCTTTCGTGTTTTCGATGCAACAATTACCACTACCATTGCTCCAACACTTCTCTTCTTTCCGTTTCTTGAATGCAACAATCTTACTAGTACCATTCCTCTACATGCAGAATGGACTGCGCATTCTATATGTACATGAACCCAAGCACTACTCCAATGATGGAACAAAGCAAACTTAGAGCCAGAACAAGTACCAGAGTTGAGGAAAAAAAATTCTATATCAACTAATCAGTCAACACAGAGGGAATACCAAACTGTCATTAATTAGGTGTACAACAGGTTAGTCTTTTCAGAAACTAATCCTTACAACTTTGTCACACTAGAAGAAGTAATATTCTTTTTTTTATTCTAACAGATATGCTGAAGTATGAAGTTGATATGGGAGACAAAGAAATGCAACAGACAGAATGTTGCGTACTAGAAGAGTTTCCGCCAAATCCCAAGCCAAAAGAACATGAAGTTATTGATATATCCAGTAAACACAAAGAGGTTATGGATGTCAGCAGACACGCCGCCGCCCAAGAATCTTGCACAGACCACGAAGAAAAGGATCCACCAATAGAACCAGATCCACCACCACCAGACGACAAGATACCACACCACTCTGAAGAGCAAACAGACGAGCAAAATATCAACAACAATACCCCGAGCACAGATCAACTTGAACAAACAGGCACTGATTTAAAAGAGGATGACACAAGCAACGACGCACCAAATACATAAGAACAGGTTTCCGAGCAGAAGAAACAACTTGTTCTTCTTCAAGAAGAAACAGGCTCGACAAGCAATCAGCAAGGCATCTACAACACCATCTCTCTAGATTTCCTAAAACCCAAAACAATGGAAAAGCAGGACGAAGTTGCTGAATTTCTTTCAAGCCTTAACCCGCTCCAACTAGAGGTATACAACGAGCATGTAAAGACGGGCATTGAATTCGATGTAATCAAAACATGGATGAATGACCATGAAAGCTATGAATTCGACAAAAATCCCACGCCATATCTGACAATCTTGCAGCAAGAATCAGGAGAGCATTCAATGCCTCAATCATCTGAGAACAGCTCAGACAAGAAAATCTCGGTCAAGAAGAGACCGGTAAAGCCTTCAACAAGGCTGCATGGGAAAATTCCTACTTTTGTCCCAGGAGATTTCAAATTTATGGACAAAGCCAGAGCACTTCATGAATACCTATTCAGCAAAGAAGGACAGGACGAATGCGGAGAGTAAGTACTTTCTCTTGCCACAACAAAAAAACAAAGAAATGTTGCCCCTTTTTAAACCAACCTAACCAATGTATAAACTTTTTCTGCTTGCAGTCTAAACCTATATATTAGCTCGAAGCGACCCGATTGGATTATAGGAAAATAAATGATGGAACAGCTACGGAAAGGAGATCAAGGACAGATGGAGGGACCCATCGCAAACGCATTGTTCGAAGAATGGACAGTGCAGCAACAATACAACACAACCGATAAAGCAATACTTCCCGTAGAATTTGCTAACGTATGAAGTCCAATTTGACAAAAACAATTGCATACTTTCAGTGATTACAAAAGATTGTGCTAAAAACTAGAAAATATTTTGGTCGCAGATCGTGCTCGGTGTTAAAATTGGAGAAGAAGGAGGACTAGCAGAATTCAATGAGGACGAAGCATTGAAACAGTTTGCACCCTTTGTAACAGGGAAGGAACTTTTAAAGAAAAAGCTGGTAAGTTAATAGAAATATACAAACATAATTCATTTTTCCTACAGATTGGACATTTACATGTCATTTAATTTTCCTGACAAGAATGAACTTTAACTCACTCTGACTCCAAACACCGATGATTATGATACCTCACAACACAGATAAACACTACACACTGTATGTGCTCAACAAGTACACAAGCTCCATCGACATACTTGACTCACTAAATTACAGAGTCGGAGGCGGAAAAAAATGGAAAACACACCATAAGGATCACCCAGGCTGCACGTCAATTCAACCTTGTTTTCTAATTGGTTTTACAGTTCCTGAATTCCCTTGTTTAATGCCAAAACCCAACAATAACACCAAACCGTAATCACAGATTAAAAGGATGCACGCACTCATGAAGAAGCATTACGGCGAAGCGGAGCTACGAGCCAACGGCGAATCGAATCTGTCGAGGATAGCAGAAACACCTAACAGAGTTTGCGTGCCAAAACAGCAGGGTACCCAATGCGGACACTTCATGGTTCAATTTGCAAAATACTGGAATGGCATTGATCTCATAAAAGATGAGGAGGATTTTGATGTAAGTGAATAGTACGAGAGCATCAATTTTAATTTCTACAAGCAGCACTACTTGAATACTTCAATTATCTCATGAAAGAAAAATAAAAGAATATCCAATGACCTCCATGCAGCAAAGCAATGTTGATGCCGAGTGGAAACCAGAGTTCCTTTTTACAGCCATATTTGGTGAAACAAACCAAGTAAAGTGCAAGGAACTACCTGGAAGAATCAAAAAATTCAGACCAGAAACTTCAAAGTTCTTTTCCACCAACAAAGGTAAGAAAATCATTTCTACTTATCTTTTTTTGTAATAACCAACCCATCCCACGGTTCACCATTGTCTTTCGTATCACAAGAGCTTACATATCACATATCTGCTTCCGCTAATGTAAACAGATGAAACTAAAAGGGACAAAAGACAAAGCACCAGTCTATACCCAAAACATTCTCATTGCTTCCAACACACAACAGAGAAGGCCCAACCTCTTCCATCTAGTCATGAGCGACAACCGGTGAGGAATACAAAAAGTGAGTTGTTTTCTATTGCACCTCAAAATAGTTGCACAGTGGCCAAAAATAATGTAAAAATCTGTCTCTCACTGACCGTGACCTCCAAAATTATTTAATCTCCTTGTCGCAGCAAAACTATATTTAGACGCATCCGTAGGGACAGTGAAAGCACGCAACTTACTGGAGCCCAACTGAAGGCAGTATTTGGTCCAAGACCAAAGACGCATTTAACATACCACATCATATGGAAAAGAGGGTCCTCGATGACATAGCAGAAATCTGGGAAAGCAGAAAAGATTCAAAACAGAGTGACAGAGTAATATTAGGGCCAAACTTTGCAGAGGTAAATTTTTAAAAAGCAAAATCTTGTCTATATTGCAACAACTACTCTTTTTATATTGTTACACAGCTCTTTTTTCTAACAGTTTTTTTCATCGTAATTATTGTTTGCAGTATATATTGGATTTAAAACATGAGAAAACTGGTATTAAAAAAAATTTAAGACTGAATTGCAAAAAAGAAAGAACCAGCTGGTTCCCATGTATCTCAAGGAAAATCAACGGAAAAAGCTCTCAACAGCAAACATGGTAACAACCCTTTCCTCCATGACAAAATCTCAAAATATGCATTCTATTAAATTACTTTATATTAAACTGTCATCTAAGCAACAAGTATTTTGTACGCAGATATTCATTCCAATGGAGAAGGATGACCGCTATGTACTATATGTGTTGGACAAATACAAAAAAAAAGTTCACATTATTGATCCTCGAGAAACGACTCCAGAGGAATTTGAGAAAGAAAAGATAGACGTAGATAAATTGGAGGAAAATGAAGCAAGTCGAGTTCTTCAAGAAAATGAAGATGCTGAAAAAGAAAGAGAAAGACAGTTTGAGGAATATCATGTTCATGAGTTGGCAATCGTAAGCATTTATACATAACAATTTTTTCAATTTTACAAGTTGCAATATAAAAACAATTAATTAAAAAATGCAATATTCCCAGGTACCTAGGTTTAAAGAAGTCTTCAACACCATACTAGGACAAACAATGACTCCCATGCGTACAAGATGGCAGATTCATACCGTACAAGATGTTCCAGTGGTAGAAAAGGGAGAATCAACATTTGTTGTTTTAAAACTTGCATTCATCTACAATGGTGAAAAGTTTGTCCAAGACCTGGAAGATTTGACAGTAAGTTTATATAGATTCATTTATAAACAACTTATATGCACAAACTCTAATAATATACTTCTCTTCTCGGCAAAATTTCACAGGATGAGGTCGAAGATTGAAGGGCAGAGGCAATGTACATTCTCTTGAGTAGCGAGATGAATCAAGTCAAAGCTAGTGAAATGGGTGACGAGATTAGCAAGATTTTGAGCAAAAATGAAGACTAAAACTTTTGATTTAGCCCGCGAGGCTAATTCTATCTAGACGTGACAAAAAAAATTATCAATAACTCACATTTCTATGTAATGTAGTTAGAAATTGCGTGTTCATGTTGAAAAGAGAAGTATTTTGACAACAATGCCTCTTACATCATCAGAGAATGCCAGTAAACTATAAACAACAATGCCTCTTCTTATTTATACGACAACACTGACTCCCAAAATGAACCCTTACGCATGACTCTGGGGACCACCCTCCCATGCCTCCAGAGGTGACAAGGCCTTTGTGCCACCAAACCCTGGGTCACCATGCACCCGGGCAATATCCACACACACATACCATTATGCGTGACTCTGGAAACCACCCTTCCGTGCCTCCAGAGCTGGAGACCACCCTCCCGTGGCTCCAGAAATGACAAGGCCTTTGTGCCACCAACCCCTGGGTCACCATGCCTCTGGGAAATATCCACACACATACATACCATTACGCGTGACTCTGGAAACCACCCTCCCGTGCCTCCAGAGCTGGAGACCACCCTCCCGTGGCTCCAGAGGTCAAATGGCCTTTGTGCCACCAAACCCTGGGTCACCATGCCTCTGGACAATACACACACACACACACACACACTCATAGCCTTACGCGTGACTCTGGAGACCACCCTCCCGTGGCTCCAGAGCTTAAATGGCCTTTGTGCCACCAAACCCTGGGTCACCATGCCTCCGGGCAATATCCACACACACACATACCAAGAACGCCTCAACCGTGGCTAGCTCCTACACACACGTGACTTCACATGCTTCAAACCCATGCCTCCGCAGGCAACATACCAATGCCTTCGTAGTATACACACATGTGAATGCACGCACAAACCTAGCTCGTAAACAGACGTGACTGAGGATGGAAAAAGCGGTAGGCGTAAGCGAGGCGGTTGGCCTTCGCCTAGTGCCTAGGCAGTGCCTAAGCGCCTAGGCGCGGCCTAGGCGGTGATATAGTTTTTACTCGTAGTGTATTTGTGATTATTATATGGGTGTTGATATTAGTTTAGGGTTTATAAATAAGTTAATTACCGTCTACTGCCATTGGAATATAACCCATTTGGCGACAAGGTCAAGATGTGGCATGATTTCTTGCTTCGGTAGGCAATTGTTTGCTTACCGTGCCTAGACCTCCATTTATGCCCTAGGCGAGGCGTTTGGCCATTGCCTAGCGCCTAGGCGTGCCTAAGCGCCTCCTAGGCACTGCCTTTTCCAACAGACTGCAATTACTTCAAACCCGTGCCTTTCAAAGACAACGCTCAAAGACAAACTTCAAAGACATGCTTCAAACACATGCTTCAAACCCGTGCCTTCAGCACAACCTGCTATATAAAAATTAAACAAGCAGGTTCCCTCGCGCCGGAGGCGCCGTGACACACTTCGACTAACACACACTTTGACCTATGCCCCCTTCAAGATGTTTATGAAAATTAAATGAGCCGAAGGCGAGCCGGAGGTTCCCTCGTGCCGGAAGCGCCGTGTCACACGCCGCACGACCAACGCGTCGCACGACCAACACACACTTCGACCTATGCCCCCCCTTCAAGATGTTTATGAAAATTAAACGAGCCGGAGGTTCCCTCGCGTCGGAGGCGCCGTGTCACACGCCGCACGACCAACACACACTTCGACCAACACACCCTTCGACCAATCCCCCCCCCCCCTTCAAGATGTTTATGAAAATTAAACGAGTCGAAGGCGAGTCGGAGGTTCCCTCGCGCCGGAGGCGCCGTGTCACACGCCGCACAACCAACACGCCGCACGACCAACACACACTTCAACCTATGTCCCCCCTTCAAGATGTTTATGAAAATTAAACGAGCCGAAGGCGAGCCGGAGGTTCCCTCGCGCCGGAGGCGCCGTGTCACACGCCGCACGACCAACGCGCCGCACGACCAACACACACTTCGACCTATGCCCCCCCTTCAAGATGTTTATGAAAATTAAACGAGCCGAAGGCGAGCCGGAGGTTCCCTCGCGCCGGAGGCGCCGTGTCACACGCCGCACGACCAACGCGCCGCACGACCAACACACACTTGGACCAACACACACTTCGACCTATGCCCCCCCTTCAAGATGTTTATGAAAATTAAACGAGCCGAAGGCGAGCCGGAGGTTCCCTCGCGCCGGAGGCGCCGTGTCACACGCCGCACGACCAACGCGGCGCACGACCAACACACACTTCAACCTATGCCCCCCTTCAAGATGTTTATGAAAATTAAATGATTATCAAATGCCACACGACGACGTACAACGCGATTGAATGATTCTGCAGACTGCTTTTTTTCATTAAAAAGTTGCTTGTTTTCTTTACTTGAAAGGTGACATTTAATAGTGTTGGTAGTCCCCGCCCGTAACTACCCCATAAATCTCCATTACCCGGAAATATAATGGGAACAAAAAGGGAAACGAGAAAGGGAAAAAGGGAACCAACCGCGAACCGGTATTTTTTGTGTTTTCGCCATGAAAGGGAAAACGGAAAATTCAGGTAGTTCGAGGGTCAAACTACAAAACGCACCAAACCACAAATCGGAAAGGGAAAACCGAACCAATCATGCGCAACTGGTTTTTCTTGCGGAGCGCTTCCAGCGACACTTGTCACGCGTGGAGCGCCTCCCGAATCGCTTCGTTCGAAGCGCGCTCCGGCGAGCGCCGTTAACTAGTTGCTCCCACGGATTGGGCAGCTCCTATTTTGGCTGCTGGTCGCGCTACCGAGAGCTCCTCCCCAGCCTTATGTGCCCTTTCGACGAATCGGCGCCCATCGCACCACGCTAGTGGGCCGCCCATGAGAATGCAAGGCAGTGCAAAAATGTATTAATGTGCGTAAAAACTACCAACACACACTTCGACCTATGCCCCCTTCAAGATGTTTATGAAAATTAAACGAGCCAAGGCGAGCCGAGGTTCTCTCGGCCGAGGCGCCAGGTCACACGCCGCACGACCAACGCGCCGCACGACCAACACACACTTCGACCAACACACACTTCGACCTATGCCCCCCCCTTCAAGATGTTTATGAAAATTAAATGATTATCAAATGTCACACGACGACGTACAACGCGATTGAATGATTCTGCAGACTGCTTTTTTTCATTAAAAAGTTGCTGTTTTTTCTTTACTTGAAAGGTGACATTTGATAGTGTTAGTAGTCCCCGCCCGCAACTACCCCATAAATCTTCATTATCCGGAAATATAATGGGAACAAAAAGGGAAACGAGAAAGGGAAAAAGGGAACCAACCGCGTGAACCGGTATTTAACTAGTTGCTCCCACGGATTGGGCAGCTCCTATTTGGCGCGCGGGTCGCGCGCTGAGAGCTCCTCCCCAGCGCCTTATGCGCCCTTTGACGCAACTGGCGCCCACTGCACCACGCTAGTGGGCCGGCCCATGAGAATGCAAGGCAGTGCAAAAAATGTATTAATGTGCAGAAAAACTACCAACACACACTTCGACCTATGCCCCCCCTTCAAGATGTTTATGAAAATTAAACGAGCCGAAGGCGAGCCGGAGGTTCCCTCGTGCCGGAGGCGCCGTGTCACACGCCGCACGACCAACGCGCCGCACGATCAACACACACTTCGACCAACACACACTTCGACCTACGCCCCCTCTTCAAGATGTTTATGAAAATTAAATGATTATCAAATGTCACACGACGATGTACAACGCGATTGAATGATTCTGCAGACTGCTTTTTTTCATTAAAAAGTTGCTTTTTTCTTTACTTGAAAGGTGACATTTGATAGTGTTGGTAGTCTCCGCCCGCAACTACCCCATAAGTCTCCATTACCCGGAAATATAATGGGAACAAAAAGGGAAACGAGAAAGGGAAAAAGAGAACCAACCGCGTGAACCGGTATTTTTTTGTGTTTTCGTGCGGAAAGGGAAAACGGAAAATTCAGGTAGTTCGAGGGTCAAACTGCAAACACACCAAACCACAAGCCGGAAAGGGAAAACCGGAAACCAACTGCGCAACTGGTTTTCCCTTGCGGGAGCGCTCCGCGCGCGACACTTGTCATGCGCAGAGCGCTCCCGAACCGCTCGTTACGAGAGCGGTCGTTAACTAGTTGCTCCCACGGATTGGGCAGCTCCTATTTGGCGCGCGGGTCGCGCGCTGAGAGCTCCTCCCCAGCGCCTTATGCGCCCTTTGACGCAACTGGCGCCCACTGCACCACGCTAGTGGGCCGGCCCATGAGAATGCAAGGCAGTGCAAAAAATGTATTAATGCGCAGAAAAACTACCCGAGAAACTAAATCTTGATTCGATCTTGCGCCAGTTAGCTCCAAAGCTTGGTGGCCAACCAATAGACCTATTAAGCTCTTATTGATAGATTGCAACACGAAACCTCTAAGAACTAAATTTAGACGCGCTTTTTAGAAAAACGGGATTTCTTTTGAAAAGAAATATGAACAAAATTTGAATGTCCACATATTTTTTAAAAATCGCGAATTAGAAAAAAAGTTCATGTATTCAAAAACGTTCACCGATTCAAAGTTTCATAAAACTGAAAAAGCTCATCAGTTTTCAAAAGAAGTTCATCGATTTTCAAAAAAAGTTCACCGATTTTCAAAAAAAGTTCATCGAGATTGACAAAAGTTCATCAATTTGAAAAAAGGTTCATCGTTTTTTAAAAAGTTCATCACATTTGAAAAAAGTTCATCATATTTGAGAAAAGTTCATTGAACTTGAAAAAAGTGCACCGATTTTGCGAAAATTTTGTCACCTTTAAAAAAGTTCACTCATTTTAATAAGAAAGAGAAAAAAAACAAAGATAGAAAATGAAACAGGGAAAACAACTGCCTTTTCTGCGTTTATATATAAAGAAAATAAAAAGAACGACCCAAGCACATGTGGTTATCTGGTTCAACTGGTTGGTGTGATGGCTACCTAAACGAACGGGTGTGGTTCGAGTCGCGGCTGGCGCACCTTTTTTTGGGGAATTTTTAAGAAACAGGAAAGCAAGATGGGCCGGCCCGCTATAAAACCAAGTGTACAGGGGGGTGTGCGCCCTGTACCAAATGGCCTGTATTCGGCGCTTAAGGCGCCGAATAGGATTTGGCTCGCGCGCTAGCGACATAGCGCGCACCCCTGAGCTCCTAATCATTCGTATAGGCCGGCCCATTAAGTAGTTTATTCCTCACCGGTTTTGGGAAGTTTTTTTAATGTTTTCTCTACCCTTTTTTATCTTTATCTTTTTCGTTTTTATCTTCTATTTTTTATTTTTTTTCCTTTTTATTTATTTTCGTTTTTTCCTTTCTTTTTTTCTTTATTTTATACTTTCCTTTTTATCATCTATTTTTTCATTAATTTTCTTGCGATTTTTATTTTTAAATCCATTAATATTTTTTGTTCAGAAAACTCGAAAACTGTTCAACCATGTAAAAAAATGTTCAAGAATGCAAATATTGTTCATCAGATTCAATTTTTGGTTCATCGGGTTTAAAAAAATTTCATCGCAATTCAAATTAGCTCATAGAACTAAGAATATGTTCATCAAATTATTATTTTTCACTGTTTTTAGAAAATTTTCATCAAACTCAAAAAGTGTCCATTGAATTAAAAATGTGTTCATCATTTTTCAAAAAAGTTCTTGAATACTTGTTCATATAGTTCAAAAAATGTTCATCGGATCGGATACAAAAAATTGTACATAAGTATTAAAAAATTCTCATAAAAATTATTCGTCAAAATAAAAAAATGTTCGCTAAAATTAGAAAAATGTTCGTTCTTTTATGAATCATGAACATTTTTTTAATTGAAGAACTTTTTTTAATAATTCTCTGTTTAAAGAAAATTAGAACTTGTTGTGATCCCGATTTTTTTTAACATAGAAATAAAAACATAATTTAATATAAAAGAAAAAACGAAAACGGGTGCCTCACGTGCCAAATAGGGGGGCTCCCGGAGGATTGTCTCTATTGCCGAATGTTAAGAAGCACCGAGACTTTGGCCCATGAAACGGCCCGGCACTGCCTTCAGAAAGGAACTCCCACCTACCCTTCGCAGGCCGCCGCAACCAACAGCGGAAGGCTGACCCAATTACATGACGGGCTGGAAGCAGGCCGAATGTATAACAGGCCAAAATTAAGCCCAACACTATTAAGGGCCTTTATCGGGCTGACAGGCAGTTTGGGCTAGAATGTATCCATGAAGACTAGGGGTGTTAAGAGGCCGAAAGTAACTATGGACCAGAATTAGGCACAGGTGCAACTCGGGCCTTTAAATAGCCGAAAGTAAAAACGGGTCGAAAGAGGCCCATATGTAGACAGGGCCGCTGACAGGCCAAAACTAATATCCGGCCGAATTGTTAAACGGGCCATTAAGAGGGTGAAGAGAAAATCCTCAAGACTTTGGCCCATGAAACGGCCCGGCACCGCCATCTGCCTTCAGAAATTCAGAAAGGAACTCCCACCCCTTCGCAGGCCGCCGCAACCAACAGCGGAAGGCATTCTTCCCCTCTCCCCTGAATCATCAAAAAGAAAAGAAACGAGACCTTCCTCTCGAGACGAACCCTAGATCCGAACTGACCTTCCGTCAGCTTCCTGTTCCGTGCGACATGGAAGCTCGTCGGCGTCTTCATCCGCCACCCGGTGCGGAGCTCTCCCGCCCTCACCCTCGCTGGGTGATGCTAGATCGCTTCGTCCACTACAAGGCGTACGCTGGTGAGGCTGTTGCGGAGGAGGTAATGGACGGCACGCAATCGGCGATCTCCTCCACCTGCACCAACATAAGCATCGCCGTCTCTCTCAGAGTTGCTGAACCGCCCGCTGTGTCCCGTCTCTACCTCCACTGGCCCGAGCGATTCATGACGGCGTCGTTGAGCCAGGTGAGTCAGCCGTTCATCATCGCGGCTCACGGCCGCTCCATACTTTTCCAGGCGTATGCCCCCTTCATTGGAGATAGCTGTCCGGCATTCTACTATTACCCCATAGACTATTTCCTCTACACAGCCTCTGGCTCAGAGAAGTCTCCTTGTCTCATGCGACTCCCGCCTTGCTTCGATGGTGGGGACAAGAACCCGGACGTGGATTTGTACTTCCACCCGTACCGTCTCCAGCAGCTGCGATCTATGTGGCGTGATGACATTGGCCTCCTTTGCCGTGGCAAGGGGAGTTCGTGGTGGCGCAGCTCACATTTGGCGGCCAGCTCTGCGTGCTACACCGTAAACCTGGGGAGGAGGAGGGCGACATGAATTGGAGCGTTGAAAATATGCCCTTACCTGACGGCGATGACATCCCAAACCTGCTGTGTGGTTCGTGGCAAACGGACGCCGTCGTCCCCTATGGTGGTTGTTACCTGTGCTGGGCGGATTGCTACCTGGGCTTGCTTTTTGTCGGTGTCATTGACAAGCGGACGAAGCCCCCGTGCTACGTCCCCTTACCTGATGGTCTGGATTCCAATCGTCTGTGCATTGACCCAGGGTATCCTGACCCGGCCCGTTGTGTCTGTGTCTCTGAGTCCGGCTCGATTAACCTCATATGTGTTGGTGATCGTGCTGGCTGCAGTGTGTGTGCCAGTTCTTATTCTGCTTTCACTATCACAGTATGGACTTTCACCAACTTAAGGGAAAAGAAATGGATGAAATGTTTCACCATGGAAGACAGCAAGTTCTGGGCTGCTCTTGATTTTGACAAGCGTCTTCCGCATGTGCTACCAGAGTTCCCTACCATCAGCTTGGTTAAGCCTGATGTTGTTTCCTTCCGGTTGAATGGTGGTAATAAACTTTTCTGGCTGATTGAGATTGACTTGAAGAAGGAAGTGCTGGGGTCAACCAGTCTCTACATCTTTGAAGAAGAAGAAGAAGAAGAGAAATGCTCCACTGACATGGCCCACTGGAGATCATTTCCTGGCTACTCCTTTGTTCCCAGCCCGTTCACCCGATACTTGGACCAGCATGCCATCAGAAGGTAACATTGCCTCATGTTCATCTCTGCCAGTATTTACTCTTGGCCTCACCATTAATGTGAAATGTTACCACTTGGTAGTATTAGCTAGGAAAGTATTACTTGTTATTGTTATTTGTGTTCTTGTAGATTTTGGAATTCAACGAAGTAAGGTGTTTTGTGGCTTGGCAAATTAGCATATCAAATTAAGATAACAAAATCTAAAACTCAGTGACTAATCAATCATGTGAACTGTGGTTTACTATGCAAAAACATAGCAAGACACTCTCTAAACGGGCTGGTCAGTTCTGCAAATGATGAGTTCTAATTCAAATAGTAATCTGCGATTATACTTTTGACATCTGTTTTAGACCCGTGATTTGTCTGTTTTACTGGCGTCCAGTTGGGTGTTAAACATGTACAATTTGCCACGTGCTCTCAAATTGTCACTAGATTTGGTAAGCACGATCTATGTAGTTTGCTCGGCTAATAAAAGGAAGTCATGCTGTTGAAATATATTTGTTATGACTTTGGAGAGGCAAAAAATTACTGTAAGGGCATGTACAATGGTGCTATTTTAGGAGTGACACGTAGGATAAATGATGAGGTGGAGGAGAGAGAACTCGTAAGAAAAGGCTTGTCTTCTCTTATTTAAGAGAAATAAGAGAAGACAAGAGATGATCTCTTAGCACAATATGTCTCACCACGTTTTTATGAATAGCTAGTTATTGAAGATAAGGCTAAGAAATGACCTATTGTAGACATCTTTTTTTGACATCTCTAAATTACATGCAAGACTTAAGATAAGACTATCTTATCAACCATTGTACATGCCCTAAAGTTTTATACTTATCTATTTTTGGTTCCTTCTGGATCTATCAGAGCCGCCAGAATATGATAATTTATAGTATCATGTTTGTGTTCACACTATCACATGAGTGAGGACAAATGTTGAATACTACTGCATGTTGTTTACACTTCATGAGTAACAATTCTACGTATGCTAAATAGCATTAATCATCCTCTTGATGCATTACGGGGCTGTTTGGTTTGAGCCAATGCTGGCCTTGCCAACCGTTGGCTTGCCAAATAATCGGCGATCATTTTGACCGCCCACTGATTGCCAAAAGGTTGGAAGAAAATGAACTAGCATACTGTAAAGGGCTTGGGCGCACCAAAATTTTGGCATCCATCCAAATGAGTACCAGGGGCTTGGTCAATGCCAATTTTTTGGTGGGGCGCATGATGGCATCAATCGAAACAGCCCCTACAAATTGACAACACCGTTAATGCTGCACTCTAGAGCCAATCAGCCTATCAACTTGTTCGTATCACTGGCTCCACAAATGATGTTGAGTTGAATCTAACTTTTATTGTAGTCAATCAGAGCTGATAGATAGTACTCCCTCTGTCCGATAATATAAGAACGGTTTTAAAACTATGTTAGCTTGAAAAACGTTCTTATATTATGGGACGGAGGGAGTACATTGTAGGTTCTGAACTAGTCATGCAGACGTTAGTTCCCAAATCTACGGCACTCATGCTGTAAAGACTATTTTGCAAAGTCAATGAATCATGGTTATAATTATTGATGTGGCTTGGTCTACCTGTGCTATTTGTTCAGACAGCTTGCTGTAGCGTCTGGCCTAGGGTTGTACATATTGGTGCCTGCCACCTACCTGAATAATTTTGTTTCTGTAAAGAGCTGCATTGGTTTTCTCGCGGTCTTACTTTGATTCGTTTGCTGCAGTCTGGAACTCAGCGAGAAGTTACAGAATATAAGACTTGAGCAAGCTAAAGAAAAGATATTTGTTGAAGAGTGAAGAGCTTATGCTAGGAATTGTTCGGCAGATAGAAGAAACCAGGAATACCTTTTAGTATTGGTCTGTCTTGTCTTAATTTTTTATTCTGGGTGCATTGGAAAAGCTTACCTTTCCGGTGTACTTTGGACCAATTGATGTATTTTGTATAACAGGATTTCCTCTTCATAACTAGTAGTAACCAGGTTTACATCCTTAATCAACAGAGGAAGTAGCTCACTAGGAGCATCTTCCATCCACTCGTTAGAAAAAGGTGGTCTAGCTATTTTGGCTAATTCGTTTGCAACAACATTAGCTTCCCTGGGACAGAGTTGAAAGGATACAGAGCAGAACTCAAACGCCACTCTATACCCCTAATCTCTATCTCTCTTATCTAATCTATCATTCTTAAGAAGTTGCTCCTCACTACATGGTATTCTCTTAACATGCAAATGGTCCAACTCAGCATGCCATGTCATCAGGTACCAACCAATCATGTGATGCAATATATTTCTTTCTTTCGCATGTAGCCGTCGGCTGGTAACAGAAGCGACCGCTTTCGCCTTCCGTAACTGGCGAGGCTCTTTTTTCTCTTCAATTCAATGGACCACGGTTACTCTGGATTCCCAAACAATAAAAATCCATTGACAGTTGTATCCCGCTCCTCTCTCGATCCTTCCATGGCAAAAAACACATATTTGACCTGAGGACGAAAAGAATTCACAATCTGAACTCCTTTTGAAAAAATTTCACCGAGCTGACCGTTTCGAGTGGTGCCCGACAGAAAGGCGCCACAGTATACTGTGTAGCGTCTGAAGCTTAGGCGCTACACGCCGGTCCAGCGTGGCAGCCCGGGCCCCACTCCTGGTTGTGTAGCGCCTAGCTGAAAGGAGTTGCAGTGTAGAAATACTTAACCGAAAGAAGTTGCACTACCTTATATTAAAACTGTTGTAACTTTTAATCTGTACATCCGATGAAAACATGCCTTATATGAAAGTTGTATATTTTTCCGTGTTCTACGCAATGGTGGCATCTTCATCTATGTTAGGATCAATTTGCTTGATGAAAACCCTGTTACAAAAGTGCATCATAATATAACTGACAGAATTTGTTAAAATTTACAAACTTGGCATGATGATAGCCATTCACCTATAGCTCTTACGCGTTTTCAACCTACATGAGTTTTGCACTGCATAATGTGTACTTTCACGCCATGCCTATGCTTGCCATGTTAATCATCTTTAACATGTTCATTTCTTGGATCTAAGTGACTAACATGATATAAGTGAACTTCTGTTACAGAATGTTACATTTTGTAAGATCCATAGTAATTAATCCTGACATCACATGAATATGATCTAACCCGCCATGAAGCCACGTGACCCCTCTTGAAGCTACCAAATGCGGCGCGGCTGAAGAAGTGCAAGGCATCCGCGAAGAAGAACAAAGGCGGACGGCTCCGGCTCTTGAAGCCGTCGAGGAAGAAGCTTGCAGGGTGTCTGACGGGTCTGCGGCTGACTACGAAGCGCCCGGCAGCTCACTTGTTGAGCCGGGCGGCCGACGCCTAAGGTGTTTGAGGAAATGCCCCAAAAGTATAAAATTCGCCAACTTTTTGTTGTTGTTATTTTTTGAATGCACACATATAGATAGCTTATTTGCTTCATTGTATATACTTTGTAGCTTCAACGATGAGGCATATATGTCAACTATGGGTGTTGGCTCCAACAACTCGCATTCGTCTCAAATCAATGACATGCATTTCGATGACCATGAGTTCGAGGTGGACGAGGATGGTGAGGGCATTGTCGGCCTTTTGAAAGGAAGAGGAGGCAACTACACCAACGAAGAAGCCGTCTTACTCTGCACTACTTGCTTGCAAGGGTCGAGGGATCCATCCGTTGGAGGTGATCAAAGCAGAGATGCTTATTGGAACAGGATGAAGGAGCACTTTGATCTACACAACAAGAGTGGAATTGACCGCTCCGACCGATATCTTCGCTTCCGGTGGTCGACAATCAACAAAGATTGTCAGAAGTGGGCGGCCGCACAAAAGGCGGTTGACAAGTTGAACCCAAGTGGCAGAACTTTGCATTTTATCAGCAGGGTCGTGGCTTGGTGACATCCAATGTCTTGGTGAAATTAACGTGTCAATCTGGCAGAACATTGCCTTAGGTACTTTAGTGTCTCAAAACATAGTGATGCAAATATTTAGTGGGTATGAAAATGACATAGACTTAAGGTAGACATAAAATTTTCCGACTTTCATAGTTAGATCATATTTATATGATGTCAGGATTAATTACTATGGATCTTACAAAATGTAACATTCTGTAACAGAAGTTCACTTATATCATGTTAGTCACTTAGATCCAAGAAATGAACATGTTAAGGATGATTAACATGGGAAGCATAGGCATGGAATGAAAGTACACATTATGCAGTGCAAAACTCATGTAGGTTGAAAACGCGTAAGAGCTATAGGTGAATGGCTATCATCATGCTAAGTTTGTAAATTTTAACAGATTCTGTCAGTTATATTATGATGCACTTTTGCAACAGGGTTTTCATCAAGCAAATTGATCCTAACATAGATGAAGATGCCACCATTGCGTAGAACACGGAAAAATGTACAACTTTCATATAAGGCACGTTTTCATCGGATGCACGGATTAAAAGTTACAATAGGTTTAATATAAGGTAGTGCAACTCCTTTCGGTTAGCAGACTACACCTGTAACTCCTTTCAGCCAGGGCGTTCAGACAACCAGGAGTGGGGCCCGGCTGCCACGCTGGACCGGCGCAGCGCAAGCTGCTACAGAGATAGTGTAAACGCTACTTTCTCGGGCCACTCGAGGCATTTAGGCTCGGTGAAATTTTTTCGAAAGGAGTTTAGATTGTAAATTCTTTTTGTCCTCAGGTCAAATATGTGTTTTGTGCCTCCTTCCATCTTCATCTCTCCACGTCCTTATCTACTCTCGCCGCAGGGCAGCCGCTCGCTCGCCTGGTAGCCAATGGATATGGTGCTCGTTTCAATGGTGCTCCCGCTGCCTACCCACATGATTCCCTAACGAGTTCTTCTTGCCGTACTGTTTTTCTTACTATTTTCAATCTGAAGGCTGATGGATGAACATGATTGCTCTGGTCGTGGCTTTAGTCTTGCGTGAGATGGCGCTGTATGGGCGGACGATATGTTCCGTCCCATGCCGTCCGACCAGATGCGTGATGGGATCATGTCTTACTCTACTGCCGAGGCTGCAAGATGGCACACACGAGTACGCATGGCCGTCTCACACGGGCGGAATAGTTGATTGATGGCGAGGCCTGTTGATGATAGACACACCTTCATCCATCTTCACCGGCCCTAGCAGTCTTCCTACCCCAAGCCCCGGCGATCACAGCTGTCGCATCAACGACTCTGTCAGGTTGCATATATGTTCGTCAGGTCATGTATCCACAAGAGCCGATTCAACTATAGGCCCCCATATGAAAGGTCAACGCCTGTCAGGTAATCCGTACAAAAATGCCAATTCGTCTCAAACATACTGCAGTTTTTGTTTTAATTCTACCATGTTCTCTTAGATCGATTACTAATCTTAACTTTTATTTTTCTTTCATATTCTTTAACTATGCGCGTGCAATTGGTACCCTTTTGTTTTACCTCAAACTAAATCTTTGTGCAGAATAATGAGGTCGTGCTGCTAGCAATCGAATATTTATGGTCTCTTGACAGAGATAATAGAGACTAGATACTGCATCGGAGATTTGTTATGCAAATGATTGTATCGTGTTCTTTTAGAAAATGCTACTAACAGTAGCACTCAGAGAATGATGCCATCCACAACCTCTACACCGAATGTATTTTTTGGTCAACAAATTTTGGGTATAAAAGCTCACTAGAGGTCAGAATATTACTTATATCATCAGTTTCTCATATGTTTTCCTGGTATTTGACTACAACAGAATAATTAATGTTTATTGGATATTGTGTTCTAACCCACAGAAGGCAGTTCACAATCATAGTATTTTCTGAACTTTCTCACTGAATTGCCTTGAGCATTGAAAGCGGATGTAAAGTAGAATGTGCCAGTGCAACTCTGACATAATCCCATGCAACTCTGACATAATCCCATGTTGAAGCTGAAGATGTGGCTTTTCATGAAATTTTGTTCTCATAAATACTGATTTTTGTAACCTTTATTTATTTTACAAAGGCAAAACAATTTGAATTATTTTGAACTATAAGTCATGGTGCAAGATGAAGGTGTATGTTCTTCTGACCTTTACATTATTTTCTTATGTAGTTTCCGTAGCTCTTCATGCATGAGGCTTATTGATCATTATGTCTTTCACACATATTGGTAGGATATAAATTGAAGCATTGTGACCATTCATTTATTTGAATCATTATTTGAGACCAAGGGGACATCTTTACCTTATTGTTCAATATGCAGTGTACTCCAGTTCCACTTTCTGGTATGCCAGTTCTTAAGCCTTTCCTCAAACCCCTCTTCCTAAGATTGCTCATTATCATATTGTGTCTTGAGGTCTCATAAACTCTATTTGTAGCATGCCTGTATATTTAGTTTTGGTGCTATGACACTCTAAACCCTAATTGTGCTTTACCATGATTTATATATCAAACCGAGTTGTTAAATTTTCATGTTGTTTGCTCGTCTCTTAAGTTTGCCAATTTGTGTTGTTTCAGGATTTACTTCAGTAGACTAACAACTCTATCTCTTCCCTTTTTAGGTGCACAACTCTTATGTTCTGTTTGGCTACCTTTTTTAGACCAGCCATAAGTGACCATCAAAATTACAAACTTGCTCAAGCACTTTCACCAAAAAAAAAACATCCCTGGCTATAGTAGTCATTTTCTTGCAATTTAATTAATTATATTATTTAAATGCGCACAATAAGAATTGTTGCTCTTTCATAAGAAATTATTTATTCAGTTTGGTTCCGTATAGCACATGATTAACATTTTTCCTTTTGGGGGGAGTAACCCAAGATTATCTTGATTGAAAATATGTATTTTGTATTTGCAGTATGCTCATCTATTCATTTTTGAGAAAAAAATTCCTATATCCACACCAAATTGCTTACTGGTATTTCATGACAGCAACGCCGGTATCATCTAGTAATAAATAAAGTAAAGCTAGTAATAAAGCAGGGAATGCTTCCGGTCGTCCGTTGCGTAATTTTTTAGAAAATCCCCTATAGTTACTAGTAATTAAGCTGTGGTATAGTTTTAAGTGATAACCACATTTCGTTTTGCATAAACCCTCATAGTTTTTTATAACTAACCCGCACTACTGTTTTAAGTGACTCAGAGAAAACATTTTATGTTTTGCAAAGAGCCCTTTGATGTTTCCTAAATTCAACCCGCAATCCATATCATATGTTTTTAAGAATACTCATAGCTTTTAACCAGTAACTCCAATTTTAATGTGTTATATATGAAATTTGATAAAAAAATGTGTAGAATCTGAATATTATGTTATTTTACCCGTTAAACGTTTTTAAAATGTTGTTTTGGATGCAACCTTAATAAATAGTGCATGAACCGTCTTTATTTTGTATCGTTGTAGATCCAGATAGAAAATGAACAACTCAGCAAAACCAAATTAGAGACGAAAGAAACCATCTATAACCACACATGCACCCGACGGCAAAACCTCACAGAAAAAAGCAAATTTCTGATCTTATGCTGAAAAATAGAGATGCATTAGGATTGACACATTCAAACGCGTTGTGGTTGTGTGGGCATTGATGTCATGTTCAAATAAAGGACGTGGACCTATTGAGGTCTTGAGTCATGATTCTTGGATTAGGGACGAGTGTTATTTTTTTCCCGTTGCAACACACAGGCTCTTTTGCATATATAATACTAAAAGGAGGAAGCTTTCTTAGTTCTCCATATCCGTTAATTTTGTCTTAACCATAAAATTAACGGTCGAGATTTAAAAAAAGGAATCAATTCGGAAAAGAAATACAGACACCTGCTGAATCAACGTGGTCTCTTTAAAAGGGGGATCGATCCAATCTATCTAGAAAATCTATGAAAAAAAAACAATCTAGGGAAATAAATACAAACACCTGCCGAATCGGTGTGGACTCTTTCTGCTCTCGCATCCGTCTTTCCCCACCCAGCCCCCGTATTATTTGTTCATCGGTCACTTGCATAGCGTAGCCCCTCCTCGTCCGTGAGTAAAAGGAATCCGAGCCCGTGCGGTATCAATTCTGTTGTAGAGCGAAAGCATAAGACAAATGAAGAGTTCAAATGATTCGCTCATTCCATTGCAACGTGGGAGACCCACTTATATTCATGATGAAGGGGTGTGTTGGGGAGACACCTTTCCCAACAGACACCTCCCTGGGAGGCATCCTTCCATATAATTGATCACATGTTTTATTTCTCACCCCCCCAATTCGTCATCTGTATATTGCAAACTGAAAACTCAACCTTCTTCATGAAGTTTCTCCGCTTACCCTCCCTCGGTCTGATTTCTCTCTAATCTTTGAATCCCCTCAGTTTGAACTAATGCCATGTATTTTCAGAACAATTAGTGAATCATTTGTCAGTTGAAAGATGGTTGATGCTCCAAAAAAGATTGTATTGATTCAATCTGGAAAATTCAAGATCACAATAGCAATTACATATGCATTTGTTGGGCCAAAAGTAGCAGTTACATATGAATTTAGTTAATCTTTTGGCTTATCTCTTTATGCATTATGATTGCCATCTTGAGAAAAAAAGGAAAAACATGTAAAGCTGTATGAGTTTTTTATGTTTGCAATTTTTAGTTTTCGGGGGATTTAAAGGATCCACTCGGCTTGCCCTTGAATCCAAGTGTTTGTTTTTTGTTTTTAGTGTCCAGGAAAAATTCTTGAGATGACGGAAACGAATTTCCCTCTAAAGAAAAAGTGGAATATGAATTGGATGGAAAGCTAAAGCTGGAGCAAGTTGGCCCTGGACACTCACAAAATCATTTCCAACTTTACGTGTTTTATAATCATTGTTATCAATTTTTATTCTGGACCATGGCTTTCTGAACATCTTTTGGTTAATCAGGCAGAGCATGGTGGACGGTACGCTTCTACCTCTCATGGCCTCTCCCTGGATCATATATGTTTTGCGGCTCCACGGCTCCATTAATGGCAGTAGGGCGCTTGTGCCATCCATGTCTGATTCGTGCAACCATCATCTGTAGTGTTGGCTGGAGCCACCATCCAAAACAGTTCCACTGATTCTCAGGTAAGCAATGTGATTTTTCCATGTGTTTGACTCAACCTGAAAAAGTCAAGCTTGCAAATACTTTAAGGGGTGGTTGATGGAATTGAATTACAGGAGTATTGGTTGTCCCGACCTTTTTAGGGACCTTCTAGGATTTAGATCTGACATGAAATCAATTGTTTTCTACGTTGTATTGTCTTTGCTAGAATTGTTGATCTCGAGCTGCATCCTCCACAATAGTTGCTTCAAATCCGAGGCTGGCTAGAAGAACATATCTCTATCAGCGTCATTACCCTCTATGGAACATTATCATGCTAGCCACCTAACGCGTGGCATCCGGTTTTTCTGCAGGGACGAAAAGGTATTCCATCACCGGGTTCATCAGATTGAAATCCTCTCTTTTTGTGTGGTTTAGCCAACTTGGTTTTCCTGTATGGTACTGTTGGGGTCTAGATTGAAGTCGTCTCAGCTATTGGGTGCCTCTGAAGATGCGTTTGTGTTAGATACATACATGCAAAGTTAGTTCCTTAAGGAAAGTATTACGGCGCACCCCACGACAATTTGTTCTTTAAACTAATGAGATGAGGTACAGTAGTAGTGTAGTACTACTACAGATCTGAGGCAAGACGCTATGCATGTTTCTATTATGTAAACCAATTCAATAGAAATACAGCTGATTTGATTATGTTTCATGTCCATAATGGTTTTCTCTTGGTCCAGAAAACAAAACATGCATACAAATTATATTTCTGCTCATTGCGAGAGGATATGAGGATTTCTGCTATTATACTGATAGATAGGGAAATATTTTTTGCTCTTTCCATACTTATATGGTTCACGCAGATTATGGACACCCAATACTATTAAAAAATAACGCTCTAATATTGTTGTTCAGCAAAGTTATTTTCCTGTGGAAAACAGGAGGATTTCAATTTGTTAGGGCTCGTAGAATGTCAGACCGGTTTATGTAGAATGAGTTATGACGAGGAACTTGCATCTAGACTTAGGCATGCAGTTGAGACCAACACACTTGAGTGCAACAGACAAATATGGTAAAACTCTTGCATGGTTTCTTACAACTGTACAAGTCTTTTCCTATTAAACAATTCTCACATTATTACTATTGATCAATACAGGTGTACTTGATGACACATATGCTCTCTGTATGGCTGGTAAACATAAGGTGGTCACGTTGCCGCATTTGATTGTTTCGTACAAGAATGAGACTGAGTATTCTATGCTTGCCACATGCATCAACATACTACTCTTCCGATTCTAATTAATTTTTGATGTTTCTAAACTTGATTTTGTTCTTGCCTTTTTAGACAAGCCTGGGCATATTTGAGATGATGGTTGTTGCTGGACGTGAAGAGTTGGTTAATTTGAAGAAGTTCCTAATAAACTTCCTTGAGCCATTTAAGCTGTAAGTTATTTGCTTTTATCATTGTGTAGTGGAAGGATTGTTTATATGGATGCCTTTGCTTGCCAAAGACAAATACTTATGTTAGGAAGTTGCACTAGCTTTGACAATCTGAGCAGATGGAATGTTGTCCGGCATTGCCGATACATTGAGTAATTCAGCTGTCTGTAAGCAGTTCTCTTCAAAAGAGAAAAATATATACATGATTCAGTGAATGGCCGCCCTTCTATTTAAGTAACACTGCAATTATATTCACCGCAAGTACAATTCACGTACATATGCAGTTCGATTCCATGTGAAGTGAATGACTGATTATCTATGAAATTACTTAGGTTTGCTTGGTGGGCTTGCATTTAACAAAGAAGATATGTTTAATTATAGGAATTTTTTTAAGTAATACCTACCTAAGTTGGTTTGCTTGCTGCTACTGCAATTGTTATTCTAGGTTGGCTTGCTTCCTGCTGCTATTATTTTACATTTATTGATATTGCTATTTTTTCGTCAGGTAAATTTACTCGATCACCCATTGCCCTGAGCTCACGTGATGATTCTCAAACGATCCATCCTTTTTTTTCTCATGCGGGACTGTTTGTCCAATGACACAGTTTCTCGACTTGGCCAACTGTGCTTCATAGGAACTGATGCTCTCCCCTTGCAACGCACGGGCATTTGTGCTAGTATAATACTAAAAGGAGGAAGCTTTCTTAGTTCTCCATATCAGTTAATTTTATCTTAACCATAAAATTAACGGTCGAGATTTTAAAAAGGGAATCAATCCGGAAAAGAAATGCAGACACCTGCTGAATCAATGTGGTCTCTTTAAAAAGGGGATCGATCCAATCTATCTAGGAAATCTATGAAAAAAACAATCTAAGGAAATAAATACAAACACCTGCCGAATTGGTGTGGACTTTTTCTGCTCTCGCATCCGTCTTTCCCCACCCAGCCCCCGTATTATTTGTTCATCGGTCACTTGCATAGCGTAGCCCTCCTCGTCCCGTGAGTAAAAGGAATCCGAGCCCCGTACGGTATCAATTCTGTTGTAGAGCGAAAGCATAAGACAAATGAAGAGTTCAAATGATTCGCTCATTCCATTGCAACGTGGGAGACCCACTTATATTCATGATGAAGGGGTGTGTTGGGGAGACACCTTTCCCCCAACAGACACCTCCTGGGAGGCATCCCTTCCATATAATTGATCACATGTTTTATTTCTCACCCCCCCCCCCCCCACAATTCGTCATCTGTATATTGCAAACTGAAAACTCAACCTTATGATAATATGCCATCGAAAACTCCTTGAAAACCAAGTGGAAAAAATATAAGGAGAAACCAATATGGCATATATCCGCACTTGTATTTATATTGTCTCGTTAAAAACCTTATATAAGAAACATCATGGAAAACTCATAAAGAGAAATGGAGTAAAATATGAATGATGTGAAGATCACCAACATGTTATAACTTGGGATTTTTACTCCCCTTGAACTTTGCAAACATCAATGTTGTCTCATACCAATTCCACAAACCTGATTCTAGAATATAAACTTTGGTACAGACATTGCGAATATCACAATAATTTGTTTGCAAATTATACTCCTACATTTCTGTAATTAGCGAGGATAAATATAACAATAAGTAATACAAGTGACATTGATGTTTCAATGAATATCCACATGATTTCACATGTAGGCAGTCATTCTGCGAAGCCATACACATCTCGTAATGCTTCGAATAAAATAATTACAGCAGAATGATCTCTGGAAGGACCCATTTGAAGTCTATTCTTAAGGCTCCCCTCAGAATACTCTTCCAGTAAATCCAGTCTTTGATATGACACCGTTGGGATCAGGTTATTAGCCACTATCACGATGTCACACCATGGTGCCATCTTGATTTTCCAGATCGAATTAATCAAGACATTTTGTGTCTTGGACATATTTGAGGATATACCTTATATCAACCATTGTACCTTTATTGGGGATTGCACTCTCAATATATTGCAACAAATATATTGTCAGGCCTGGCGTATTTTGCAAGATATATGAGTGCTCTGATGGTATTCAGATATGGAACTTTAGGTCCACTATCACTTCACCATCTCCCCTCGTTCTAAATGGGCTTGTATCCCATGTCAGGTATAATATGACCACATGTGTCTTTGATATATCCAATATTTCTAGATATATGAAGAATGATATACATTTATTCCCGAGGGAATACGCTCAACTATAAACTTGGCATCATTTGGTTTGACCCAAATATCGTTTTAAAATGATTGTGCGTATCTCATATGTTTGGTATAGACATTGATGATAAGATCACCCACATCACTAAGATGATGTAAATCCAATTCATGATATCTTCATGAGTACACATCAACAATAATTAGTATTAGAGTAATCCTTATCAAGGAGTAGCTCACTTAGTCGGTTGTACCACACAACTCTCTGACCTCTTCTGAGTCATAGAATGACTTCTAAAGCTTCACACAAACATGTTGTGATTTATCATTGGATTCAGAATATTAAGCCCTTTCAATGACTTCAATATGTATAACTGAACTAAATGATCTGTGCGAGTATGTAGCCACTACATACATCAGCCGCATGTATTTATACTGCCAATTAGTATCAAAACATAATTCCGCTCATACCGAGAAGGTATGCTGCATCATAACCGATGTCGGGTCTCTGTGAAAACCCTTGTGCTACAAGCCTCGCTTTCTCACCACCTCATCTATTTTCTTTCCAAATGAAAAATCATCTCTCTTCTCTACGGAAGATACTTATGAGGATCAGGTTTTACTATCATAAACACCTCTCTTTTGATGAGTAAGTGCTAATCTTCCTAAATTGCTTTCTTTCATTTGAACCAATATAAGTGTAAACAACACTCTTCATGGATTTTGGTTCAGGGCCAAAAAGGATTTCAGTAATTATCAAGAATAATTTTATGTCAATATATGTAGAATTTTCATATGTGATTCTCATGAATCAACATCATTTGTGGAATTCTCATTCGCCACTTAACTCCTTGTGTTTTCCCATAACAACGGAGTCAAGGTGTTTCGATGTCCCATCACCAAAAAAAGTGTGGACATATGTGTTGGGCTGTGGATGACGCGCACCCATCTTGTGTCATTAAACCTAGGTTGAATCACATTTACTAATGGAGGAGACCATTTTCTCTATTTCTGCGGAAACATATGAGAACTTAATCTCATGTGACCAGAATTCTCCCCCTCTTGTTCCCATCTGGGGATACGAGTGGTTATTAGGTGTTGGGAACGTAGCATGCAATTTCAAAAAAAAATCCTACGATCACGCAAGATCTATCTAAGAGATGCATAGCAACAAGAGGGGGAGAGTGTGTGAAAGGATCGAGAAGAGGTGTCTAGAGGGGGGGTGATTAGACACTAAGTGCCAAAAGTTGCAGTTTTTAATATTCTTAAGTTTAGGTGGTGTTTAGGCACAAGTTTAACAAACACAATACATATCAAGCAAGCATGCAATGAGTATATGAGCAGCGGAAAGTAAAGCATGCAACTTGCAAGAATGTAAAGGGAAGGGTTTGGAGTATTCAAACGCAATTGGAGACACAGATGTTTTTGGCGTGGTTCCGATAGGTGGTGCTATCGTACATCCACGTTGATGGAGACTTCAACCCACGGAGGGTAACGGTTGCGCGAGTCCACGAAGGGCTCCACCCACGAAGGGTCCACGAAGAAGCAACCTTGTCTATTCCATCATGGCCGTCGCCCACGAAGGACTTGCCTCACTAGCGGTAGATCTTCACGAAGTAGGCGATCTCCTTGCCCTTACAAACTCCTTGGTTCAACTCCACAATCTTGTTGGAGGCTCCCAAGTGACACCTAGCCAATCTAGGAGACACCACTCTCCAAGAAGTAACAAATGGTGTGTTGATGATGAACTCCTTGCTCTTGTGCTTCAAATGGTAGTCTCCCCAACACTCAACTCTCTCTCACAGGATTTGGATTTGGTGGAAAGAAGATTTGAGTGGAAAGCAACTTGGGGAAGGCTAGAGATCAAGATTCATATGGTTGGAATGGAATATCTTGAGCTCAACACAAGTGTAGGTGGTTCTCTCTCAGAAAATGTGTATTGGAAGTGTAGGCATGTTCTGATGGCTCTCTCCACGAATGAAGAGTGGGTGGAGGGGTATATATAGCCTCCACACAAAATCTAACCGTTACACACAATCTGCCAAACTCGGTGGGACCGAATCGTTAAACTCGGTCGGACCGATTTAGCAAATCTAGTGACCGTTAGGATTTTCGGTGGGACCGAGATGCAACTCGGTAGGACCGATATGGTTAGGGTTAGGGCATAACGTAATCTCGGTGTGACCGATTACACAAACTCGGTGGGACCGATTTTGGTAATAAGCTAACCAGAGAGTTGGTCAGGCAAACTCGGTGAGACCGATTACACAAACTCGGTGGGACCGATTTTGGTAATAAGCTAACCAGAGAGTTTGCATTGTAATCTCGGTAGTACCGATCGCACAAAACCGGTGAGACCGATTTTGGCAATGGACATACACAGTGAGATTACAATCCCATCTCGGTGAGACCGAGATCCCTATCGGTGAAACCGATTTGCTAGGGTTTGTGGCAGTGGCTATGACATGTGAAACTCGGTGGTATTTGGATAGAAAGAATCGGTGGGGCCGAGTTTGATTTTTGGTTTAGGTCATATGTGGATGTGGGAAGATAGTTGAGGGTTTTGGAGCATATCACTAAGCACATGAAGCAAAAAGCTCATTAAACAACACCTCATCCCTCCTTGATAGTATTGGCTTTTCCTATAGGCTCAATGTGATCTTGGATCACTAAAATATAAAATGTAGAGTCTTGATCTTGAAGCTTGAGCCAATCTTTTGTCCTTGGCATCTTGAAGGGGTTCTACATCCTCTAGTCCATGCCACTCCATTGTTTGAACTTATCTGAAACATATTGGGTAAAAGTGTTAGTCCAACAAGAGATATGTTGACATTAATTACCAAAACCACCCAGGGAGCACTTGTGCTTTCAGTGTGTCCGCGTACCCTCGTAGACCAAAAGTGGAAGCGTTAGTTTAACGCGGTTGATGTAGTCGAACGTCTTCGTGATCCAACCGATCAAGTACCAAACGTACGACACCTCTGAGTTCAGCACACGTTCAGCTTGATGACGTCCCTCGAACTCTTGATCCAGCAAAGTGTCGAGGGAGAGTTTCGTCAGCATGACGGCGGGGTGACGGTGATGGTGATGTGATCCGCGCAGGGCTTCGCCTAAGCACTACGACAATATGACTGGAGGAGTAAACGGTGGAGGGGGGGACCGCACACGGCTAAGAAACAATTGATGTGCTTTGGGGTGCCCCCTGCCCCCGTATATAAAGGAGGAGAGGGAAGGAGGTCGGCCCTAGGGGGCGCGCCAAGTGGGGGGAAACCCACTAGGACTCCTAGTCCTAGTCGCCCCACCCGTTCCTTCTTTCGGAGGGGGAAAGGGGGAAGGAGAGGGAGAGGGAGAAGGAAGGGGGCCGCTCCCCATCCCCTTGTCCAATTCGGACTGTCCATGGGGGGGCGTGCACCACCCCTTGTGTGCTGCCCTCTCTCTCCCCTTATGGCCCATGTGGCCCATTACTTTCCCCTGGGGGTTCCGGTAACCCCTCGGTACTCCGATAAATATCCGAAACACTCCGAAACTATTCCGGTGTCCGAATACTATCATCCAATATATTAATCTCTACCTCTCGACCATTTCGAGAATCCTCGTCATGTCCGTGATCTCATCCGGAACTCCGAACAATCTTCAGTCACCAATAAACATAACTCATAATATAAATCATCATCGAACGTTAAGCGTGCGGACTCTATGGGTTCGAGAACTATGTAGACATTACCGAGACACATCTCCGATCAATAACCAACAATAGAACCTGGATGCTCATATTGGTTCCTAAATATTCTATGAAGATCTTTTATCGGTCAAACCACAATGACAACATAAGTTATTCCCTTTGTCATCGGTATGTTACTTGCCCGAGATTTGATCGTCGGTGTCCTCATACCTAGTTCAATCTCGTTACCGTAAATTCTCTTTACTCGTTCCGTAATGCATCATCCCGCAGCTAACTCATTAGTCACATTGCTTCCAAGGCTTATCATAATGTGCATTACCAAGAGGGCCCAGAGATACCTCTCCGATACTCGGAGTGACAAATCCTAATCTCGATCTATGCCAACCCAACAAACACCTTCGGAGATACCTGTAGAGCATCTTTATGATCACCCAGTTATGTTGTGACGTTTGATAGCACACAAGGTATTCCTCTGGTATTCGGGAGTTACATAATCTCATAGTCAAAGGAATATGTATAAGTCATGAAGAAAGCAATAGAAATAAAACTTAACGATCATTATGCTAAGCTAATTGATGGGTCTTGTCCATCACATCATTCTCCTAATGATGTGATCCCTTTCATCAAATGACAACACACATCTATGGTCAGGAAACTTAACCATCTGTGATTAACGAGCTAGTCAAGTAGAGGCATACTAGGGACACTTTGTTTTGTCTATGTATTCACACATGTATCAAGTTTCCGGTTAATACAATTCTAGCATGAATAATAAACATTTATCATGATATAAGGAAATATAAATAACAGCTTTATTATTGCCTCTAGGGCATATTTCCTTGATCTCCACTTGCACTAGAGTCAATAATCTAGATTACATTGTAAAGATTCTAACACCCATGGAGTCTTGGTGTTGATCATGTTTTGCTCGTGGAAGAGGCTTAGTCAACGGGTCTGCAACATTCAGATCCGTATGTATTTTGCAAATCTCTATGTCTCCCTCCTTTACTTGATCACAGATGGAGTTGAAGCGTCTCTTGATGTGTTTGGTTCTCTTGTGAAATCTGGATTCCTTCACTAAGGCAATTGCTCCAGTATTATCACAAAAGATTTTCATTGGAATCGATGCACTAGGTATTACACCTAGATCGGATATGAACTCCTTCATCTAGACTTCTTCATTTGCTGCTTCCGAAGCAGCTATGTACTCTGCTTCACACGTAGATCCCACCATGACGCTCTGTTTGGAACTACACCAACTGGCAGCTCCACCATTCAATATAAATACGTATCCGGTTTGTGACTTAGAGTCATCCGGATCAGTGTCAAAGCTAGCATCAACGTAACCATTTATGACGAGCTCTTTGTCACCCCCATAAACGAGAAACATATCCTTAGTCCTTTTCAGGTACTTCAACATGTTGTTGACCGCTGTCCAGTGATCCACTCCTGGATTACTTTGGTACCTCCCTGCTAAACTTATAGCAAGGCACACATCAGGTCTGGTACATAGCATTGCATACATGATAGAACCTATGGCTGAGGTATACGGAATGACTTCCATTTTCTCTTTATCTTCTGAAGTGGTCGGGCATTGAGTCTGACTCAACTTCACACCTTGTAACGCAGGCAAGAACCCTTTCTTTGACTAATCCATTTTGAACTTCTTCAAAACTTTATCCTTATCACATCGACCTTGGAACCATTTTCGACGCGCATCGTCACCTTGTCCTTAGCCAATCTTTGTTTAATCTGTAGCCCCTGTTTTGAGTTGCAAATATGAGCAATAGAACTAGTATCAAATACCCAGGCGCTACTACGAGCATTAGTAAGGTACACATCGATAACTTGTATATCAAATATACCTTTCACTTGGCCATCCTTCTTATCCGCCAAATACTTGGGACAGTTCCGCTTCCAGTGACCAGTCCCTTTGCAGTAGAAGCACTCAGTTTCAGGCTTAGGTCCAGACTTGGGCTTCTTCCCGGGAGCAGCAACTTGCTTGCTATTCTTCTTGAAGTTCCCCTTCTTTCCTCTGCCCCTTTTCTTGAAACTAGTGGTCTTGTTAACCCTCAACACTTCATGCTCCTTCTTTATTTCTACATCCACAACCTTGAGCATTGCGAAGAGCTCGGGAATAGTCTTCTCCATCCCTTGCATATTATAGTTCATCACGAAGCCTTTATAGCTTGGTGGCGGTGATTAGAGAACTCTGTCAATAACACTATCATCCGGAAGATTAACTCCCAGCTAAGTTAAGAGGTTATGGTACCCAGACATTCTGAGTATGTGTTCATTGACAGAAATGTTCTCCTTCATCTTGCAACTATAGAACTTGTTGGAGACTTCATATTTCTCAACTCGGGCCTTTGCTTGAAATATTAACTTCAACTCCTGGAACATCTCATATGGTCCATGACGTTCAAAACGTCTTTGAAGTCCCGATTCAAAGCCGTAAAGCATGATACACTGAACTATCGAGCAGTCATCAGGTTTAGCTTGCCGGATGTTCATAACGTCCGGAATTGCTCCTGCAGCAGGCCTTGCACCTAGCAGTGCATCAAGGACGTAATTCTTCTGTGTAGCAATGAGGATAATCCTCAAGTTATGGACCCAACCCGTGTGGTTGCTACCATCATCTTTCAACTTAGCTTTCTCTAGGCAGCATTAAAATTCAAGGGAATGGTAGCACGGGCCATTGATATACAACATAGATATGCAAAAACTATCAGGACTAAGTTCATGATAAATTTAAGTTCAATTAATCATATTACTTAAGAACTCCCACTTAGATAGACATCCATCGAGTCATCTAAATGATCACGTGATCCATATCAACTAAACCATGTCCGATCATCACGTGAGATGGAGTAGTTTTCAATGGTGAACATCTCTATGTTGATCATATCTACTAAATGATTCACGTTCGACCTTTCGGTCTCAGTGTTCCCAGGCCATGTCTGTACATGCTAGGCTCGTCAAGTTTAACCCGAGTATTCCGCTCGTGCAAAACTGTCTTGCACCCATTGTATGTGAATGTAGAGCTTATCACACTCGATCATCACGTGGTGTCTCGGCATGACGAACTGTCGCAATGGTGCATACTCAGGTAGAACACTTACACCTTGAAATTTTAGTGAGGGATCATCTTATAATGCTACCGCCGTACTAAGCAAAATAAGATGCATAAAAATAAACATCACATGCAATCAAAAATATGTGACATGATATGGCCATCATCATCTTGTGCCTTTGATCTCCATCTCCAAAGCACCGTCATGATCTCCATCGTCAATGGCTTGACACCTTGATCTCCATCGTAGCATCGTTGTCGTCTCGCCAACTATTGCTTCTACAACTATCGCTAACGCATAGTGATAAAGTAAAGCAATTACATGGCGATCGCATTTCATACAATAAAGCGACAACCATAAGGCTCCTGCCAGTTGCTGATGCGGCTTGAAGCTACGTTGGTATTTCCCCAAAGAGGAAGGGATGATGCAGCACAGCGGCGGAAGGTATTTCCCTCAATGATGAGACCAAGGTTATTGAACTAGTAGGAGAACCAAGCAACACGACGTAAACAGCCCCTGCACACAAATAACAAATACTTGCAACCCGACGTGTAAAAGGGGTTGTCAATCCCTTCCGGGTAGCGGCGCCTCCAGATAGGCAAACAGACGTGAAATAAATTGTAGTAGATTGATAGATCGAATGCCAAATAAAATAAATTAGAATAAAACGCAGCAAGGTATTTTTGTATTTTTGGTTTAATAGATCTGAAAATAAAAGCAAAGGAAAAGTAGATCGCAAAGGCAAATAATATGAGAAAGAGACCTCGGGGCCATAGGTTTCACTAGTGGCTTCTCTCGAGAAAATAGCAAATGGTGGGTAAACAAATTACTATTGGGAAATTGATAGAACTTCAAATAATCATGACGATATCCAGGCAATGATCATTATATAGGCATCATGTCCAAGATTAGTAGACCGACTCCTGTCTGCATCTACTACTATTACTCCACACATCGACCGCTATCCAGCATGCATCTAGTGTATTAAGTTCATGGAGAAACGGAGTAATGCAATAATAATGATGACATGATGTAAACAAGATCTATTTATGTAGAAATAGACCCCATCGTTTTATCCTTAGTAGCAACGATACATACGTGTCGGTTCCCCTTACATCCTTTGGGATCAAGCACCGTAAGATCGAACCCACTACAAAGCACCTCTTCCCATTGCAAGATAAATATATCAAGTTAAGCCAAACAAAACCCAAATATCGGTAGAAATACGAGGCTATAAGCAATCATGCATATAAGAGAACAAAGAAACTCAAATAACTTTCATGGAAATAAAAGATAGATCTGATCATAAACTCAAAGTTCATCCGATCCCAACAAACACACCGCAAAAAGAGTTACATCATATGGATCTCCAAGAGACCATTGTATTGATAATCAAGAGAGAGAGAGAGAGAGAGAGAAAGAGAGAGAGGAAGCCATCTAGCCACTACTCACGCATCATCGGAGAGGCACCAATGGAAGTGGTGAACCCCTCCGTGATGGTGTCTAGATTGAATCTGGTGGTTCTAGACTCTGCGGCAGCTAGAATTGATTTTCGTCGACTCCCCTATGGTTTCTGGAATATTGGGGTATTTATAGAGTAAAGAGGCGGTCCGGGGGGCACCCGAGGTGGGCACAACCCACCAGGGCGTGCCTGGGCCTCCTGGCGCGCCCTGGTGGGTTGTGCTCCCCTTAGAGCACCCCCCTAGGCGCTGCCTTGGCCCATTGGGTGTCTTTTGGTCCATAAAAAATATCCGTGAAGTTTCTTTGCATTTGGACTCCGTTTGGTATTGATTTCCTGCGATGTAAAAAACATGCAGAAAATAGCAACTGGCACTTGGCACTATGTCAATAGGTTAGTACCAAAAAATGATATAAAATGATTATAAAACATCCAAGATTGATAATATAACAGCATGGAACAATCAAAAATTATAGATACGTTGGAGACATATTAGCATCGCCAAGCTTAACTCCTGCTCGTCCTCGAGTAGGTAAGTGATAAAAACAGAATTTTTTATGTGGAATGTTGCCTAACATGTCATCATATTCTTTTCTTTATAGCATGGACATTTGGACTTTTATGTGATTCAAAGCAATAGTCTAGTTTTGACATGATAACTTAAATACTCCAGCATATCAGCAAGCAACCATGTCTTTCAAAATATCAACGCTAAATAAGCTATCCCTAGCCCATTATGCTCAATCATTGATCCATTCATGAAACACACTCGCATATTAACTACACCCAATGCTCAAGTACGATCATAGTGCCTCCTAGTTGGTGCTTTTATAAGAGAAGATGGAAACTCAAATTCAAAAATAAAATTGCATAAAGTAAAAGAAAGGCCCGTCGCAGAGGGAAGTAGGGATTTGTAGAGGTGCGAGAGCTCAAAGCAAAAAACTTATGATAAAAACATTTTGGGAGGTGTACCTTTCCCACCAACGAAAACAACTTAGAGTTCCCAACACTTTCCATGCTAGATATATCATAGGTGGTTCCCAAACAGAAAAATAAGTTTATTCCTTTTTCCACCGTACTTTCACTTTCCATGGCTAGCCGTATCCACGGGTGCCCTCCATACCAACAATTTCCAAGGAATTTATTATTTGACAACGTAAAGTAAATTCATTTTTAATTTCGGGACTGGGAATCCCTAATACATTTGCCTTACTCTCTTGCAATGACAAGTGAATAAACACTCATCGTGAGAATAACACATCTAGCATGGAAAATATTAGCCACCCCTCACGCTCATGACAGTACAAACACACTAAAGAGAAATTTATTTTGAAAATTAGAGATGGCACATACAAATTTGCTTAGAACGGCAAAAGAATACCGCATATAGGTAGATATCAATTGGACTCATGTGGCAAAACTGGTTTAAAGGGTTTTGGATGCACAAGTAGTGATCATACTTAGTGCAAAATGAAGGCTAGCAAAAGATTGAGAAGCGGCCAACCAAGAAACGAATAATCTCATAAGCGAGCATTAAGCATAATTAACACCGAATAATGCACCACAAGTAGGATATAATTTCATTGCATAATTATTGACTTTCGTGCTTGCATAGGGAATCACAAACCTTAACACCAATATTCTTACTAAAGCATAATTACTCATCAACATGACTCACATATCACATCATCATATCTCAAAACTATTACTAAGAATCAAGTTTATTTTGTCCAATGATCTTCATGAAAGTTTTTATTATATCCTTCTTGGATATCTATGACTTTGGAACTAATTTTCATATGTTGCTTTTGATAAGCTCAAACAAATATAAGTGAAGATCATGACCATAATATTTCTTTCTCTCAAATTAATTTAAGTGAAGCAAGAGAGAATTTCTTGAAAATTTTACTAAATCTCAAATAAATCTAAGTGAAGCAAGAGAGCATTTCTTCAAAAATACTAAAGCACACCGTGCTAAAAAATATATAAGTGAAGCACATTTAAAAAATTAAGTGAAGCATAGAGAGCAATTTTAACAAGTCATGACATAATTTTGGATCTCTCAACTAGGTGTGTCCAGCAAGGAATCAAGACTTAAAACACAAAATAAAACAACAAAAACTCTTATCATACAAGATGCTCCAAGCAAAACAAATAGTATGTGACGAATAAAAATATAGCTTTGAGTAAAATACCGATGGTCGTTAGAAGAAAGAGGGGATGCCCCTCGGGGCATCCCCAAGCTTAGTTGCTTGCTCTCTTTTGGATGATAGCTTGTGACGCCGGGGCATCCCCAAGCTTAGGCTCTTCTTACCCCTTATTCCTTCATCCATTGTAAGATAACCCAAAACTTGAAAACTTCAATCACACAAAACTCAACAAAACCTTCGTGAGATCCGTTAGTATAAGAAAGCTGATCACTACTATAAGTATTGTAGAAAACCAATTCATATTTTGTTCTTGCATTATATCTACTATATTCTAACTTTTCTATGGCAAAAACTCATCAAAGAAAACCATAGAGCCATCAAAACAAGCACACAACGCAAAGAAAACAGAATCTGTCAAAAACAGAACAGTCTGTAGCAATCTGACTATTTCGAATACTTCTGAAACTCCAAAAATTCTGAAAAATTAGGATGACCTGAGAAATTTGTATATTAATCTTCTGCAAAAGGAATTGGTATTTTATCATGATCTGGTAAAAAATAAGAATTGTTTTCGTGAGCGCAAAAGTTTCTGTTTTTCAGCAACATCAAACAAGTATCACCCAAGAAGATCCTAAAGGCTTTACTTGGCACAAACACTAATTAAAACTCAAAAAACACAATCATAACAGTAGCATAATTGTGCAAACACTCAAGAACAGAAAGCAAAAGGCAAAAAAATATTATTCATTGGGTTGCCTCCCAACAAGCGCTATAGTTTTACGCCCTTAGCTAGGCATAAAGCAAAGATCTAAATTTTGTCATCTTTGTTCCGAGATCCATAAGATGCCCTCATGATTGATTCATATGGTGGCGTAATTATTGTTTTAGGGAAGTGTTCCATACCCTTCCTCAAAGGAAATTGGAACTTAATATTGCCTTATTTCATATCAATCACGACACCGATAGTGCGTAAAAACGGTCTACCAAGAATAATTGGACAAGAAGGATTGCAATCAATATCAATAACAATAAAGTCTATGGGCACATAATTCCTATTTGCAAGAATAAGAACACCATTAATTCTTCCCATAGACATTTTAATAGTAGAATCTGCCAAGTGTAAATTTAAAGAGCGTTCTTCAATATCAATAAGACCAAGCACATCACATAAAGATTCCAGAATTGTATAAACACTAGCACCCAAGTCACACAAAGCAAAATACTCATAATTTTTAATCTTGACTTTTATAGTAGGTTCCCATTCATCATGTAATTTTCTAGGAATTGAAACTTCTAATTCCAATTTTTCTTCAAAATCTTTCATCATAGCATCAACAATATGTTTAATAAAAGCTTTATTTTGTTCATAGGCATGGGGTGAATTTATCATGGATTGCAACAAAGAAATAAAATCAATCAAAGAGCAACTATCATAATTAAAGTCTGTGTAATCCAAAAGAGTGGGTGCATCACTAGTTAAAGTTTTGACCTCTACAAACCCACTTTCATCAATTTTCTCAACAAGATTTTTTCACCCTCTGAATTGTTGGGACGCCTTCTAGCTAAAGTTGACTCTTCTCCAGACCCTTTTTCATCAATCTTAACTTTACTAAACAAGGAATCAATAGAAGAAACACCAATCATTTTAAGATCTTCATCACTTTTACGAAAGTAATCACTAGAAAACGATTTTTCTAAAAATTCTGTTTTAGCTCTAAGCATAGCGGTTCTTTTCTTACTTTCATCCATAGAAACATAGAGAACTTTAATTGATTCATCAACCTTAGGCACAAAAATTTTCATCTTAATATTTTCCACATCATGAGATATTCTATCAACACTTCTAGACAAATCATCAATCTTATTCAACTTTTATTCTATGCAAGTGTTTAAAACTTTTTGCATGTTGATAAATTATTTAATATTATTCTCAAGATCAGAGGTGTTCCTATTATTATTGTAGGATTGATTTCCATAGGAATTACCACAATTGTTAGAGGAATTACTATGTAGCGACCCGACCTCAGACGGTCAAGCCTCTGTGTTTCTATGCCATCCCTGGATCAGTATGCTGGCACACACAGTACATCAATGTATATATCAAAGTGCAATCACATGCATAAATAACGTAAAACTGATATATACCTCATAATACTCAGCGGAAACAATCAAAGCGGGTGTGGAGTCCCATCAACGCCATCGGCGGGTTGAGTGTAGACCGTAACCACTGTCGTAACCTTACTCGTCGGGAAGAAAATATCTGCAACATGATACGTTGCAGCCGTGTAAATCAAGACATTGAATGTACCGGCAAGATCACAATAAGAGAAAACAGATGATAAACTATACTATATGCGGTATGGCTTTATGGCTCAGATCTGAATTTTGTTTGCGTAAAAGCTGGTTTTATTTTACCTACACCAAAGGAATAAATGAAGTCTGTACTATGGAGTTTTCTATCATGACATGGTTCCGCCAACCGATGTCTCATAGCCCAAAATTCATCAAATGTTGCCCACAATTAAGTTATCAATCCGGTGTTGAGAGTTCGAGATAGATCCAAGTCCAGATGCTCAAATTGTCCGTAATCGGGACACGGCTAATCGATTAGGTTTAAAACCCTCTGCAGAGGTTTGTACACTTTACCCAAGATTCGATCCCTCTCTTTACGTTCTCGCACTTGAGGTGTTTGAGAACAAGATGACCGAAACATGGTCTTCCAAAGAGTTCCTCGACCCTTTGTCCGGTACTCATCCCATCCTCTAGTAGTTCTACATCTGCTAGTACCGTCCCAGCGAGTCACTACTAAGGTCAACCAAGCCAGAGCCCATAATGACTTGCGGTTGCAGGTAAGCTTCGGTCATGAAGTATTCTTCCGTCTCTTTGAGTCTGGGTGAAGCTTTCCGCAAGATGTCATGGCGCTTCTCCATGCATCCCGACCAACCACTGGTTTCTCCGGGGTGCCCGTCAACCGTCCTTCACCCAGATGGTGTGTATTGAATTCTTGTCTCGAGTCTTGAAGTCTTGAGGTCTTGAAGATGCAGTCCTTGCAGATTCCATCATGGAGTTGTCGTCATTGACGTAGGGTCCTCCTTCTTCACACCACTCTCGAACACTCATACCAAACCCGTCTATTATAGCGTAGCTTTAAAATAAATAACGTCCGGGCTTGGTAACAGGGTGATGGGTTCCTACCTCATGCATACTACTCAACTACAAGGATTCAATAACACTCTTGAGGGGTGGTTGCAAGGATGCCACTAAATGCAATAAAAACATAGGTAAGAAAGCATGGTCAAAGTGAACTTGCACGGTTGACGATCTTGAAAAACTAGGGTTTCAGAGTAGCAATCTTAGCACTCCGGAAATTCTACCGAGGCAAACAATAACTATAATAAGCACATAGCATAACATCACTTAACACAATAACATAACAATAGCAACATAACACAACAAAACAACCAAACCAAATCCAAAGAAAAACTCAAAGAAAGGTCACTCAAAGTTTCCCTACTTCAAACCATAGCAAAAAAATAGTTTTTATATAACAAAAATTCCTTAATATAACCTAATCATGGTTTTAAGTTAACTAAACAGAAAAGGATTCACTAAGCAACTAGGAGCAAAAAGAATTAATTTAAAGGCTATTATAAAACTCATTTTAGGCCTAATCCAATTTCTATTAAGAAAAATAAATTAAAACCTTTATTAATTATAAATAAAAGTTCATCTACTAGAATGACAGAGACTAACCTAGAATAACTAATCACAAGTTAAAAATAAATTCATTTACTAATTAAAATATTAGGAAAAACAGCATCTAGCTAATTAATTAGGATTAATAGGATTCTGCTTAAAACTAATTATTTATTAATCCTAAAATACCCAAGTTAATTTCTATGGTTTGGCAATGCCAAAATAAAGTTAGGGCAAAAAGAATCATGCAAAAATAATTTTTCTAACTCAAGTTATAGCAGATTTACTATTCTGACTAAAACTAAATTAAAGCATTTTTAATTAATTTTAACATAGCTAAATATATATTCTACAGAAACTACATAAAATTTGCAATCCAACAAAAAAAGAATCACTCAAAAATATTGAACAGAATAAAAGATATGAATTTTTGAAAACAGAAACTATTCTGCTAAAACAGAAAATCAAATTAAAAAGAAAAAGGCCTAATGGGCCTACACTGTGCCCTGGGCGTTAAATAGTCTAAACGGGCCCTAGGGTTAACTAAAACGAACCGGGCCTAAAATAAAAAACCTAACTAATACTAAACCGGAAAGAACCGGCGGTTTTCTAATAAAACTTACCCCTTCGTGGGTTCTAATCCTAGCCGCTTATTTAGGATCGAGCAGGATGTTTTCGACGACGTCTGAGTCCGGCGACGGCGGCGGCGGCGAGAGGCGTCGGGGCTTCGGGCGTCGGGAGCTCGAAGTCGCCGTCTTGATGCGGGGAGCACGAGGAGTGGTTCGGTGGGGTCGGGGTGCTCGGGGAGGCGTCAAGTCGGCGACAATGGCGGCGGAGGAGCTCGGGTCTCCGGCGTGGTCGAACGGGAGAGAGAGGGGTCCGTGAGGTCTCGGGGAATGGGGTGCAGGGCTCCGGTTTTATAGCGAAGTCGGCCTCGCTTGGGGAATCGAGGCGATCGGGATCCGGATCGCCGGGATCCGGCGATCTCCGTGAGCTACGTTCGTGGGCGAGGGAAGAAGATGGGCGGGGCCCATGGTCGAAGAGAGAGAGAGGGAGGCGGCTGATCGGGTGGCCGAGGCACAGGGTTTTCAGGCGAGGGGAGAGGCTGGTGGGGGCTGGCGATTGGCAGTGGGCCATTTGGGCGAGCCAAAGGCTACTCTTGGCGCTGGGCCTGGGTTAGCCTAATGGCGCCCAGGGGTTTTTCTTTTAAAATTTTATTTTTTAAATAAAACAAAAACAGAAATAAAACAATATCTATAAATATTCTATATAGGGTATATATATACCAAAATGATCAGGAAATATTCCCTTTCATTTGAACATTTTACCAAAGGCAAAATCCAAACTTTATAAAAATCCATTTTTTCAAATTCAAATAAAATTCAGTTTTGAATCCAAATCTTTTGGCATTGTTTCCTCTGATATTTTTGGGGTGTCATGTTTGCTCCTCTCATACTTTTGATCAAGTATTTATCGGGCATAGTTTTTGAAACAATTCCAACTTGCCAAAGTTTTGAATTCAAATTCAAAACTCAAAATTTGAAAGAGGGTTTCAAGCACTTTCAAATGACTTTCAACTTGATACTTTTTAACTTCCAACTCATATTTCATATGATTGAAGAAGTCATTTTATCTTCCCTCATGAAAATCATTGAGTTGCATAAAGCTTTGAATTTGAAATCTTCCCTAATGAAATTCAAATCTTTTCCCAAAACCCTATTCATTTCAAAATGGAAGAAGTCATGTCATCTTCACTCTAGGCTTTGGTGTTGGAATGAATTTGAATTCATTGAGATCCAAAAGGCAAAGGAGAAAGTTTTGGGAAAGTCATTTCATTCCCTCTCATTCAACTTTCAAAAGTTTTCAAATTTCACTCAGTTTCACTCATTCAATCAAACCAACAATCAGACAACAAGCATAGTTATTTATTTAATATAACATTCCAAAATTTAGAATTTTGGGATGTTACATACTAGGAAAAGGCCTAGGATTAAAATTACCTCTATAAGCATTGTTATTGAAATTATTTCGCGAGATAAAATTCACATCTATGGCGTCACTATTTTTCTCAATCAAAGTAGACAAAGGCATATCATTAAAATCGATAGGAGCACTTTTACTAGCAACCAATTTCATAACATCAAATTTTTCACTCAAAAAGAAATTTCTTCAACCGAATTAACTTTTTTACTACTAGGAGCTCTTTCGGTGTGTCATTGTGAATAATTTGCCATAATATTATCAAGCAATTTGGTGGCTTCACCCAAAGTAATTTCCATAAAAGTACCACCCACGGTGGAATCTAAAAGGTTACGAGAAATAAAATTCAACCCGCATAAAATTTTTGTACGATCATCCAAAGATTTAACCCATGAGTTGGGCAATTCCTTAGTATCATTTTCATCCTTTCCCAAGATTGTGCAACATGCTCATGTTCAGGTTGCTTGAAATTCATGATCTGGGTTCTAAGGGAAATGATTTTTGCGGGCTGAAAATACTTAGTGATAAAAACATCTTTGCACTTATTGCAAGAATCGATACTATTGCGAGGCAAAGAAGAGAACCAATTTTTTGCAGAATCACGCAAAGAGAACAGAAATAATTTCATCTTCACAACATCATTGTCCACATATTTTTTCTTTTGCATATCGGATAATTCCACGAAAATATTAAGATGAGACGCAGCATCCTCATTAGGAGTACCGGAAAATTGATCTTTCATAACAAGATTCAGCAAAGCAGTATTAATATCACAAGACTCCGCACTAGTGGTGGGAGGAGCAATCGGAGTGCCAATAAAATCATTGTTCTTGGTATTTGAGAAATCACACAACTTGGTGTTCTCTTGAGTAATGATGACTACGCAACAAGATTGCACTCAAAAAATAGATCCGGCAAGAAAACGGCTATCGAAAAAGAGGGCGAATAAAATGGCAAATTTATGTGAAGTGTGGGAGAGGAAAACGAGAGGCAAATGGCAAATAATGTAAATTGCGAGGAGATGCGATTTGTGATTAGGAACCTGGTATATGTTGAAGATCCTCCTCGGCAACGGCGCCAGAAATTCCTTTTGATGCGGCCTGAAGCTACGTCGATATTTCCCCAAAGAGGAAGGGATGATGCAACACATCGGCGATAGGTATTTCCCTCAGTGATGAGACCAAGGTTATCGAACCAGTAGGAGAACCAAGCAACACAACGTAAACAACCCGTGCACATAAATAACAAATACTCGCAACCCGACGTGTAAAAGGGGTTGTCAATCCCTTCCGGGTAGCGGCGCCTCAAGATAAGCAAACAGACGTGAAATAAATTGTAGTAGATTGATAGATCGAACGTCAAATGTAATAAATAAGAATAAAATGAAGAAAGGTATTTTTGTATTTTTGGTTTAATAGATCTGAAAATAAAAGCAAAGGAAAAGTAGATCGCAAAGGCAAATAATAAGAGAAGGAGACCTGGGGGCTGTAGGATTCACTAGTGGCTTCTCTCGATAAAATAACAAACGGTGGGTAAACAAATTACTGTTGGGCAATTGATAGAACTTCAAATAATCATGACGATATCCAGTCAATGATCATTATATAGGCATCACGTCCAAGATTAGTAGACCGACTCCTGCCTGCATCTACAACTATTACTCCACACATTGATCGCTATCCAAAGATGCATCTAGTGTATTAAGTTCATGGAGAAATGGAGTAATGCAATAAGAACGATGACATGATGTAGACAAGTTCTATTTATGTAGAAATAGACCCCATCATTTTATCCTTAGTAGCAACGATACATACGTGTCGGTTCCCCTTCTGTCACTGGGTTCAAGCACCATAAGATCAAACCCACTAGAAAGCACCTCTTCCCATTGCAAGATAAATAGATCAAGTTGGCCAAACAAAACCCAAATATCGGAGAAGAAAACGAGGCTATAAGAAGTCATGCATATAAGAGACCAAAGAAACTGAAATAACTTTCATGGATATAAAAAGATAGATCTGATCATAAACTCAAAGTTCATCCGATCCCAACAAACACACCGCAAAAAGAGTTACATCATATGGATCTCCAAGAGACCATTGTATTGATAATCAAGAGAGAGAGAGAGAGAGGAAGCCATCTAGCTACTAACTACGGACCCGAAGGTCTACAAAGAACTACTCACGCATCATCAGAGAGGCACCAATGGAAGTGGTGAACCCCTCCGTGATGGTATCTAGATTGGATCTGGTGGTTATGGACTCTGCGGTGGCTGTAATTGATTTTCGTCGAATCCCCCAGGGTTTCTGGAATATTGGGGTATTTATAGAGCAAAGAGGCGGTCCGGGGGGCACCAGAGGTGGGCACAACCCACCAGAGCACCCCCCAGGCGCTGCCTTGGCCCATTGGGTGTCTTCTGGTCCATCAAAAATCTCCGTGAAGTTTCGTTGCATTTGGACTCCGTTTTGTATTGATTTCCTGCGATGTAATAAAACATGCGTAAAATAAAGAAGCGGCACTTGGCACTATGTCAATAGGTTAGTACCAAAATGATATAAAATGACTATAAAATGATTATAAAACATCCAAGATTGATAACATAAGAGCATGGAACAATAAAAAATTATAGATACGTTGGAGACGTATCAGCATCCCCAAGTTTAACTCTTGCTCGTCCTAATCAAAAACCTTTTTCGACAAGTCGAGCTTTGTAGATAGTAACACTACTATCAGCGTTCGTCTTCCTCTTGAAGATCCATTTATTCTCTATGGCTTGCCGATTATCGGGCAAGTCAACCAAAGTCCACACTTTGTTCTCATACATGGATCCCATCTCAGATTTCATGGCTTCAAGCAATTTTGCGGAATCTGGGCTCATCATCATTTCCTCATAGTTCATAGGTTCGTCATGGTCTAGTAACATGACTTCCAGAACAGGATTACCGTACCACTCTGGTGTGGACCGTACTCCGGTTGACCTACGAGGTTCGGTAGTAACTATTGGGGAACGCAGCATGCAATTTCAAAAAAATTCCTATGCTCACGCAAGATCTATCTAGGAGATGCATAGCAACAAGAGGGGAGAGTGTGTCCACGTAACCTCGTAGACCGAAAGGGGAAGCGTTAGGTTAATGCGGTTGATGTAGTCGAACGTCTTCATGATCCAACCGATCCAAGTACCGAACATACGGCACCTCCGTGTTCAGCACACGTTCAGCTCGATGACGTCCCTCAAACTCTTGATCCACTAGAGGGTCGAGGGAGAGTTCCATCAGCACAATGGCGTGGTGATAGTGTTGGTGATGTGATCCGCACAGGGCTTCACCTAAGCAGTACAACTCTATGACCTGAGGAGTAAACTGTGGAGGGGGGCACCGCACACGGCTAAGAGAACAATTGATGTGCCTTTGGGGTGCCCCTGCCCACGTATATAAAGGAGGGGGAGAGAGGCCGGCGGCCAGGAGGGGCGCGCCATGGGGGGGTCCTACTTAGACTCCTAGTCCAAGTAGGATTCGCCCCCTCCTTTTCCTTTCTCCACCGGAGGGAATAGGAAGGAGAGGGAAAGGGAAAGGGAAGGGGGGGCGCCGCGCCCTCCTCCTTGTCCTATTCAGACTCCCTAGGAGGGGGGTGCGTGGCCACCCCCGCGGGCTTCCCTCTCTCTCCCTTAGGCCCATGTTGGACCAACACTTCCCTGGAGGGTTTCGGTAACACCTCGATACTCCGGTAAAATACCCGAATCACTTGGAACCATTACGATGTCCGAATACAACCTTCCAATATATGAATCCTTACTTCTTGACCATTTTGAGACTCCTCGTCATGTCCGTGATCTCATCCGGGACTCCGAACAAACTTCGGTCACCAAAACACATAACTCATAATACAAATCGTCATCGAACATTAAGCGTGCGGACCCTATGGGTTCGAGAACTATGTAGACATGACCGAGACACATCTCCGGTCAATAACCAATAGCTGAACCTGGATGCTCATATTGGCTCCTACATATTCTACGAAGATCTTTATCGATCAAACCGCATAACAACATACGTCATTCCCTTTGTCATCGGTATGTTACTTGCCCGAGATTCGATCGTCGGTATCATCACACCTAGTTCAATCTCGTTACCGGCAAGTCTCTTTACTCGTTCTGTAATGCATCATCCCGCTACTAACTCATTAGTCACATTGCTTGCAAGGCTTATAGTGATGCGCATTACCGAGAGGGCCCAGAGATACCTATCCGATACAGGGAGTGACAAATCCTAATCTTGATCTATGCCAACCCAACAAACACCTTCGGAGACACCTTTAGAGCATCTTTATAATCACCCAGTTATGTTGTGACATTTGACAGCACACAAGGTGTTCCTCCGGTATTCGGGAATAGCATAATCTCATAGTTAGAGGAACATGTATAAGTCATGAAGAAAGCAATAGCAATAAAACTAAACGATCATTATGCTAAGCTAACGGATGGGTCTTGTCCATCACATCATTCTCTAATGATGTGATCCCGTTCATCAAATGACAACACATGTCTATGGTCAGGAAACTTAACCATCTTTGATTAACGAGCTAGTCAAGTAGAGGCATACTAGGGACACTTTGTGTTGTATGTGTATTCACACATGTATCAAGTTTACGGTTAATACAATTCTAGCATGAATAATAAACATTTATCATGATATAAGAAAATATAAATAACAACTTTATTATTGCCTCTAGGGCATATTTCCTTGATCTCCCACTTGCACTAGAGTCAATAATCTAGATTACATTGTAATGATTCTAACACCCATGGAGTCTTGGTGCTGATCACGTTTAGCTCGTGGAAGAGGCTTAGTCAACGGGTCTGCAACATTCAGATCCGTATGTATTTTTCAAATCTCTATGTCTCCCTCCTTGACCTGATCACGGATGGAATTGAAGCGTCTCTTGATGTGTTTGGTTCTCTTGTGAAATCTGGATTCCTTCGCTAAGGCAATTGCTCCAGTATTGTCAAAAGATTTTGATTGGACCCGATGCACTAGGTATTACACCTAGATCGGATATGAACTCCTTCATCTGGACTCCTTCATTTGCTGCTTCCGAAGCAGCTATGTACTCCGCTTCACACGTTGATCCCGCCACGACGCTCTGTTTGGAACTGCACCAACTGACAGCTCCACCATTCAACATAAATACGTATCCGGTTTGTGACTTAGTCATCTGGATCAGTGTCAAAGCTAGCATCAACGTAACCATTTAGGACGAGCTCTTTGTCACCCCCATAAATGAGAAACATATCCTTAGTACTTTTCAGGTACTTCAGGATGTTGTTGACCGCTGTCCAGTGATCCACTCCTGGATTACTTTGGTACCTCCCTGCTAAACTTATAGCAAGGCACACATCAGGTCTAGTACACAGCATTGCATACATGATATAACCTATGGCTGAGGCATAGGGAATGACTTTCATTTTCTCTCTATCTTCTGAAGTGATCGGGCATTGAGTCTGACTCAATTTCACACCTCACTACTGCAGGGTGCTGCTAACGCGACACTACGATCAGAGACCCTTCGAGAAACTGTGTGTGATGCAATGATCGCAAACGGTGGTGTAGGAAAACCGTTAGAAATGTATAAAACGTTTGCGATGACGGATGCATCAAACACGGTTCAAGTTTTATTTGCGTGTGCGATGAAGGGCAACAGTTCAGTTCAATTAACTATTTGCGATGAGGAGGAACAAAAGAAACGGGCAGCCAGATGAAGGTGTGTGCGATGTACAGCATACGGTTCACTCGGATGAACTATTTGTGATTAGGCAACACAAAACAAACGGAAAGCCCGATCAAGGTGTGTGCGATGTACAACTTACGGTTCACTCGGATGAACTAGTTGTGATTAGGCAAGAGAACAGAAACGGTTCAATATAACAAGATGTGTGTGGTACGTGGCAAACAGGTCTGTAATCAGAAATGTGTGCGAAGACCGATAATAACGCAGCCGATTGCTTCTAATAAGACGTATGTGATATGCTCTGTCTACACAACATCTATTGGCCATTGTGGGATGGGCGGTCATCCGGATATGCCATAAGGACGCGAAGAGGCATTCCTATCAGCAAGGACTAGCTGTTCCACCAGTAGCTCATGTAAGTAAACTATCAAGTTAAGTGTGCTCAGGCTGGAGTAGCCATCAGATGGGTGACTGGATGGGAAGTTGTGTCGATGTTAAATTAGGTGATGGGTTGGGTCATTTTGGTCAAATGACCGAAATGCGCCATTCCCTCAGCTAATTTAACCTCGAGGTCCTTGTTTTTTATCTTTTTTATTTTTTAACACATGTTAAAGAAGTTCTACCGCATTACTTTTTGACAATGTGCGATCGTGGCATCTGATTGATCCATCCGACCTATTTGTGATGGAATAGGCCGTGTGTGTTGTGGGCAAGCACTTGCTAGTATTCAAGCTGTTTGGATTGATGAATTCATCACCGACGGGATCCCTAGTGTGGTCCGTGTTCATCTGATCATCATCTACTTCTTGTGCTAGCTCGATGCTAAGTTTCCATTAATTGATGGCGGTTTATGAACACGCCGCCGTTTCCCGCCATTTCCTCACCTGTTTCCCGCCACCCAGCTATATTGCGCATAGGGGGGGCGACGCCAGGTGACAAGCGTAGCCTGTAGCACATCCACCTTTTCCAAGCATGCCAACCCACAAAAGCGCCGCCTCTGCCATCAACCTCGTCGACGAGGAAAACAAGCAGGCGCCACGGCTCGTCGAGGCCGAGGCGCTCCCCGGCAACACGATGGACGATGTTGTGATGCGCGTCATCGCCAGGGTTGAGCAGACCTTTGGCGCATGGTGCTTAAGCGCCGCAGATCAAGATAAGCATGTTAGCGCCGACTGTTGGGGAACGTAGTAATTTCAAAATTTTCCTACGCACACACAGGACCATGGTGATGGCATAGCAACGAGAGGGGAGAGTATTGTCTCGCCCTCGTAGACCAAAGCGAGCGATCACAACGTAGAGGAAGTAGTCGTCGTTCTCCTCGCGATCCGGCCGATCCAGCGCGCCGTTACTCCGGCGCCTCGAGTCGATCTGGCGTAGAGGAAGTAGTCGTCACGTTCTCCTCGCGATCCAGCCGATCGGTAGCGTTACTCCGGCGCCTCAGGAGTTCTTGGCACACGTTCAGCTCGATGGCGCTCCTCGGGCTCCGATCCGGCCAAAGCTCCGGGGAGAGGGAGTTCCGTCGGCCTGACGGCGTGGTGACGATCTTGATGTTCTACCGACGCAGGCTTCGCCTAAGCACTGCTATGATATGACCGAGGTGGAATATGGTGGAGGGGGCACCGCACACGGCTAAGGAACGATCTCAAGGATCAACTTGTGTGTTCTAGGGTGCCCCCTACCCCCGTATATAAAGGAGGGAGGGAGGAGGTGGCCGGCCTCAAGGGCGGCGCCATAGGGAGAAACCTACTCCAAGTAGGTTTTCCCTCTCTTTCCTTATCTTATTTGGAGGGAAGGAAGGAGTACTAGTATTAGGAAGTAGTACTAGTAGTAGGAATAGGAAGAGGGGAAGGAGAAAGGAAGGGGCGGCCCCCTCCCCAATCGGATTGGGCTTGGGGGCGTGCCCCTCCCTTGTTCCTTCTCCTTCCTCCTACATGGGCCCAATAAGGCCCATATACCTCCCGGGGTTCCGGTAACCTCCGGAGCTCCAAACTTCTCGGAACCTTTCCGGTGTCCAAATATATCCGTCCAATATATTAATCTTTATGTCTCGACCATTTCGAGACTCCTCGTCATGTCCGTGATCATATCCGGGACTCGAACAACCTTGGTACATCAAAATACATAAACTCATAATATAAGCATCATGAAACCTTAAGCGTGCGGACCCTACGGTTCGAGAATAATGTAGACATGACGAGACATGTCTCCGGTCAATAACCAATAAGCGGGACCTGGATGCCCATATTGGTTCCTACATTTTCTACGAAGATCTTTATCGGTCAGAACCGCATAACAACATCGTTGTTCCCTTTGTCATTGGTATGTTACTTACCGAGATTCGATCGTCGGTATCCAATACCTAGTTCAATCTCATTCTTGGTAAGTCTCTTTACTCGTTCCGTAATACATTATCTCACAACTAACTCATTAGTTGTAATGCTTGCAAGGCTTATGTGATGTGTATTACCGAGAAGGCCCCGAAGATACCTCTCCGACAATCGGAGTGACAAAACCTAATCTCGAAATCGCCAACCCAACAAGTACCTTTGGAGACACACCTGTAGTACTCCTTTATAATCACCCGATTCACGTTGTGGCGTTTGGTAGTACCCAAAGTGTTCCTCCGTAAAGGAGTTGCATAATCTCATAGTTATAGGAACATGTATAAGTCATGAAGAAAGCAATAGCAATATACTAAGCGATCAAGTGCTAGGCTAATGAGAATGGGTCATGTCAATCACATCATTCTCCTAATGATGTGATCCCGTTAATCAAATGACAACTCATGTCTATGGCTAGGAAACTTAACCATCTTTGATTCAACGAGCTAGTCAAGTAGAGGCATACTAGTGACACTATGTTTGTCTATGTATTCACACATGTATTATGTTTCGGTTAATACAATTCTAGCATGAATAATAAACATTTATCATGAAATAAGGAAATAAATAATAACTTTATTATTGCCTCTAGGGCATATTTCCTTGAGTCTCCCACTTGCACTAGAGTCAATAATCTAGTTCACATCATCATGTGATTCAACACTAATATTCACATCTGTATGTGATTAACACCCATAGTTCACATCGTCATGTGACCAAGACCCAAAGGGTTTACTAGAGTCAATAATCTAGTTCACATCGCTATGTGATTAACACCCAAAGAGTACTAAGGGATGATCATGTTTTGCTCGTGAGAGAAGTTTAGTCAACGGGTCTGTCACATTCAGAGCCGTATGTATTTTGCAAATATTCTATGTCTACAATGCTCAGCACGGGGCTACTCTAGCTAATTGCTCCCACTTACGATATGTATCCAGATTGAGACTTAGAGTCATCTGGATCGGTGTAAAAGCTTGCATCGATGTAACTCTTTCTGACGGGCTCTTTTATCACCTCCATAATCGAGAAATATTTCCTTAGTCTTCACTAAGGATGTTCTTGACCAATGTCCATGATCTACTCCTAGATCACTATTGTACTCCTTGCCAAATTCAGAGCAAGGTATACAATAGGTGCAGTACATAGCATAGCATACTTTATAGAACCTATGGTAGAGGTATAGGGAATGACTTTCATTCTCTTTTCTATTTTACTGTGGTCGGATTTGAGTCTTACTCAATTTCACACCTTTTGCAACACCTGCAAGAACTTTTCTTTAAGCTGTTCCATTTTGAACTTCTTCAAAATCTTGACAAAGGTATGTACTTATTGAAAAACTTATCAAGCGTTTTGATCTATCTCAATAGATCTTGATGCTCAATTTGTCTGCAGCTTCTCTGAGGTCCTTCTTTGAAAAACTCCTTTCAAATACTCCTTTATGCTTTGCGAATAATTCTACATTATTTCCGATCAACAATATGTCATTCACATATACTTATCGGAAATCTTTGTAGTGCTCCCCACTCACTTTCTTGTAAATACAGGCTTCTCCAAAACTCTGTATAAAACCATATGCTTTGATCACACTATCAAAGCGTTTATTCCAACTCCGAGATGCTTGCACCAGTCCATAGATGGAGCGCTGGAGCTTGCACATTTTGTTAGCTCCTTTAGGATTGACAAAACCTTCTGGTTGCATCATATACAACTCTTCTTTAATAAATCCATTAAAGAATGTAGTTTTGACATCCATTTGCCGATTTCATAAAATGTGGCAATTGCTAACATGATTCGGACAGACTTAAGCATCGCTACGATTGAGAAAATCTCATTGTAGTCAACACCTTGAACTTGTCGAAAACCTTTCTGCGACAAGTCGAGCTTTGTAGATAGTAATACTACTATCAGCATTTGTCTTCCTCTTGAAGATCCATTTATATAATATGGCTTGCCGATCATCGGCAACTCCATCAAAGTCCACACTTTGTTCTCATACATGGATCCCATCTCAGATTTCATGGTCTCAAACCATTTCGCGGAATCTGGGCTCATCATCGCTTCCTCATAGTTCGTGGGTTCATCATGGTCTAGTAACATGACTTCCATAATAGGATTACCGTACCACTCACAGTGCGGACTGTACTGGAAGACCTCACGAGGTTTTGTAATAACTTGATCTCAAGTTTCATGATCATCATCATTAGCTTCCTCACTAATTGGTGTAGGAATCACTTTGGAACTGATTTACGTGATGAACTACTTTCCAATAAGGGAGAAGGTACAATTACCTCATCAAGTTCTACTTTCCTCCCACTCACTTCTTTCGAGAGAAACTTCTTCTCTAGAAAGGATCCATCTTAACAACGAATAACTTGCCTTCGGATCTGTGATAGAAGGTGTACCCAATAGTTACCTTTGGGTATTCTATGAAGACGCACTTCTCCGATTTGGGTTCGAGCTTTATCGGTGAAAACTTTTCACATAAGCATCACAACTCCAAACTTTAAGAAAGCAGCGACTTAGGTTTATTGTTAAACCATAGTTCATACGGTGTCGCCTCCACGGATTTAGATGGTGCCCTATTAAACGTGAATGCAGTTGTCTCTAATGCATAACCCCAAAACGATAGTGGTAAACTGATAAGAGACATCATAGATCGCACCATATCCAATAAAGTGCGGTTATGACTTTCGGACACACCATTATGCTGTGGTTTTTCATATGGCGTGAGTTTGCGAAACTATTTCACATTGTTTCAAATGAAGACCAAACTCGTAACTCAAATATTTATCTCCACGATCAGATCGCAGAAACTTTATTTTCTTGTTACGATGATTTTCCACTTCACTCTGAAATTCTTTGAACTTTTCAATTATTTCAGACTTATGTTTCATCAAGTAGATATACCCATATCTGCTCAAATCGTCTTGTGAAGGTCAGAAAATAACGATACTTGCCACGAGCATCAACACTCATTGAATCGCATACATCGGTATGTATTATTTCCAATAAGTCAGTAGCTTGTTCCATTGTTCCGAAGAACGGAGTTTTAGTCATCTTGCCCAAAAGGCACGGTTCGCAAGCATCAAATGATTCATAATCAAGTGATTCCATAAGTCCATCATCATGGAGTTTTCTTCATCGCTTTACACCAATATGACCTAAGCGGCGGTGCCACAAATAAGTTGCACTATCATTATTAACTTTGCATCTTTTTGGTTTCAATATTATGAATATGTGTATCACTATGATCGAGATCCAATGAACCATTTTCATTGGGTGTGTAATCATATAAAGTTTTATTCATGTAAACAGAACAACAATTTATTCTCTTACTTCAATGAATAACCGTATTGCAATAAACATGATCAAATCATTTTTATGCTCAACACCAAATAACACTTATTTAGGTTCCACACTAATCCCGAAAGTATAGGGAGTGTGCGATGATGATCATATCAATCTTGGAACTACTTCCAACACTCATCGTCACTTCCCCTTCAACTAGTTTCTGTTCATTTTGCAACTCCCGTTTCAAGTTACTACTCTTAGCAATTGAACCAGTATCAAATACCGAGGGGTTGCTATGAACACTAGTAAAATACACATCATAATCTGTATATCAAATATACCTTTGTTCACTTTGCCATCCTTCTTATCCGCCAAATACTTGGGGTAGTTCCGCTTCTAGTGACCAGTTCCATTGCAGCAAAAGCACTTAGTCTCAGGCTTAGGTCCAGAATTGGGCTTCTTCACTCGAGCAGCAACTTGCTTGCCGTTCTTCTTGAAGTTCCCCTTCTTCCCTTTGCCCTTTTCCTTGAGACTAGTGGTCTTGTCAATCATCAACACTTGATGCTCTTTCTTGATTTCTACCTTAAATGATTTCAACATCACGAAGAGCTCGGGAATCGTTTTCGTCATCCCTTGCATACTATAGTTCATCACGAAGTTCTAGTAACTTAGTGTTGGTGACTAGAGAATTACATCAATCACTATCTTATCTGGAAGATTAACTCCCACTTGATTCAAGCGATTGAAGTACCAGACAATCTGAGAACATGCTCACTAGTTGAGCGATTCTCTTCCATCTTTTAGCTATAGAACTTGTTGGAGATTTCATATCTCTCAACTCGGGTATTTGCTTGAAATATTAACTTCAATTCCTGGAACATCTCATATGGTCCATGACGTTCAAAACGTCTTTGAAGTCCCGATTCTAAGCCGTTTAAGCATGGTGCACTAAACTATCAAGTAGTCATCATATTGAGCTAGCCAAACGCGTTCATAACGTGCGCATACGCTCTGCAATAGGTCTGTCACCTAGCGGTGCATTAAGGACATAATTCTTCTGTGCAGCAATGAGGATAAACCTCAGATCACGGATCCAATCCGTATCATTGCTACTAACATCTTTCAACACAATTTTCTCTAGGAACATATTAAAATTCAACGGAACAACAGCACGAGCCATCTATCTACAGTAAACATAGACAAGCAAAATACTATCGGTACTAAGTTCATGATAAATTTAAGTTTTAATTAATCATATTAAAAACTCCCACTTAGGCAGACATCTCTCTAGTCATCTAAGTGATTACGTGATCCAAATTAACTAAACCATGTCCGATCATCACGTGAGATGGAGTAGTTTCAATGGTGAACATCACTATGTTGATCATATCTACTATATGATTCACGTTCGACCTTTCGGTCTCCGTGTTCCGAGGCCATATCATTATATGCTAGGCTCGTCAAGTTTAACTGAGTATTCTGCGTGCGCAACTGTTTTGCACCCGTTGTATTTGAGCGTAGAGCCTATCACACCCGATCATCACGTGGTGTCTCGTACGAAGAACTTTCGCAACGGTGCATACTCGGGAGAACACTTCTTGATAATTTTAGTGAGAGATCATCTTATAATGCTACCGTCAATCAAAGCAAGATAAGATGCATAAAGGATAAACATCACATGCAATCAATATAAGTGATATGATATGGTCATCATCATCTTGTGCTTGTGATCTCCATCGCCGAAGCACCGTCATGATCACCATCGTCACCGGTAGCGACACCTTGATCTCCATCGTAGCATCTTTGTCGTTCGCCAACAGTTGCTTCTCGACTATCGCTACCGCTTAGTGATAAAGTAAAGCAATTACATGGCGTTTGCATTTCATACAATAAGCGACAACCATATGGCTCCTGCCGATTGCCGATAACTTCGGTTACAAAACATGATCATCTCATACAATAAAATATAGCATCACGTCTTGACCACATCACATCACAACATGCCCTGCAAAAACAAGTTAGACGTCCTCTACTTTGTTGTTGCAAATTTTACGTGGCTGCTACGGGCTTAGCAAGAACCGATCTCACCTACGCATCAAGACCACAACGATACTTCGTCAAATAGACTCCATTTTAACCTTCTCAAGGACCGGGCGTAGCCTCGGTTCAACTAAAGTGAGAGAGCGAGACACCCGCCAGCCACCTTTAAGCACGAGTGCTCGTAGCAGTGAAACCAGTCTCGCGTAAGCGTCTGGCGTAATGTCGGTCCGGCCGCTTCATCTCACAATACCGCTGAACCAAAGTATGACATGCTTTGGTAGGCGGTATGACTTGTATCGCCCACAACTCACTTGTGTTCTACTCGTGCATATGACATCAACGCATAAAACACGGCTCGATACCACTGTTGGGGAGCGTAGTAATTTCAAAATTTTCCCTCGCACACAGGACCATGGTGATGGCATAGCAACGAGAGGGAGAGTATTGTCTCGTACCCTCGTAGACCAAAGCGGAAGCGATCACAACGTAGAGGAAGTAGTCGTCGTTCTCCTCGCGATCCGGCCGATCGGCGCCGTTACTCCGGCGCCTCGAGTCGATCACTGGCGTAGAGGAAGTAGTCGTCGTTCTCCTCGCGATCCGGCCGATCCCAGCGCCGTTACTCGGCGCCTCCGAGTTCTTGGCACACGTTCAGCTCGATGGCGCTCCTCGGGCTCCGATCCAGCAAAGCTCGGGGAGAGGGAGTTCCGTCGGCCTGACGGCGTGGTGGCGATCTTGATGTTCTACCGGCGAGGCTTCGCCTAAGCACTGCTATGATATGACCGAGGTGGAATATGGTGGAGGGGCACCGCACACGGCTAAGGAGCGATCTCAAGGATCAACTTGTGTGTTCTAGGGTGCCCCCTACCCCGTATATAAAGGAGGGAGGGAGGAGGTGGCCGGCCTCAAAGGGGCGCCATAGGGAGGAAACCTACTCCAAGTAGGTTTCCCTCTCTTCCTTATCTTATTTGGAGGGGAAGGAAGGAGTACTAGTATTAGGAAGTAGTACTAGTAGTAGGAATAGGAAGAGGGGAAGGAGAAAGGAAGGGGGGCCCCCTCCCCAGTCGGATTGGGCTTGGGCGCGCCTCCCTTGTTCCTTCTCCTTCCTCCTACATGGGCCCAATAAGGCCCATATACCTCCCGGGGTTCGGTAACCTCCGAGCTCCAAACTTCTCCGGAACCTTTCCGGTGTCCAAATATATCCGTCCAATATATTAATCTTTATGTCTCGACCATTTCGAGACTCCTCGTCATGTCCGTGATCATATCCGGGACTCGAACAACCTTCGGTACATCAAAATACATAAACTCATAATATAAGCATCGCCTTGAAACCTTAAGCGTGCGGACCCTACGGTTCGAGAATAATGTAGACATGACCGAGACATGTCTCCGGTCAATAACCAATAAGCGGGACCTGGATGCCCATATTGGTTCCTACATTTTCTACTGAAGATCTTTATCGGTCGGACCGCATAACAACATACGTTGTTCCCTTTGTCATTGGTATGTTACTTACGAGATTCGATCGTCGGTATCCAATACCTAGTTCAATCTAGATTCTTGGTAAGTCTCTTTACTCGTTCCGTAATACATTATCTCACAACTAACTCATTAGTTGTAATGCTTGCAAGGCTTATGTGATGTGTATTACCGAGAAGGCCCAGAGATACCTCTCCAGACAATCGGAGTGACAAAACCTAATCTCGAAATCGCCAACCCAACAAGTACCTTTGGAGACACCGTAGTACTCCTTTATAATCACCCGATTACGTTGTGACGTTTGGTAGTACCCAAAGTGTTCCTCCGTAAACGGAGTTGCATAATCTCATAGTTATAGGAACATGTATAAGTCATGAAGAAAGCAATAGCAATATACTAAGCGATCAAGTGCTAGGCTAATGAATGGGTCATGTCAATCACATCATTCTCCTAATGATGTGATCCCGTTAATCAAATGACAACTCATGTCTATGGCTAGGAAACTTAACCATCTTTGATTCAACGAGCTAGTCAAGTAGAGGCATACTAGTGACACTATGTTTGTCTATGTATTCACACATGTATTATGTTTCCGGTTAATACAATTCTAGCATGAATAATAAACATTTATCATGAAATAAGGAAATAAATAATAACTTTATTATTGCCTCTAGGGCATATTTCCTTCACCGACAGGTTGCAGCTCACCACAGAGCAAGCTAGGCGCGTCCGCGCCGATAGGCTGCGGCTTGCCACACGGCGAGACCGTTGGAGCACCGCAGAGCGAGAGGCGCGGTGCGCCGCACAGCAAGAGAGGATCCATCGGTGCTTGCCTGCTGTCGACACGGCATCGCAGCTCGGTACACGTCCCGTCAGTACCCCCATTCCTCGCCAGGAGTGGGCAGAGGCCCTCAGCGCTGTACTTGCACCAGATGCCGGCCACGCCGTACTTGCACCCGACGCCCGCCGAGCCGTTCACATGGGTGCCGCCGTTTGCCTTGTCCGCGGCCCGCTGGATGCCAACGCGCTAGTCCGTCCCGCCTCCTTGGTCCAGGTGTCCACCTGGGCGCAGTAGAGGAACATGGCCGTCGCATCCTCGAGCTGGTGATCTCCGATGAAATAGCCAACTTGGAGCTCGAGATCGCGCTCGGATGTACCTCGGCGTGTCGACCGCTTGGAAGAATGCCGACAAGTTCAGCAGAGCCGAGCTACCCTAGGCAAGGGTCACGGTCATGGTCTCATGGACGCGTTTTATTTTGAAAAGTTGTTTCGACGTGGATAGCTTTGTATTCACAGCAATCATAGTATTGCTCTGTTTATTGCTCTGTTTCAATGTGTGTACTCTGTTTTCCATTCTTATATGTTCTGTTTTAATGTGTGTATATACGCTTTCCATTCTGTATATGTGAACAGCTAGATACAAATTAGTATAGAAAAACAGATAGAAAATGGAATTCATAATATATATATATATATATAGCCGGTCTATTCTGATAACACTTTCACACTGCATACTCAACGCAAGGGCACTGCACTTTCTTTAGCTAGAGCACTGCATTACAGAGACGAGTGAACTTATCATCGAAAAAAACTGCACGCGTTGTTTTTTGGTACTGTTTTTACTCTAGTTTTTTAATTATTTATTGGAACGAGGCGTATGATATACCGTTGGAAAGCTATGGATTAGGCGCAACTTCTTCATGTTGAACACTTTCCGAGATTCCTCGCGATTTAAGAGCAGTTTTAAAAACGGTGTGGCGGATGACGAGCGGCAGCGAGCGTATTTTTGTGATTTTTTCTAAACCGCTCATCGGAATAAAGCAAATGATACACCGTTGGAAAGATATCGTCGAGGCGCATCTTTTTCATATCTATTATTTTTCTAATTCGTTACGGTTTAAAAGCAGTTTCAAATTTACTAAATCGCGGAATTACGTTTTTTTGAATTTTTTTCAATTTTCGGTATTGTTTTAGCTCCATTTTTTGAACCGTTTGTCGAAACGAGGCGTATGATACGCCGTTGGAAAGCTACGGACAAGGCGCAACTTTCGTATGTTGGAATATTTTTTATATTAGTTACGGTTTTTAGTTAATTCTGAAAATCGTGCGGCTGACGACGGGAGGTAGCGGCCGTTTTTCGTGAAATTTTTACAAACCGCTGGTCGGAATGATTCAAACGATACGCCATTGGAAAGATATCGACGAGGCGCAACTTCTTCATGTAGAACACTCTCTCTAATTCTTTACGGTTTAAGAGGAATTTCGAATTTACCGAAATGCGGACACTCTGTTTTTCGCGACACCCAAGTCGACGTGCGTAATTCATCCGACTGAAAACCGCACTTCATCGGGCGAAAAACCGCACTGCATCAGACGGGTAAGAGAACTGCATGGTTTCCTTTTTGTGGGACGTAAATTTTTGAAGACGAGGAAAAAAGCGCACTGCTTTTAGACGGAAAACCGCACTACATCAGAGAGTCAAGCGAACTTCATGATTTTTTTGTCGGGCGTAAATTTTCTCAGATGAGATTTTGTGAGTTTTTGTCGTCATTTTTTATGAACAACAGAAGAACGCACTGCTTCAAACGGAAAACCGCACTGCAGCAGGCAGTCAAGTGAACTTCATGATTTCTTTTTGTCGGACATAAACTTTCTCGCAAAAGTTTTTGTTGTCTTTTTTTCAACTTTTTTATGAACAAGAGTGAACCGCAACACTCCCAAAAATGAACCGCAACACTATCAAAAGTGAACCTTGTGAGTTTTTGTTGTATTTTTTTTCATACTTATTAATTTTTTACGCGCGTTAACCAAGCGAGTGGACCTTTCATCGGACAGAAGAACGCACTGCTTCAAACGGAAAACCGCCTTTGCGGCAAATCAAGTGAACTTCATGATTTCTTTTTGTCGGACATAAATTTTCTCGCAAAAGTTTTTGTTGTATTTTTTCCAACTTTTTTTTATGAACGAGAGTGGACCGCAGAGATGAGGCAAGTCAACCGTGACATATATCGAAGTGAACCACATTATTATCTTGTTGTTTCACTAAATTTTTCACACTTCTCATGTTGGGCGCAAGTGAGCAATATCACTCTCAAAAGTGAACGGCATTCGAATACCGAACGCACTGCAAGTGTTGATGTAGTTGCTTGAATTTTGAGAAACACGAAACAAATTGCACTTCATACAGAGGATAATAAATGGGTCAAGTGTACTGCATTTTTCTAATTTTGCATAATGATTTTTCTATTTTTGTATAGTGAACCACACAGATTTTATAAAGCGAACCACAACGAATTTAGCAATGAACTACAATAGTTTGAAAAATGTATTCAGTTCATCAAGCGCACTGCTTTTACAAAGAAAAGATTTTTACAAACTGAGTAATCCACACAAATATTTCTTTTTACTGTCTCCACTAACCCTTGTGGTGCTTGGTCAATGGAGAGATTATACAAGGGGATGCGAATCGGATGTTCTTTATGGGCGCGACTAGCATTAGTAGCATCCTGCCGCTAGCTCCTCTGCCGTTTCCCCACGCCCATTTGCTCAGACGTCGGGGCCAAGATCCACCCAAGAAAGATCTGCTTCTAGTTCTTTGCGCCGGCAGCGGTCGATGCAAAGAACCCTTCCATGCCTGCCTATTCTGTTGAATTTCCGGTGCGTGTCTCACAAGATGTAGTTCTTCACTTCTTCTCCTCAACAAGACTCGAGGCTCCGGGCGGAGGAGACGCCTTACGATTTGCCACGCCGCACATGATCTCGGTGGACGCGCCAAGCACAATTACACGCATAATAATACTACAAGAACGATTGCTAACGACATGTGGCCTTGCTAATTGCGCCGTGCTTTCCCCATCTTGCCTTTGCATCCGCGAGATCGATGGATCTCAAGTTCTCAATGAGCCCCGGATCCCCTAGCCCACTTGCCTCTCTACGATCTACCACTACTACTGCGAGTACCTTAGCTACTTGCTATTTTTGTGACTAGCCGGCAAATGTTAGATCCAAAGCTTGTTTGAAAGCATACGGTCCGTGGCGAAGAAAACCCATTAAATCGGGGTTCCGGCCGCCAAAAAGGCAAACCCATTCGTGAGAGCCGTTTGGATTAGGGACGGGAGCGAAGGGGTGGGGTGGGGTGTTACTCACTTTGGTTTTTGGGACACCCAAGCGGTGGATCTCTCTCACGGTGGCGCACTTGGGAAGGTGGACTGCAGTGTAGCGGTTGTGCATCGCACACTAACGTTGTGGCACTCCGTCGTCGTTAGCCATGAGGTGCAACCTCCCATCGATGTAGTTGGAGGAGTTGCACGGGCAGGTGGTTTTAGCCACGCCCTGCGTGGACTTCATCGTCATTTGGGATGGGAGAAGTTAGAAGAGGCGGGCGGTGACACGGGAACAAGGATCTGCCCGGATCTGGCAACCACTAGGGCGCGCGGCGTGGGAAGCCGCGACGGAGGATGCAGATCCATCGCAGGCGAGCACGGAGGAGGGAACTAGATGAGGATCCCAGCGGATCTGGTGGTTTGCTTTCGGCCGGGTGGGGCGGCGACGAGGAAGGAAGCCAAGCTGGGCGTGGTGGTTGACCCGACCATCGTGGTTGGCGGCGCTCACCCGGGGTTGGAGGTGGTAGGCGTAGCCTTGGCAGTGGTGGTCGTGGCAATCTTGATGCGCCCGGGAGGTGGGGCGAGGAGGAGGTTCGCCGTCACGGGAGTAGAAGCAGCGATCCAGGCGGAAATCCATGGACGGCCCGGCCCTTGGCTGTCCTCCCGGCCAGAGAAGGCAAAGTGGAGGTCGGGGTGGATTGGGACTTTGGGAGGAAGGTGGGCGTCGTGGGGCGAGTGGGAGGAAGAAGGCGGGCTAGGTGGGGAGTTTTTTTCTAATAGATGTGGTTCGCTTATCGGTGGGTGGGTGGTCGGTTAGCTGGTTTTCCTGTACTAATTTGTTAGCAGAATAAGGGTAGGTGTTATTAGAATAAGGTCTTAAGGGGTGTTATCATAATAGACCCATATATATATATATATATATATATATATATATATATATATATATATATATATATATATATATATATATATATAGCAGTCTATTCTGATAATATCATCAGAATAGTTATTCTGATAACACTTCCGCACTGCATGCTCAATGCAAGTGCACGTCATTGCTTGAACCAAGTGTGCTGCAGTACTCACACGAGTGAACTTTGTGTCGAAAAAAATTGCACGCAGTGTTTTTTCAGTATTGTTTTTGCTCTAATTTGTTAACCGTTTATCGGAACAAGGCGTATAATATACCATTGAAAAACTATTGAATAGACGCAACTTCGCCATGTTGAACACTTTTCGAGATTCCTCTCGGTTTAAGAGCAGTTTTAAAAATGGTGCGACGGATGACGAGTGGCGGCGAGCGTATTTTCGTGATTTTTTGTAAACCGCTCATCGGAATAAGGCAAATGATACGCCGTTGGAAAGATATCGTCGAGGCGCATCTTTTTCATATCTATTATTTTCTCTAATTCGTTACGGTTTAAGAGCAGTTTCGAATTTACTAAATTGCGGAATTCTGTTTTTAAAAAAATTTGCAATTTTCGCTACTGTTTTTGCTCTAGTTTTTGAACCGTTTGACAAAACGAGGCGTGTAATACGTCGTTGGAAAGCTATGGACAAGGCGCAACTTCCATATGTAGAAATGGTTTTGAGATTCCTTACAGTTTTAAGTTAATTTTGAAAATCGTGTGACGGACGACGAGAGGCAGCGGCCGTTTTTCGTGAAATTTTTACAAACCGTTTGTCGAAATGATTCAAATGATATGCCGTTGGAAAGATATCGACGAGACGCAAATTTTTCATGTAGAACACTCTCTCTAGTTCCTTACAGTTTAAGAGCAGTTTTAAATTTACCGAACTGCGGACACTCTGTTTTTCGCGACACCCAAATCGACGTGGGTACTTCATCCGATCGAAAACCGCCGCATCGCATTTAACAATCGCACTTCATTGGACAAACAAGTGCCTTTGCATGACTTCTTTTTTGTGGGACATAAATTTTCCTAAACGAGGTGGAGTGCACTTCATGTCGAGTGTTGGTGAACCACAATACTATGAAAAGTGAACCTCGAGACTACCATAAACGGGCCGTACTGTATCAAACAGAAAACCGCACTTATTTAGACTAAAAACCGCACTTCATTGGACAGACAAGTGCACTGCATGATTTCTTTTTTATGGGACGTAAATTTTCCAAAACGAGGTGGAGTGCAGTGCTTCATATTAAAAACCGCACTTAATCGAACAAACAAGTGCACTGCATGATTTCTTTTTTGTGGGACGTAAAATTTTCCAAACGAGGTAGAGTGCAGTTCACATCGAGTGTTGCTGAACCGCAATACTATGAAAAGTGAACCTCAAGACTACCGTAAGCGAATTCGCGACACTCTAGGAAGTGAGCGGCTGAGCTTTTCCAAACTTTGTTACGTCGTGGGCCAAGGCGAGTGGAGCGCAGGGACTAAGCAAGTGAACCACATGTAATGAGAAGTGAGCTGCCTTCCGAGGTGTTTTTGTTTCGGATCACCAAGTGAACCACGAAGGAGTTTTATGGCGAACTTCATGAGAGAACAAAGTGAGCTTCAAAACATTCATATCGATTCATTATTTTTACACAGCCATCCAGTACATAGCAGAATCAGCGACAGAGTACCCAACTGTACTCCAGTGATTAACTAAAAAAATAGAAGGCAGTAGGCAAAGACTTTCTTATGCAAAATTACCATCCATTTTTCTTACTACAAAATGAACTTCAAATGCACTAGGCAGTACCCTTTCTCTCTCCGTTTCTCATAAACAACAAAATGAACTTCAAATGAACAACGACATTCTTTTTCTTTTCTTTACTGAGTGCGCTGCAATTGATTACTAGAAACAAATTATAAATGAGTGATCTGCAAAATGACGCATGTCGGTGATGGTGTACTGCAGTATGGTCACCATGTCTTTTGTGGGCGACGGTGTACTGCAGTATGGTCACCATGTCTTGTTGGGCCTCCGCTGCCACTGAACTTCCGACGCTGGCGCAAGAACGATGAGCGGGAGAGCTACACTGGGTTCGCTAGATAGCATGACCAAACTACAGAACCTCGCTGCAACAAAAAGAGAGCCGCAAGTCGTGCACCACTAAACTGCACGCCACGCTCGCCCGCACAACAACTCATGCTTGTTGGAAAATGGACATCTTTCATGAGCTGGAGGCACCCAAACAGGAACTGCACTGCACTGAAATGCAACAAAATTGTAGGTCCAAATTATGAAAACGCAAAAAGTAAGCTTGTTGCCGCAGCGCACAGCATCGCCCTTTTGCCTGAAACGGGTGTGCACCGGGACACACACCAGTTGAAGTGCAGCTGCAAAATCTGAAACCAAAAAAATCTGAAACCAAAACCTCGATGTCTTTCTTCGCCGGCGGCAGGAGACAAGTGCGTACCCCAAGGGAGTGCACGCCTGCATCCCCACATCTGGACTGCACGAGTGCGTTGCCGGCGGGTGGGCATAGCAGCGCTAGAGGAACGCGGCGTGGGGCGGACTAGTGTCCGAGCGAGGAAGAGGAGGCATGGGGTGGGAGGGTGATAAGAGCAGCGTGGATCAGGGGCGGGGCGGAGGCTGGACTACCCTGGAGAGGAGAGGGTAGCTCGTCGGATCCCCGTCGATCCCGGTAGCTGCAGTCAACACAGAGGGAGGTCGGGGCCGTCAACACAGAGGGAGGTCGGGGAACACGGGGAGAGCGATGCAAGAGGTCCGGCGCTGCCGCTGGACGCTCCAGCTGTGGGTGAGGGGCGCCGCCGTCAGGGGAGATGAGGAAGAGGGTGGAGCATGCCGGCGAGAAGGGGCACGCCGCCGAGGTGAGGGAGGAAGGTAGGAGGAGGTGGGGATCGTGCGCAGGGGGGATGGGGTGGGCAGAATGATGGCGGCCGGATCCCGCCATGACCACGGGATGCGCCGGGGCGGCGCGACCGGATCTCCGCCGGCAGTCAGGGGGGCGCCTGGCGAGGGGGTGGGGGCGGCGGCGGAGGGATGCAGCGCTGGGGGCGGCGGAGGGAGGCAGCACTGGGGGGCTGCGGTGGTATGGTCGGGGATGAGATGGAGGTGGGGCGGCATGGGGATCTGGCAGGCCCGCTGGCTGGCGGTGGAAGGAGGCAGCGTCGGGGGGAGGGGGAGTTGGTGGGTCGGGGGGGGGGATGGGAGGGCGAGCGGATAAGGTGTGGGTGCCGGTGGGATTGTGGGTTTGGTGGTTGGATCGGGAGGGCAAAAGTGGGATGGGTCGGGGTAGTGGGGAGCGGCTGGGCAGGAGGTGTTATCAGAATAAGCTGGGTGTTATTAGAATAAGACTTTTAAGGGGTGTTATCATAATAAATCCATCATATATATATATATATATATAATATCATCAGACATATCTGATGATACTTAACTACTATGTACAATGCATAAAATCGAAAACGAACAATATTAAAACTAATAATCCTTCACAGGGCCAATTTGGCGGCCATCATTTCCACTGGTGCGGCGTTTTCCAGTCTTGAAGTACTCGACTCCTCCATACTCGCGGTAACAGCGTCTTGATCTGCCTCTTCTTTGGCCGGATCTTGTGACGCTCTTGCCATTTCGTTGGGCGCCCACCGGAGCTCCTCGTCGGTGGCACGCTGATACGTCTCCAACGTATCTATAATTTTTTATTGTTCCATGCTATATTATATTCTATTTTGGACATTAATGGGCTTTATTATACACTTCTATATTATTTTTGGGACTAACCTATTAACCAGAGGCCCAGCCCAGAATTGCTCTTTTTTGCCTATTTCAGAGTTTCGCAGAAAAAGAATATCAAACGGAGTCCAAACGGAATGAAACCTTCGGGAACGTGATTTTCAAAGCGAGCGTGATCCAGGACTTGGACCCTATGTCAAGACATCAACCAGGAAGGCACGAGGTAGAGGCGCGCCTACCCCCCGTAGCCCTCCACCCTCGTGGGCCCCATGTTGCTCCACCGACATACTTCTTCCTCCTATATATACCATGTACCCCCAAACTACCGTGAATCTGAGCCAAAAACCTAATTCCACTTCTTGCAACCTTACATGCCGTGAGATCCCATCTTGGGGCCTTTTCGAGCTCACATGGGGGGCATCGATCACGGAGGGCTTCTAGATCAACACCATAGCCTCTCGATGATGTGTGAGTAGTTTACCTCGAGACCTTCGGGTCCATAGTTATTAGCTAGATGGCTTCTTCTCTCTTTTTGGATCTCAATACAATGTTCTCCCCCTCTCTCGTGGAGATCTATTCGATGTAATCTTCTTTTGCGGTGTGTTTATTGAGACCGATGAATTGTGGGTTTATGATCAAGTTTATCTATGAACAATATTTGAATATTCTCTGAATTCTTTTATGTATGATTGGTTATATTTGCAAGTCTCTTCGAATTATCAGTTTGGTTTGGCCTACTAGATTGATCTTTCTTGCAATGGGAGAAGTGCTTAGCTTTGGGTTCAATCTTGCGATGTCCTTTCCCGATGTGATGAGGGGTAGCAAGGCACGTGTTGTATTGTTGCCATCGAGGATAACAAGATGGGGTTTATATCATATTGCATGAGTTTATCCTCTACATCATGTCATCTTACTTAAAGCGTTACTCTGTTCTTATGAACTTAATACTCTAGATGCATCTTTGGATAGCGGTCGATGTGTGGATTAATAGTAGTAGATGCATGCATGAGTCGGTCTACTTGTCTCGGAGTTGATGCATATATACATGATAATACATAGTTGTTCTCTTTACTATGCTCAATTCTGTCAATTGCTCAACAGTAATTTGTTCACCCACCATAATACTTATGCTCATGAGAGAAGCCACTAGTGAAACCTATGGCCCCCTGGTCTATTTTCTATCATATTAATCTTCCAACACTTTGCTATTTTTATTACCTTTTATTTTACTTTGCATCTTTATCATAAAAACACCAAAAATATTATCTTATCATATCTACCAGATCTTACTCTCGTAAGTGGCCATGAAGGGATTGGCAACCCCTTTATTGCGTTGGTTGCGAGGATTTATTTGTTTATGTAGGTGCGAGGACTTGTGCGTGGCCTCCTACTGGATTGATACCTTGGTTCTCAAAACTGAGGGAAATACTTACGCTACTTTGCTGTATCACCCTTTCCTCTTCAAGGGAAAACCAACGTATTGCTCAAGAGGTAGCAAGAAGGATTTCTGGCGCCGTTGCCAGGGAGTCTACGCAAAAGTCTACACCAAGTACCCATCACAAACCCTTATCTTCCGCATTACATTATTTGCCATTTGCCTCTGGTTTTCCTCTCCCCCACTTCACCCTTGCCATTTTATTCGCTCTCTCTTTCCCGTTCGCCTCTTTTTCGCTTGCTTCTTGTTTGCTCGTGTGTTGGATTGCTTGCTTGTCACGATGGCTCAAGATAACAACAAATTGTGTGACTTTACCAATACCAACAAAAATGATTTCCTTAGCACTCCGATTGCTCCTCTTACCGATACTGTATCTTGTGAAATTAATGCAGCTTTGTTGAATGTTGTCATGAAAGATCAATTCGCCGGCCTTCCTAGTGAAGATGCCGCTACCCATCTAAATAGCTTCGTTGATTTGTGTGATATGCAAAAGAATAAAGATGTGGATAATGATATTGTTAAACTAAAGCTATTTCCCTTTTCACTTAGAGATCGTGCTAAAGCTTGGTTTTCGTCTTTGCCTAAAAATAGTATTGATTCTTGGAATAAGTGCAAAGATGCTTTTATCTCTAAGTATTTTCCTCCTGCTAAAATAATCTCTCTTAGAACGATATTATGAATTTTAAGCAACTTGATCATGAACATGTTGCACAAGCTTGGGAGAGGATGAAATTAATGATACGTAATTGCCCTACTCATGGTTTGAATTTATGGATGATTATACAAAAAATTTATGCCGGATTGAATTTTGCTTCTAGAAATCTTTTAGATTCGGCCATGGAATTTTATGGAAATCACTTTAGGAGAAGCTACTAAACTCCTAGATAATATTATGGTTAATTATTCTCAATGGCACACCGAAAGATCTACTAATAAAAAAGTGCATGCGATAGAAGAAATTAATGTTTTGAGTGGAAAGATGGATGAACTTATGAAATTATTGCTAATAAAAGTGTCTCTTCTGATCCTAATGATATGCCTTTGTCTACTTTGATTGAGAATAATAATGAATATATGGATGTGAATTTTGTTGGTAGGAATAATTTTGGTAACAACGCATATAGAGGAAACTTTAATCCTAGGCCGTACCCTAGTAATTCCTACAACAATTCTTATGGAAATTTTAATAAGATGCCTTATGAATTTGAGACTAGTGTTAAAGAATTTATGAATTCACAAAAGAATTTCAACGCTTTGCTTGAAGAAAAACTGCTTAAAGTTGATAAATTGGCTAGGAACGTTGATAGAATTTCCCTTGATGTTGATTCTTTGAAACTTAGATCTATTCCTCCTAAGCATGATATCAATGAGTCTTTCAAAGCCATGAGAATTTCCATTGATGAGTGCAAATAAAGAACCGCTAGGATGCGAGCTAAGAAAGATTGCTTTGTGAAAGCGTGTTCGTCTAATTTCTATGAAAATAAAGATGAAGATCTAAAAGTTATTGATGTGTCCCCTATTAAATCTTTTTTTAGCAATATGAATCTTGATAATGATGGGACTGAATATGATCCACCTTTACCTAGAAGGCGTTCCAAAAATTCTGAGTTTTTAGATCTTGATGCAAAAATTGGTAAAAGTGGGTTTGAAGAGATCAAAACTCTAGATATTAATGAACCCACTATTTTGGATTTCAAGGAATTTAATTATGATAATTTCTCTTTGATAGATTGTATTTCCTTGTTGCAAGTCGTGCTAAATTCTCCACATGCTTACACTCAACACAAAGCTTTTACTAAACATATCGTTGATGCTTTAATGCAATCTTATGAAGAAAAACTTGAGTTGGAAGTTTCTATCCCTAGAAAAATTTATGATGAGTGGGAACCTACTATTAAAATTAAAATTAAATATCATGAATGCTATGCTTTGTGTGATTTGGGTGCTAGTGTTTCCATGATTCCAAAGACTTTGTGTGATTTGTTAGGTTTCTGTGATTTTGATGATTGTTCTCTAAACTTGCACCTTGCGGATTCCACTATTAAGAAACCTATGGGAAGAATTAATGATGTTCTTATTATTGCAAATAGGAATTATGTGCCCGTAGATTTTATTGTCCTTGATATAGATTGCAATCCTTCATGTCCTATTATTCTTGGTAGACCTTTCCTTAGAACAATTGGTGCAATTATTGATATGAAGGAAGGGAATATTAGATTCCAATTTCCGTTAAGGAAAGGCATGGAACACTTCCCTAGAAAGAAAATAAAATTACCTTATGAATCTATTATGATAGCCACTTATAGATTGCCTACCAAAGATGGCAACACCTAGATCTATCCTTGCTTTTATGCCTAGCTAGGGGCGTTAAACGATAGCGCTTTTGGGAGGCAACCCAATTTTATTTTTAGTTTTTTGCTTTTTGCTTCTGTTGAGGAATAAAATTTGATATAGCCTCTGGTTAGATGTGTTTTTATGTTTTAATTAGTGTTTGTGCCAAGTTAAACCTATAGGATCTTCTTGGATGATAGTTATTTGATCTTGCTGAAAATTCCAGAAACTTTCTGTTCACGAAAATAATTGTTAAAAATCACCAGAACGTGATAAAATATTGATTCCAATTGCTTCTGATCAATAAACAAATTGTCTAGGACTTCCTATTTTGAATGAATTTTTGGAGTTCCATAAGTTTGCATTAGTTACATATTACTACAGACTATTCTGTTTTTGACAGATTCTGTTTTTCGTGTGTTGTTTGCTTATTTTGATAAATCTATGGCTAGTAAAATAGTTTATAAACCATACAGAAGTTGGAATACAGTAGGTTTAACGCCAATATAAATAAATAATGAGTTAATTACAGTACCTTGAAGTGGTGTTTTGTTTTCCTTCGCTAACGGAGCTCACGAGATTTTCTGTTAAGTTTTGTGTTGTGAAGTTTTCAAGTTTTGGGTAAAAGATTTGATGGATTAGGGAACAAGGAGTGGCAAGAGTCTAAGCTTGGGGATGCCCATGGCACCCCAAGATAATCTTAGGACACCAAAAATACAAAGCTTGGGGATGCCCCGGAAGGCATCCCCTCTTTTGTCTACTTCCATCGGTAACTTACTTGGAGCTATATTTTTATTCACCACATGATATGTGTTTTGCTTGGAGCGTCTTGTATTATTTGAGTATTTATTTGTTATTTTACCACAATCATATTTGTTCTACACACCTTTTGATAAGAGACACACATGATTTGGAATTGATTAGAATACTCTATGTGCTTCACTTATATCTTTTGAGCTATATATAGTTTTTGCTCTAGTGCTTCAGTTATATCTTTTAGAGCACGATGGTGGATTTGTTTTATAGAAACTACTGTTCTCTCATGCTTCACTTATATTATTTTGAGAGTCTTAAACAGCATGGTAATTTGTTTAATCCTAATATGCTAGGTATTCAATATTAGTAAAAAAACTTTCTTATGAGTGTGTTGAATACTAAGAGAAGTTTGATGCTTGATGATTGTTTTGAGATATGGAGGTAGTGATATTAAAGTTGTGCTAGTTGAGTAGTTGTGAATTTGAGAAATACTTGTTTTGAAGTTTGCAAGTCCCGTAGCATGCACGTATGGTAAACGTTATGTAAAAGTTTTGAAACATGAGGTGTTGTTTGATTGTCCTCCTTATGAGTGGCGGTCGGGGACGAGCGATGGTCTTTTCCTACCAATCTATCCCCCTAGGAGCATGTGCGTAGTGCTTGGTGTTTGATGACTTGTAGATTTTTGCAATAAGTATGTGAGTTCTTTATGACTAATGTTGAGTCCATGGATTATACGCACTCTCACCTTTTCATCATTGCTAGCCTCTTCGGTACCGTGCATTGCCCTTTCTCACATTGAGAGTTGGTGCAAACTTCATCGGTGCATCCAAACCCCGTGATATGATACGCTCTTTCACACATAAACCTCCTTATATCTTCCTCAAAACAGCCACCATACCTACCTATTATGGCATTTCGATAGCCATTCGTAGAGATATTGCCATGCAACTTTCCACCGCTGATTTATCATGACACGTTCATCATTGTCATATTGCTTTGCATGATCATGTAGTTGACATAGTATTTGTGGCAAAGCCACAATTCATAATTCTTTCATACATGTCACTCTTGATTCATTGCATATCCTGGTACACCGCCGGAGGCATTCATATAGAGTCATACTTTGTTCTAGTATCGAGTTGTAATCATTGAGTTGTAAATAAATAGAAGTGTGATGATCATCATTTTTAGAGCATTGTCCCACGTGAGGAAAAAAATAAAAAAGGGGAGAAAGGCCATAAAAAAGAAGAAGGCCCAAAAAAATGAGAGAAAAAGAGAGAAGGGACAATGTTACTATCCTTTTACCACACTTGTGCTTCAAAGTAGCACTATAATCTTCATGATAGAGAATCTCTTGTTTTGTCACTTATATACTAGTGCGAATTTTTCATTATAGAACTTGGCTAGTATATTCCAACAATGGGCTTCCTCAAATGCCCTAGGTCTTCGTGAGCAAGCAAGTTGGATGCACACCCACTTAGTTTCTTTTGTTGAGCTTTCATACATTTATAGCTCTAGTGTATCCGTCGCATGGCAATCCCTACTCCTTGCATTAACATCAATTGATGGGCATCTCCATAGCTCATTGATTAGCCGCATTGATGCAAGACTTTCTCCTTTTTTGTCTTCTCCACATAACCCCCATCATTATATTCTATTCCACCCATAGTGCTATATCCATGGCTCACGCTCATGTATTGCGTGAAGGTTGAAAAAGTTTGAGATTACTAAAGTATGAAACAATTGCTTGGCTTGTCATCGGGGTTGTGCATGATGAGAGCATTCTTGTGTGACGAAAATGGAGTACGACTAAACTATATAATTTTTGTAGGGATGAACTTTCTTTGGCCATGTTATATTGAGAGGACATAATTGCTTAGTTAGTATGCTTGAAGTATTATTACTTTTATGTCAATATGAACTTTTATCTTGAATCTTTCGGATCTGAATATTCATACCACAATTAAGAAGAATTACATTGAAATTATGCCAAGTAGCATTCCACATCAAAAATTCTGTTTTTATCATTTACCTACTCGAGGACGAGCAGGAATTAAGCTTGGGGATGCTTGATACTTCTCCAACGTATCTATAATTTTTGATTGTTCCATGCTATATTATATTCTGTTTTGGACATTAATGGGCTTTATTATACACTTCTATATTATTTTTGGGACTAACCTATTAACCGGAGGCCCAGCCCAGAATTGCTGATTTTTTCCTATTTAAAAGTTCCGTAGAAAAAGAATATCAAACGGAGTCCAAACGGAATGAAACCTTCGGGAACGTGATTTTCGAAACGAACGTGATCCAAAGGACTTGGACCCTACGTCAAGACATCAACCAGGAGGGCACGAGGTAGGGGGCGCGCCTACCCCCCCCCCCAGGCGCGAGACCGTTGGAGCGTCGCAGAGCGAGAGGCGCGGCGCGCCGCACAGGAAGAGCGGATCCATCGGCGCTTGCCTGCTGTCGACACGGCATCGCAGCTGGGTACATGTCCCGTCATTACCACCATTCCTCGCTAGGAGTGGGCAGAGGCCCTCAACGCTGTACTTGCACCAGATGCCGGCCACGCCATACTTGCACCCGACGCCCGCCGCGCCGTTCGCATGGGTGCCGCCGTTCGCCTTGTCCGCGGCCCGCTGGATGCCAACGCGCTAGTCCGTAGGCTCGACTGCCTCCTTGGTCCAGGTGTCCACCTGGGCGCATTAGAGGAACATGGTCGTCGCATCCTCGAGATGGTGATCTCCGATGAAATAGCCAACTTGGAGCTCGAGATCGCGCTCCAGATGTACCATGGCGTGTCGAGCGCTTGGAAGAACGCTGCATGAGTTGAGTGAGCCAAGAACTACCCTAGGCAAGGGCTGCTGGTCATGGTCTCATGGACGCGTTTTATTTTGAAAAGTTGTTTCGACGTGGATAGCTTTGTATTCACAGCAATCATAGTATTACTCTATTTCAATGTGTGTACTCTGTTTTCCATTCTTATATGTTCTGTTTCAATGTGTGTATATCGCTTTCCATTACAGATATGTGGATGATAACAGCTAGATTCAAATTAGTATACAAAAACAGATAGAAAATTGAATTCATAATATATATATATATATATTAATTTTTCATTAGATCATCTAAGAATATATATATATAATATCATCACACATACGTGATGATACTTAACTACTAGGTACAATGCATAAAATTGAAAACGAACAATACTAAAACTAATAATCCCTCCACAGGGCGGTATTAAGCCCCTCGCCGGTAGCTCCACAGTGCGGCGTCTTTCGATCTTGGAGGTAGTACTCCGACTCCTCCGCCTCGTAGCGCTTGACGTACCGATCTGCCTCTTGCTGGCGGATGCGCGCGGCAATCTTGCCATTTCGTTGGGCGCCCACCGGAGCTCCTCGTCGGTGGCACGCTGATACGTCTCCAACGTATCTATAATTTTTGATTGTTCCATGCTATATTATATTCTGTTTTGGACATTAATGGGCTTTATTATACACTTCTATATTATTTTTAGGACTAACATATTAACGGGAGGCCGAGCCCAGAATTGTTGTTTTTTACCTATTTCAGAGTTTCGCACAAAAAGAATATCAAACGGAGTCCAAACGGAATGAAACCTTCGGGAACGTGATTTTCGAGCGAGCGTGATCCGAGAGGACTTGGACCCTACGTCAAGACATCAACCAGGAAGGCACGAGGTAGGCGCGCCTACCCTCGAGGCGCGCCCTCCACCCTCGTGGGCCCCATGTTGCTCCACCGACGCGTACTTCTTCCTCCTATATATACCTACATACCCCCAAACTACGGATCACGGAGCCAAAAACCTAATTCCACCGCCGCAACCTTACATGCCGTGATATCCCATCTTGGGGCCTTTTAGGAGCTCCGCCGGAGGGCATCGATCACGGAGGGCTTCTACATCAACACCATAGCCTCTCCGATGATGTGTGAGTAGTTTACCTCAGACCTTCGGGTCCATAGTTATTAGCTAGATGGCTTCTTCTCTCTCTTTGGACCTCGTGGGCCCCTCGTGGCTCCCCTGACCGACTTCCTTCGCCTATATATACTCATATACTCTGAAAACATCCGGCAGCACCACGAAACCCTATTTCCACTGCTGCAACCTTCTGTACCCGTGAGATCCCATCTTGGGGCCTTTTTCCCGCTCGCTCACGTGAAGGGAATCCACCACGAAGGGCTTCTACATCATCATTATAGCCCCTCCGATGAAGTGTGAGTAGTTTACCTCAGACCTTCGGGTCCATAGTTATTAGCTAGATGGCTTCTTCTCTCTTTTTGGATCTCAATACAATGTTCTCCCCCTCTCTCGTGGAGATCTATTCGATGTAATCTTCTTTTGCGGTGTGTTTGTTGAGACCGATGAATTGTGTGTTTGTGATCAAGTTTATCTATGAACAATATTTGAATCTTCTCTGAATTCTTTTATGTATGATTGGTTATCTTTGCAAGTCTCTTGAATTATCAGTTTGGTTTGGCCTACTAGATTGATCTTTCTTGCAATGGGAGAAGTGCTTAGCTTTGGGTTCAATCTTGCGGTGTCCTTTCCCAGTGACAGTAGGGGCAGCAAGGCACGTATTGTATTGTTGCCATCATCGTTTGGGGGTACATAGGTATATATAGGAGGAAGAAGTACGTCGGTGGAGCAAGGTGGGGCCCACGAGGGTGGAGGGCGCGCCTTGGGGGGTGGGCGCGCCCCGTACCTCGTGCCCACCTCCTTTCTTTCTTGACGTACGGTCCAAGTCTCCTGGATCATATTCGGTGAGAAAATCACGTTCCCGAAGGTTTCATTCCGTTTGGACTCCATTTGATATTGCGTTCTTCGAAACTCTGAAAAAGGCAAAAAACAGCAATTTTGGGCTGGGCCTCCAGTTAATAGGTTAGTCCCAAGAATAATATAAAAGTGGAAAATAAAGCACAATAATGTCCAAAACAGTAGATAATATAGCATGGAGCAATCAAAAATTATAGATACGTTGGAGACGTATCAGGTCCTCGTCGCTGCTAATCGAGTGAGCGTCCTCGGGGGGCGGCGACTCCTCGTCGGCGCGTGGGCAGACCGGCGGTGCCATGGCAGAGATTTGAGAGAGAGGGAGAGGGCGAGCGAGGGGAGGATGTAGATGAGAATGCAAAGGGACGGCGTGAGCAAGGTAGTATTTATTGGCGGCGGAATCTAGATCGACGGGGACGATTACACGTCGGTCAGCCGGAATTCTACGAAATCTTGTAGTTTGAATTACACACAATTCCCGCAGCAAATCCGCGTGTGAACATAGTAGATGACGGTTTCAATACAGAACCGTGTCTGATTAATGATCCCGCCAATCACCTACGAAACCTCGAGCCACGAGATAGAGTGCCAATCGTGTGGGGGCCGGTTGTCTTGCGAGATCTTTACATTTTCTTTTTTGAACACCAGATATTTACATCGTCTTATGATTTTTTAACTCGCACACAAGTACACAAAAATATGATTTTTCAAACCATTTTGGTTAGGCGTTGCATGTAGATGTAGTTCAAATTTGAATTACGGTCATTAAATGGTTAGAAAATCACTTAAATGTCTTTAAAAGGGCAAATGACCCCTGAAAATTTCCAAATTTTCACATGAAAGTTGTATTAGTGCACGTTAAATGTAGGAAAAAATTTGAAGGTCGTAAAAGGAAGCTATCTCCCGTCCGTCAGCAAACATGCATTGTTCCCTCTCGGAACCACGAACCTTCTAGTGAGTTGCTCCGGTTTGAGGGGTGTGTGTCAAAACTTTCGTCAAACATGCCAATTTTTTACCACATCATCTTGATGGCATGACATGAAATCAAGCAAGGTTTCATGTTTTTCTGATCATTTTTTAATTTTTTGGAATTAAAATGCCATGGCATGCACTCCATGCATGTGCCCATGCCTTGACACCAATATGTTTGAAAATTCATTCAAATTTATTGCACATGGAATTAACTCGCACACAAGTACACAAAAATATGATTTTTCAAACCGTTTTGGTTAGGCGTTGCATGTAGATGTAGTTCAAATTTGAATTACGGTCATTAAATGGTTAGAAAATCACTTAAATGTCTTTAGAAGGTCAAATGACCCCTGAAATTTACCAATTTTTCACATGACAGTTGTATTAGTGCACGTCAAACGTAAGAAAAAATTTCAAGGCCGTAAGAGGAAGCTATCTCCCGTTCGTCATCAAACATGCATTGTTCCCTCTCGGAACCACGAACCTTCTAGCGAGTTGCTCCGGTTTGTGAGGGGCATGTGTCCAAACGTTCGTCAAACATGCCAATTTCTTTAGCACATCATCTTGGTGGCATGATATTACATCAACCAAGGTTTCATGTGTTTCTGATTATTTTTCTATTTTTTGAATTAAAATGCCATGTCACTCCATGCATACGTATGCATGTGTCCATGTCGTGAGACCAATATGTTTGAAAATTCCTTCTAATTTACTGCACATGGAATTAACTCGCACACAAGTACACATATATGATTTTTCAAACCGTTTTGGTTAGGCGTTGCATGTAGATGTAGTTCAAATTTGAATTACGGTCATTAAATGGTTAGAAAATCACTTAAATGTCTTTGAAAGGTCAAATGTGTTGGGGAACGTAGTAATTTCAAAAAAATTCCTACGCACACTCAAGATCATGGTGATGACATAGCAACGAGAGGGGAGAGTATTGTCCATGTACCCTCGTAGACCGTAAGCGGAAGCGTTATGACAACGCGGTTGATGTAGTCGTACATCTTCACGATCTGACCGATCCAAGTACCGAACGTACGGCACCTCCGAGTTCAGCACACGTTCAGCTCGATGACGATCCTCGGCTCGATCCAGCAAAGCGTCGGGGATGAGTTCCGTCAACACGACGGCGTGGTGGCGATGATGATGCTCTACGGCGCAGGCTTCGCCTAAACTCCGCTGACGATATGACCGAGGTGGAATATGGTGGAGGGGCACCGCCACGGCTAAGGAACGATCCGTAGATCAACTTGTGTGTTATGGGGTGCCCCTTGCCCCGTGATATAAAGGAGGGAGGGGAGGTGCGGCCGCCCCCAAGGGTGCGCTGGAGGAGTCCTACTCCCACCGGGAGTAGGACTCCCCTCTTGCCTTGTAGGAGAAGGAAAGGGGAGGGAAAGAGGAAGAGGCGCCGCCCCCTTCCTGTCCTATTCGGACTAGGGGGGAGGCGGCGGCCTGCCTGGCCGCCCTCCTCTTCTCCCTCATGGCCCACTAAGGCCCATTATCCCCCGGGAGGGTTCCGGTAACCCCCCGGTGTTCCGATAAAATCCCGATTTCACTCGGAACCATTCCGATATCCAAATATAGGCTTCCAATATATCAATCTTTATGTCTCGACCATTTCGAGACTCCTCATCATGTTCGTGATCACATCCGGAACTTCGAACAATCTTCAGTACATCAAAACTTATAAACTCATAATAAAACTGTCATCTTAACGTTAAGCGTGCGGACCCTACGGGTTCGAGAACTATGTAGACATTACATAGAACTATTCTCGGTCAATAACCAATAGCGGAACCTGGATGCCCATATTGGTTCCTACATATTCTACGAAGATCTTTATCGGTCAAACCGCATAACAACATACGTTGTTCCCTTTGTCATCGGTATGTTACTTGCCCGAGATTTGATCGTCGGTATCCAATACCTAGTTCAATCTAGATTCTTGGCAAGTCTCTTTACTCGTTACGTAATGCATCATTCCGTAACTAACTCATTAGCTACATTGCTTACAAGGCTTATAGTGATGTGCATTACCGAGAGGGCCCAGAGATACCTCTCCAGAGCAATCGGAGTGACAAAACCTAATCTCGAAATCGCCAACCCAACATGTACCTTTGGAGACACCTGTAGTACTCCTTTATAATCACCCGATTCGTTGTGACGTTTGGTAGCACCAAAGTGTTCCTCCGTAAACAGGAGTTGCATAATCTCATAGTTACAGGAACATGTATAGGTCATGAAGAAAGCAATAGCAATATACTAAACGATCAAGTGCTAGGCTAACGAAATGGGTCATGTCAATCACATCATTCTCCTAATGATGTGATCCCATTAACCAAATAACAACACATGTCTATGGTTAGGAAACATAACCATCTTTGATTAATGAGCTAGTCAAGTAGAGGCATACTAGTGACTATATGTTTGTCTATGTATTCACACATGTATCATGTTTCCGGTTAATACAATTCTAGCACGAATAATAAACATTTATCATGATATGAGGAAATAAATAATAACTTTATTATTGCCTCTAGGGCATATTTCCTTGAGTCTCCCACTTGCACTAGAGTCAATGATCTAGATTACCACGATAATGATTCTAACACCCATGGAGTCTTGGTGCTGATCATGTTTTGCTCGTGGAAGAGGCTTAGTCAACGGTGCAAAACATTCAGATCCGTATGTATCTTGCAAATCTCTATGTCTCCCACCGGACTTGGTCCCGGATGGAATTGAAGTGTCTCTTGATGTGCTTGGTCCTCTTGTGAAATCTGGATTCCTTTGCCAAGGCAATTGCACCAAGATTGTCACGTAAGATCTTCATTGGTCCCGATGCACTAGGTATGACACCTAGATCGGAAATGAACTCTTTCATCCAGACTCCTTCATTTGCTGCTTCAAGCAGCTATGTACTCCGCTTCACATGTAGATCCATACGGCGCTTTGTTTAGAACTGCACCAACTAACAGCTCCACCGTTTAATAAAAACACGTATCCGGTTTGCGATTTAGAATCGTCCGGATCGATGTCAAAGCTTACATCGGCGTAACCATTTACGACTAGCTCTTTGTCACCTCCATATCTGAGAAACATATCCTTAGTCCTTTTCGGGTATTTCGGGATGTTCTTGACGCTGTCGATGATCCATTCCTGGATTACTTTGGTACCTTCCTGCCAAGCTTATTGCTAAGCATACGTCAGTCCAGTACACAGCATTGCATACATGATAGAGCCTATGGTCAAGCATAGGGAACATCTTTCATTTTCTCTCTATCTTCTGCTGTGGTCGGGCATTGAGTTTGACTCAATTTCACACCTTGTAATATAGGTAAGAATCCTTTCTTTGCCTGATCCATTTTGAACTTTTTCAAAACTTTATCAAGGTATGTGCTTTGTGAAAGTCCGATCAAGCGTCTTGATCTATCTCTATAGATCTTGATGCACAATATGTAAGCAGCTTCACCGAGGTCTTTCATTGAAAAACTTTTATTCAAGTATCCTTTTATGCTATCCAGAAATTCTATATCATTTCCAATCAATAATATGTCGTCCACATATAATATCGTAAATGCTACTGAGCTCCCACTCACTTTCTTGTAAATACAGGCTTCTCCAAAAGTCTCGTATAAAACCATATGCTTTGATCACACTATCAAAGCATTTATTCCAACTCCGAGAGGCTTGCACGGACCATAAATTGATCATTTGGAGCTTGCACACTTTGTTAGCTCCTTTTGGATCAACAAAACCTTCTGGTTGCATCATATACAACTCTTCTTCTAGAAATCCATTCAAGAATGCAGTTTTGACATCCATTTGCCAAATTTCATAATCATAAAATGCAGCAATTGCTAACATGATTCGGACAGACTTAAGCATCGCTACGGGTGAGAAAGTCTCATTGTAGTCAACTCCTTGAACTTGTCGAAAACCTTTCACAACAAATCGAGCTTTATAGACAATTATATTACCATCAGCGTCAGTCTTCTTCTTAAAGATCCATTTATTCTCAATGGCTTGCCGATCATCGGGCAAGTCAACCAAAGTCCATACTTTGTTCTCATACATGGATCCCATCTCAGATTTCATGGCTTCCAGCCATTTTGCGGAATCTAGGCTCACCATCGCTTCTTCATAGTTTGTAGGTTCGCCATGGTCAAGTAACATGACTTCCAGAATAGGATTACCGTACCACTCTGGTGCGGATCTTACTCTGGTTGACCTACGTAGTTCAGTAGAAACTTGATCTAAAGTTTCATGATCAATATCATTAGCTTCCTCACTAATTGGTGCAGTTGTCACAGGAACCGACTCTTGTGATGAACTACTTTCCAGTAAGGGAGCAGACACATTTATCTCATCAAGTTCTACTTTTCTCCCACTCACTTCTTTCGAGAGAAACTCTTGTTCTAGAAAGGATCCGAATTTAGCAACGAAAATCTTGCCTTCAGATCTGTGATAGAAGGTGTACCTAATAGTCTCTTTTGGGTATCCTATGAAGACACATTTCTCCGATTTAGGTTCGAGCTTATCTGGTTGAAGTTTCTTCACATAAGCATCGCAGCCCCAAACTTTAAGATACGACAACTTTGGTTTCTTGCCAAACCATAGTTCATAAGGCGTCGTTTCAGCAGATTTTGATGGTGCCCTATTTAATGTGAATGCGGCCGTCTCTAAAGCATAACCCCAAAATGATAGCGGTAAATCAGTAAGAGACATCATAGATCGCACCATATCTAGTAAAGTATGATTACGACGTTCGGACACACCATTTCGTTGTGGTGTTCCGGGTGGCGTGAGTTGCGAAACTATTCCGCATTATTTAAAATGTAAACCAAAATCGTAACTCAAATATTCTCCTCCACGATCAGATCGTAGAAATTTTATTTTCTTATTACGATGATTTTCCACTTCACTCTGAAATTCTTTGAACTTCTCAAATGTTTCAGATTTGTGTTTCATTAAGTAGATATACCCATATCTGCTCAAATCATCTGTGAAGGTGAGAAAATAACGATACCCACCGCGTGCCTCAACATTCATTGGACCACAAACATCAGTATGTATGATTTCCAACAAATCAGTTGCTCGCTCCATAGTTAGGAGAACGGCGTTTTAGTCATCTTGCCCATGAGGCACAGTTACATAAGTACCAAGTGATTCATAATCAAGTGATTCCAAAAGCCCATCAAGATGGAGTTTCTTCATGCGTTTTACACCGATATGACCCAAACGGCGATTGCCACAAATAAGTTGCTTTATCATTATCAACTCTGTATCTTTTGTTTTCAACACTATGAATATGTGTATTACTACTATCGAGATTCAATAAAAATAGACTACTCTTCAAGGGTGCATGACCATAAAAGATATTATTCATATAAATAGAACAACCATTATTCTGTGACTTAAATGAATAACCGTCTCGCATCAAACAAGATCCAGATATAATGTTCATGCTCAACGCTGGCACCAAATAACAATTATTTAGGTCTAAAACTAATCCCGATGGTAGATGTAGAGGTAGCGTGCCGACCGCGATCACATCGACTTTGGAACCATTTCCCACGCGCATCGTCACCTCGTCCTTAGCCAATCTTCGCTTAATCCGTAGTCCCTGTTTCAAGTTGCAAATATTAGCAAATGTAACCAGATTATCAAATACCGGTACTACTGCGAGCATTAGTAAGGTACACATCAATAACATGTATATCACATATACCTTTGTTCACTTTGCCATCCTTCTTATCCGCCAAATACTTGGGGCAGTTCCGCTTCCGGTGTCGATGCGCTTGCGGTAGAAGCACTCGATCTCGTGCTTAGGTCCAGACTTGGGTTTCTTCTCTTGAGCAGCATCTTGTTTGCTGTTCTTCTTGTAGGTCCCCTTCTTCCCTTGGCCCTTTTTCTTGAAACTGGTGGTATTGTTGACCATCAACACTTGATGCTCCTTTTTGATTTCTACCTCCATGACTTTTAGCATTGCGGCGCTCGAATAGTCTTGTCCATCCCTTGCATATTATAGTTCATCACGAAGCTCTTGTAGCTTGGTGGCGATGATTGAAGAATTACATCAATGACACTATCATCGGAAGATTAACTCCCAGTTGAATCAAGTGATTATTATACCCGAACATTTTGAGTATGTGTTCACCGATGTAACTATTCTCCTCCATCTTGCAGCTATAGAACTTATTGGAGACTTCATATCTCTCAATCCGGGCATTTGCTTGAAATATTAACTTCAACTCCTGGAACATCTCATATGCTCCATGACGTTCAAAACGTCGTTGAAGGCCCGGTTCTAAGCCGTAAAGCATGGCACACGAACTATTGAGTAGTCATCGACTTTGCTCGCGAGACGTTCTTAACGCCGCGTCGGTTACATCGGCGAAGTTCGGCACCCAGCGGTGCTTCCGGGGCGTAATTCTTCCAGGCAGCAATGAGGATAATCCTCGATTACGGACCCAGTCCATGTAATTGCTATCATCATCTTTCAACTTTGCTTTCTCAAGGAACGCATTAAAATTCAACAGAACAACGGCCACGAGCCATCTATCTACGATAAACATAGACAAGCAAAATACTATCGGTACTAAGTTCATGATAAATTTAAGTTCAATTAATCATATTATTTAAGAACTCCCACTTAGACAGACATCTCTCTAGTCATCTAAGTGATTACGTGATCCAAATCAACTAAACCATGTCCGATCATCACGTGAGATGGAGTAGTTTCAATGGTGAACATCACTATGTTGATCATATCTACTATATGATTCACGTTCGACCTTCGGTCTCCGTGTTCCGAGGCCATATCTGTATATGCTAGGCTCGTCAAGTTTAACCTGAGTATTCCGCGTGTGCAACTGTTTTGCACCCGTTGTATTTGAACGTAGAGCCTATCACACCCGATCATCACGTGGTGTCTCAAAGACGAAGAACTTTCATAGCGGTGCATACTCGGGAGAACACTTCTTGATAATTTTAGTGAGAGATCATCTTAAAATGCTACCGTCAATCAAAGCAAGATAAGATGCATAAAGGATAAACATCACATGCAATCAATATAAGTGATATGATATGGCCAACATCATCTTGTGCTTGTGATCTCCATCTCCGAAGCACCGTCATGATCACCATCGTCACCGGCGTGACACCTTGATCTCCATCGTAGCATCGTTGTCGTTCGCCATCTATTGCTTTCTCGACTATCGCTACCGCTTAGTGATAAAGTAAAGCAATTATAGGACGTTGCATTTCATACAATAAGCGACAACCATATGGCTCCTGCCCGATTGCCGATAACTTTGGTTACAAAACATGATCATCTCATACAATAAAATATAGCATCACGTCTTGACCATATCACATCACAACATGCCCTGCAAAAACAAGTTAGACGTCCTCTACTTTGTTGTTGCAAATTTTACGTGGCTGCTACGGGCTGAGCAAGAACCGTTCTTACCTACGCATTAAAACCGCAGCAATAGTTCGTCAAGTTAGTGCTGTTTTAACCTTCGCAAGGACCGGGCGTATGCCACACTTGGTTCAACTAAAGTGAGAGAGACAGACACCCGCCATCACCTTTAAGCACGAGTGCTTGCAGCAGTGAAACCAGTCTCGCAGAAGCGTCTGGCGTAATGTCGGTTCGGGCCGCTTCATCTCACAATACCGCCCGAACCAAAGTATGACATCTTTGGTAAGCAAGATGACTTGTATCGCCCACAACTCACTTGTGTTCTACTCGTGCATATGACATCTACGCATAAAACCTGGCTTGGATGCCTTTGTTGGGGAACGTAGTAATTTCAAAAATTTCCTACGCACACGCAAGATCATGGTGATGGCATAGCAACGAGAGGGAGAGTATTGTCCAAGACCCTCGTGAGACCGTGGCGAAGCGTTATGACAACGCGGTTGATGTAGTCGTCGTCTTCACGATCTGACCGATCCAAGTACCGAACGTCACTGGCACCTCCGAGTTCAGCACACGTTCAGCTCGATGGCGATCCACAGGCTCTGATCCAGCTAAGTGTCGGGGATGAGTTCCGTCAGCACGCCGGCGTGGTGACGATGATGATGCTCTACCGGCGCAGGGCTTCGCCTAAACTCCGCGACGATATGACCGAGGTGGAATATGGTGGGGGGGGGGGCACCGCACACGGCTAAGGAACGATCCGTAGATCAACTTGTGTGTTCTGGGGTGCCCCCTTGCCCCTGTATATAAAGGAGGGAGGGGGAGGTGCGGCCGGCCCCAAGGGGTGCGCCTGGAGGAGTCCTACTCCCACCGGGAGTAGGACTCCCCCCTCTTGCCTTGTTGGAGAAGGAAAGGGGAGGGAAAGAGGAAAGAGGCGCCCCCTTCCTTGTCCTATTCGGACTAGGGGAGGGGGCGCGCGGCCTGCCCAGGCCGGCCCTCCTCTTCTCCCTCATGGCCCACTAAGGCCCATTATCCCCCGGGAGGGTTCCGGTAATCCCCCGGTGTTCCGATAAAATCCCGATTTCACTCGGAACCATTCCGATATCCAAATATAGGCTTCCAATATATCAATCTTTATGTCTCGACCATTTCGAGACTCCTCGTCATGTCCGTGATCACATCCGGGACTCCGAACAATCTTCGGTACATCAAAACTTATAAACTCATAATAAAACTATCGTCGTAACGTTAAGCGTGCGGACCCTACGGGTTCGAGAACTATGTAGACATGACCTAGAACTATTCTCGGTCAATAACCAATAGCGGAACCTGGATGCCCATATTGGTTCCTACATATTCTACGAAGATCTTTATCGGTTGAACCGCATAACAACATATGTTGTTCCCTTTGTCATCGGTATGTTACTTGCCCGAGATTTGATCGTCGGTATCCAATACCTAGTTCAATCTCGTTCTTTGTCAAGTCTCTTTACTCGTTACGTAATGCATCATTCCGTAACTAACTCATTAGCTACATTGCTTGCAAGGCTTATAGTGATGTGCATTACCGAGAGGGCCAGAGATACCTCTCCATAATCGGAGTGACAAAACCTAATCTCGAAATCGCCAACCCAACATGTACCTTTGGAGACACCTGTAGTACTCCTTTATAATCACCCAGTTACATTGTGACGTTTGGTAGCACCCAAAGTGTTCCTCCGTAAACGGGAGTTGCATAATCTCATAGTTACGGTGAACATGTATAGGCCATGAAGAAAGCAATAGCAATATACTAAGCGATCAAGTGCTAGGCTAACGAAATGGGTCATGTCAATCACATCATTCTCCTAATGATGTGATCCCATTAATCAAATAACAACACATGTCTATGGTTAGGAAACATAACCATCTTTTGATTAATGAGCTAGTCAAGTAGAGGCATACTGGTGACTATATGTTTGTCTATGTATTCACACATGTATCATGTTTCCGGTTAATACAATTCTAGCATGAATAATAAACATTTATCATGATATGAGGAAATAAATAATAACTTTATTATTGCCTCTAGGGCATATTTCCTTCGAAATGACCCCTAGAATTTTCCAAAATTTCACATTACAGTTGTAGTAGTGCACGTTAGACGTTGAAAACATTTCAAGGACGTAAGAGGAAGTTATCTCCCGTTCGTTGTCAAACATGCATTGTTCCCTCTCGGAACCACGAACCTTCTAGCGAGGTGCTCCTGTTTGTCAGGGGTGTGTGTCCAAACTTTCGTCAAACATGCCAATTTCTTTACCGCATCATCTTGGTGGCATGACATTAAATCAAGCAAGGTTTCATGTTTTTCTGATCATTTTTTAATTTTTTGGAATTAAAATGCCATGGCATGCACTCCATGCATGTGCCCATGCCTTGACACCAATATGTTTGAAAATTCCTTCAATTTATCGCACATGGAATTAACTCGCACACAAGTACACAAAAATATGATTTTTCAAACCGTTATGGTTAGGCGTTGCATGTAGATGTAGTTCAAATTTGAATTACGATCATTAAATGGTTAGAAAATCACTTAAATGTCTTTAAAAGGACAAATGACCCCAGAAATTTACCAAATTTTCACATGAAAGTTGTATTGGTGCACATTAAACGTAGGAAAAAGTTTGAAGGCCGTAAGAGGAAGCTATCTCCCGTTCATCCTCAAACATGCATTGTTCCCTCTCGGAACCATGAACCTTCTAACGAGTTGCTCCGGTTTGTGAGGGGTGCATGTCCAAATGTTCGTCAAACATGCCAATTTCTTTACCACATCATCTTGGTGGCATGACATTACATCAACCAACGTTTCATGTGTTTCTCATCATTTTTCTATTTTTGAATTAAAATGCCATGTCACTCCATGGATACGTATGCATGTGTCCATGCCGTGAGACCAATATGTTTGAAAATTCCTTCTAATTTACTGCACATGGAATTAACTCGCACACAAGTGCACATATATGATTTTTCAAAACGTTTTGGTTAGGCATTGCATGTAGATGTAGTTCAAATTTGAATTACGGTCATTAAATGGTTAGAAAATCACTTAACTGTCTTTAAAAGGTCAAATGACCCCTAGAATTTTCCAAAATTTCACATTACAGTTGTAGTAGTGCACGTTAGAGATAGAAAAAATTTGAAGGCCATAAGAGGAAGCTATCTCCCGTTCGTCATCAAACATGCATTGTTCCCTCTCGGAACCACGAACCTTCTAGCGAGTTGCTCCGGTTTGTGAGGGGTGTGTGTCCAAACTTTCATCAAACATGCCAATTTCTTTACCACATCATCTTGGTGGCATGACATTACATCAACCAAGGTTTCATGTGTTTCTGATTTTTTTTGGAATTAAAATGCCATGCCACTTCATGCATACGTATTTCATGCATATGTGTCTATGTCGTGATACAAATATGTTTGAAAATTCCTTCTATTTTACTACACATGGAATTAACTCGCACACAAGTACACAAATATGATTTTTCAAACCGTTTCGGTTACGCGTTGCATGTAGATGTAGTTCAAATTTGAATTACGGTCATTAAATGGCTAGAAAATCACTTAAATGTCTTTAAAAGGTCAAATGACCCTTAGAATTTTCAAAAATTCACATTACAGTTGTAGTAGTGCATGTTAGACGTAGAAAAAAAATTGAGGGCCGTAAGAGGAAGCTATCTCCCGTTCGTCAACAAACATGCATTGTTCCCTCTCGGAACCATGAGGCTTCTAGTGAGTTGCTCCCGTTTGTGAGGGGTGTGTGTCCAAACTTTGGTCAGACATGCCAATTTTTTTACCACATCATCTTGGTGGCATGGCATTACATCAACCAAGGTTTCATGTGTTTCTGATTTTTTTTATTTTTTTGAATTAAAATGCCATGTCACTCCATGCTTAATTGTGTCATAGCCGTTAGACCAATATGTTTGAAAATTCCTTCGAATTTACTGCACATGGAATTAAATCGCACACAAGTACACGAAATATGAGTTTTCAAACCGTTATGGTTAGCTGTTGCATGTACATGTAGTTCAAATTTCAATTACAGTCATTAAATGGCTAGAAAATCACTTAAATGTCTTAGAAGGTCAAATGACCCCTGAAATTTTCCAAAATTTGACATGACAGTTGTATTAGTACTACAAAATTTCTCCTTCATTTAAAACACCATCCGTTGGCACTTTATTCCAAATTCGTCTTTCACAGCTATAAAAAATATCTACAACATCACACACATTTTTTTTCTAGGAACCGTTTGCGATGAAAATATCTAGGTCTATTTAAGTCTCCCTCCTTAAGCTTTGCCGGCTTGTCTGCTCTAGTGCCGGCAACCCCCGAATGTTGGAAATATGCCCTAGAGGCAATAATAAAAGGATTATTATTATATTTCCTTGTTCATGATAATTGTCTTTTATTCATGCTATAATTGTATTATCCGGAAATCGTAATACACGTGTGAATACATAGACCACAATACGTCCCTAGTAAGCCTCTAGTTGACTAGCTCATTTGGTCAACCGATAGTCATGGTTTCACGACTATGGACATCATATGTCATTGACAAGCGGGATCACGTCATTAGGAGAATGACGTGATGGACAAGACCCAATCCTAAGCATAGCACAAGATCGTGTAGTTCGTTTTGCTAGAGCTTTTTCAATGTCAAGTATCTCTTCCTTAGACCATGAGATCGTGTAACTCCGGATACCGTAGGAGTGCTTTGGGTGTACCAAAGCGTCACAACGTAATCGGGTGACTATAAAGGTGCACTACAGGTATCTCCGAAAGTGTCTGTTGGGTTGACACAGATCGAGACTGGGATTTGTCACTCCGTATGACGGAGAGGTATCTTTGGGCCCACTCGGTAATGCATCATCATAATGATCTCAAAGTGACCAAGTGTTTGGTCATGGGATCATGCATTACGGTACGAGTAAAGTGACTTGCCGGTAACGAGATTGAACGAGGTATTGGGATACCGACGATCGAGTCTCGGGCTTGTAAAGTACCGATTGACAAAGGGAATAGTATCTGAGGTTGCTTGAATCCTCGACATCGTGGTTCATCCGATGACATCATCGAGGAGCATGTGGGAGCCAACATGGGTATCCAGATCCGCTGTTGGTTATTGACCGAAGAGCCTTCTCGGTCATGTATGCGCATGTCTCCCGAACCCGTAGGGTCTACACTTAAGGTTCGGTGGCGCTAGGGTTATTAGGAAGACTTGTAAGTGATTACCGAATGTTGTTGAGTCCGGATGAGATCCCAAGGCGTCACGAGGAGTTCCGGAATAGTCCAGAGGTAAAGATTTATATATGGGAAGTTGTCATAAGGACACCGAAAGGTTTCGGGGGCTTATCGGTATTGTACCGGGGCCACCGGAAGGGTTCCGGGGGGCCACATGGGCTGCGTGGGGCAGGAGCCAGCCCCTGGAGGGCTGGGCGCCCCCCCCCTTGGGCCCATGCGCCTAGGGTTGGGGGGGAACCCTAGAGGCGCCCCTTGCACAGGGGCAAGTCCCCCCTCCCTTGCCGCCGCCCCCCCTCTAGATCCCATCTAGAGGGGCCGGCCCCCCTTGCCCCTTCCCCTATAAATAGTGGGATGAGGGGAGGGCTGAACACCTAAGCCAAGGCGCAGCCCCTCCCCTCCCCAACACCTCTCTGAAGGAAATATGCCCTAGAGGCAATAATAAAGTTATTATTTATTTCCTTATTTCATGATAAATGTTTATTATTCATGCTAGAATTGTATTAACCGGAAACATAATACATGTGTGAATACATAGACAAACAGTGTCACTAGTATGCCTCTACTTGACTAGCTCGTTAATCGAAGATGGTTATGTTTCCTAACCATAGACATGAGTTGTCATTTGATTAACGGGATCACATCATTAGGAGAATGATCTGATTAACATGACCCATTCCGTTAGCCTAGCACTTGATCGTTTAGTATGTTGCTATTGCTTTCTTCATGACTTATACATGTTCCTATAACTATGAGATTATGCAACTCCCGTTTACGGAGGAACACTTTGGGTACTACCAAACGTCACAACGAATCGGGTGATTATAATTGAGTACTACAGGTGTCTCCAATGGTAGATGTTGGGTTGGCGTATTTTGAGATTAGGTTTTGTCACTCCGATTGTCGGAGAGGTATCTCTAGGCCTTCTCGGTAATACACATCACTTAAGCCTTGCAAGCATTACAACTAATGAGTTAGTTGTGAGATGATGTATTACGGAACGAGTAAAGAGACTTACCGTAATGTAGATTGAACTAGGTATTGGATACCGACGATCGAATCTCGGGTAAGTAACATACCGATGACAAAGGGAACAACGTATGTCGATTATGCGGTTTGACCGATAAAGATCTTCGTAGAATATGTAGGAACCAATATGGGCATCCAGGTTCCGCTATTGGTTATTGACCGAGAATGGTTCTAGGTCATGTCTACATAGTTCTCGAACCCGTAGGGTCCGCACGCTTAACGCTTCGATGACAGTTCATTATGAGTTTATAAGTATTGATGCACGAAGTTTGTTGGTCCCGGATGTGATCACGGACATGACGAGGAGTCTCGAAATGGTCGAGACATAAAGATTGATATATTGGAAGCCTACATTTGGACATCGGAAGGTTCCGAGTGAAATCGAATTTACCGGAGTACCGGAGGTTACCGAACCCCGGGAACTACATGGGCCCATAGTGGGCCTTGGAGGAAAGGAGAAGGGGCAGCCCTAGGTGGCCGCGCCCCCCCCCTTCCCCTAGTCCTATTAGGACTAGGAAAGGTGGGCCGGCCCCCCTCTCTCTCTTTCCCCCTCCGGGAATCCTAATCCAACTAGGATTGGAAGGGGAGTCCTACTCCCGGAGGGAGTAGGACTCCTTGGTGCGCCTCCCCCCTTGGGCCGGCCACCTCCCCCTTGGCTCCTTTATATCTGAGGCAGGGGCACCCCATGAGACACAAGTTGATCTACGGATCTTTCCTTAGCCGTGTGCGGTGCCCCTTCCACCATATTCCACTTGGTCATATCGTCATGAGCTTAAGGCGAAGCCTGCGCCAGAGAAGTCATATCGTCAGCGGAGCTTAGGCGAAGCCCTGCGTCGGTGGAGCATCAACATCGTCACCACGCCCGTCATCTTGTGGAACTCATCCCGACACTTTCTTTGGATCGGAGTCCGGGATCGTCATCGAGCTGAGCGATGTGCGAACTCGGAGGTGCCGTGCGTTCGGTGCTTGGATCGGTCGGATCGTGAAGGCGTGCGACTACATCAACCAGCGTTGTTATAACGCTTCCGCTTTCGGTCTCACGAGTGCGTGGACGGACACTCTTCCCTCTCGTTGCTATGCCATCACCATGGTCTTGCGTGATCGTGAGGAAATTTTTGAAATTACTGCGTTCCCCAACGGTGGCATCCGAGCCTAGTTTTATGCGTTGATGTCATATGCACGAGTAGAACACAAGTGAGTTGTGGGTGATACAAGTCATACCGCCTACCGACATGTCATACTTTGGTTCAGCGGTATTGTGAGATGAAGCGGCCGGACCGACATTACGCGTGACGCTTACGCGAGTCGGGTTTCACCGCTCCGAGCACTCGTTGCTTAAAGGTGACCGGCGGGTGTCTGTCTCTCTCACTTTAGTTGAACCGAGTATGGCTACGCCCGGTCCTTGAGAAGGTTAAAACGGAGTCTATTTGACGAAGTATCGTTGTGGTCTTGATGCGTAGGTGAGATTGGTTCTTGCTTAAGCCCGTAGCAGCCACGTAAAAATTGCAACAACAAAGTAGAGGACGTCTAACTTGTTTTTGCAGGGCATGTTGTGATGTGATGTGGTCAAGACGTGATGCTATATTTTATTGTATGAGATGATCATGTTTTGTAACCGAGTTATCGGCAATCGGCAGGAGCCATATGGTTGTCGCTTTATTGTATGAAATGCAAGCGCCATGTAATTGCTTTACTTTATCACTAAGGAGTAGCGATAGTCGTAGAAGCAATAGTTGGCGAGACGACAACGATGCTACGATGGAGATCAAGGTGTCGGCGCCCGGTGGCGATGGTGATCATGATTTGCTTCAGCGATGGAGATCACAAGCACAAGATGATGATGACCATATCATATCACTTATATTGATTGCATGTGATGTTTATCCTTTATGCATCTTATCTTGCTTTGATCGACGGTAGCATTATAAGATGATCTCTCACTAAAATTATCAAGAAGTGTTCTCCACGAGTATGCACCGTTGCGAAAGTTCTTCGTCTTTGAGACACCACGTGATGATCGGGTGTGATAGGCTCTACGTTCAAATACAACGGGTGCAAAAGCAGTTGCGCACGCAGAATACTCGAGTTAAACTTGACGAGCCTAGCATATAATGTATATGGCCTCGGAACACGGAGACCGAAAGGTCGGCGTGAATCATATAGTAGATATGATCAACATAAGATGTTCACCATTGAAAACTACTCCATCTCACGTGATGATCGGTTATGGTTTAGTTGATTTGGATCACGTGATCACTTAGATGACTAGAGAGATGTCTGTCTAAGTGGGAGTTTTTAAGTAATATGATTAATTGAACTTTAATTTATCATGTACTTAGTCCTGGTAGTATTTTGCAGATTATATTGTAGATCAATAGCTCGCGTTGTTGCTTCCCTATGTTTTTATATGTGTTCCTAGAGAAAATTGTATTGAAAAATGTTAGTAGCAATGATGCGGATTGGATCCGTGATCTGAGGTTTATCCTCATTGCTGCCTGTAAGAATTATGTCCTTGATGCACCGCTAGGTGACAGACCTATTGCGAGGAGCGTATGCGACGTTATGAGCGTTTGGCTAGCTCAATATGATGACTACTTGATAGTTTAGTGCACCATGCTTAGCGACTTAGAATCGGGACTTCAAAGGCGTTTTGAGCGTCATGGACCATATGAGATGTTCCAGGAATTGAAGTTAATATTTCAAGCAAATACCGAGTTGAGAGATATGAAATCTCCAACAAGTTCTATAGCTAAAAGATGGAAGAGAATCGCTCAACTAGTGAGCATGTTCTCAGATTGTCCGGGTACTTCAATCGCTTGAATCAAGTGGGAGTTAATCTTCCGGATAAGATAGTGATTGACAGAATTCTCTAGTCACCAACACTAAGTTACTAGAACTTCGTGATGAACTATAGTATGCAAGGGATGATGAAAAGCGATTCCCGAGCTCTTACGTGATGTTGAAATCGGCGAAGGTAGAAATCAAGAAAGAGCATCAAGTGTTGATGATTGACAAGACCACTAGTCTCAAGGAAAAGGGCAAAGGGAAGAAGGGGAACTTCAAGAAGAACGGCAAGCAAGTTGCTGCTCGAGTGAAGAAGCCCAAGTCTGGACCTAAGCCTGAGACTAAGTACTTTTGCTGCAATGGAACTGGTCAATAGAAGCGGAACTACCCCAAGTGATTAGTGGATAAGAAGGATGGCAAAGTGAACATAAGTATATTTGATATACATGTTATTGATGTGTACTTTACTAGTGTTCATAGCAACCCCTCAAAGATTTGGTACTAGTTCGGTTGCTAAGATTAGTAACTCGAAAAGGGAGTTGCAGAATGAACAGAGACTAGTTAAGGGTGAAGTGACGATGAGAGTTGGAAGTGGTTCCAAGATTGATATGATCATCATCGCACACTCCTATACTTTCGGGATTAGTGTGGAACCTAAATAAATGTTATTTGGTGTTGAGCATAAATATGATTTGATCATGTTTATTGCAATACGGTTATTCATTTAAGTAAGAGAATAAATTGTTGTTCTGCTTACATGAATAAAACCTTATATGGTTACACACCCAATGAAAATGGTTCATTGGATCTCGATCATAGTGATACACATATTCATAATATTGAAACCAAAAGATACAAAGTTAATAATGATAGTGCAACTTATTTGTGGCACCGCCGTTTAGGTCATATTGGTGTAAAGCGCATGAAGAAAAATCCATGCCGATGGACTTTTGGAATCACTTGATTATGAATCATTTGATGCTTGCGAACCGTGCCTTTTGGGCAAGATGACTAAAACTCCGTTCTCCGGAACAATGGAACAAGCTCTTGACTTATTGGAAATAATACATACCAATGTATGCGATTCAATGAGTGTTGATGCTCGTGGCAAGTATCAGTATTTTCTGACCTTCACCGATGATTTGAGCAGATATGCGTATATCTTCTTGATGACACATAAGTCTGAAATAGTTGAAAAGTTCAAAGAATTTCAGAGTGAAGTAGAAAATCATCGTGACAAGAAAATAAAGTTTCTGCGATCCGATCGTGGAGATGAATATTTGAGTTCTGAGTTTGGTCTTCAATTAAAACAAAGTGGAATAGTTTCACAGCTCACGCCACGGAACACCACAACGTTATGGTGTGTCCAAACGTCATAACCGTACTTTATTTTGATATGGTGCGATCAATGATGTCTCTTCCCGATTTTCCACTTTCGTTTTGGGGTCATGCATTAGATACATCTGCATTCACGTTTAATAGGGCACCATCTAAATCCGTTGAGGTGACACCGTATGAACTATGGTTTAACAAAGAAACCTAAGGCGTCGTTTAATAAAATTTGGAGTTGTGATGCTTATGTGAAAAAGGTTTCACATGATAAGCTCGAACCCAAATCGTAGGAGTGCATCTTCATAGAATACCCAAAGGCAACTACTGGGGACACCTTCTATAACACATCCGAAGGCAAGTTATTCGTTGCTAAGGTGGATCCTTTCTAGAGAAGAAGTTTCTCTCGAGAAAGAAGTGAGTGGGAGGAAAGTAAGAGCTTGATAAGGTAATTTGTACCTTCTCCCGAATTGGAAAGTAGTTCATCACGTAAATCAGTTCCGATGATTTCTACACCAATTAGTGAGGAAGCTAATGATGATGATCATGAAACTTGAGATCAAGTTACTACAAAACCTTGTAGGTCTTCCAAAGTACAGTCCGCACTGCAGTGGTACGGTAATCCTATTCTGGAAGTCATGTTACTAGACCATGATGAACCTCTGAACTATGAGGAAGCGATGATGAGCCCAGATTCAGCGAAATGGTTTGAGACCATGAAATGCGAGATGGGATCCATGTATGAGAACAAAGTGTGGACTTTGATGGAGTTGCCCGATGATCGGCAAGCCATATTATATAAATGGATCTTCAAGAGGAAGACAAATGTTGATAGTAGTATTACTATCTACAAAGCTCGACTTGTCGCAGAAAGGTTTTCGACAAGTTCAAGGTGTTGACTACAATGAGATTTTCTCAAGCTGTAGCGATGCTTAAAGTCTGTCCGAATCATGTTAGCAATTGCCACATTTTATGAAATCGGCAAATGGATGTCAAAACTACATTCTTTAATGGTTTTATTAAAGAAGAGTTGTATATGATGCAACCAGAAGGTTTTGTCAATCCTAAAGGAGCTAACAAAATGTGCAAGCTCCAATGATCCATCTATGGACTGGTGCAAGCATCTCGGAGTTGGAATAAGCGCTTTGATAGTGTGATCAAAGCATATGGTTTTATGCAGACTTTTGGAAAAGCCTGTATTTACAAGAAAGTGAGTGGGAGCACTCTGACATTTCGATAAGTATATGTGAATGACATATTGTTGATCGGAAATAATGTAGAATTATACGCAAAGCATAAAGGAGTATTTTAAAGGAGTTTTTCAAAGAAGGACCTCGGTGAAGCTGCGTACAAATTGAGCATCAAGATCTATTGAGATAGATCAAAACGCTTGATGAGTTTTTTCAATAAGAACATACCTTGTCAAGATTTTGAAGTAGTTCAAAATGGAGCGATCAAAGAAAAGTTTTTGCACGTGTTGCAAAGGTGTGAAATTGAGTAAGACTCAAATCCCGACCACAATGAGAAAATAGAAAAGAGAATGAAAGTCATTCCCTATGCCTAAGTCATAGGTTCTATAAAGTATGCTATGCTATGTACCAGACCTATTGTATACCTTGCTCTGAATTTTGCAAGGGAGTACAATAGTGATCTAGGAGTAGATCACTGGACATTGGCCAAGAACATCCTTAGTGAGGACTAAGGAAATATTTCTCGATTATGGAGGTGATAAAAGAGCCCGTCGTAAAGAGTTACATCGATGCAAGCTTTTTACACTGATCCAGATGACTCTAAGTCTCAATCTGGATACATATTGTAAGTGGGAGCAATTAGCTAGAGTAGCCCGTGCGAGCATTGTAGACATAGAATATTTGCAAAATACATACGGCTCTGAATGTGACAGACCCGTTGACTAAGCTTCTCTTACGAGCAAAACATGATCATCCCTTAGTACTCTTTGGGTGTTAATCACATAGCGATGTGAACTAGATTATTGACTCTAGTAAACCCTTTGGGTGTTGGTCACATAACGATGTGAACTATGGGTGTTAATCACATACGAGATGTGAATATTAGTGTTGAATCACATGATGATGTGAACTAGATTATTGACTCTAGTGCAAGTGGGAGACTGAAGGAAATATGCCCTAGAGGCAATAATAAAGTTATTATTTATTTCCTTATTTCATGATAAATGTTTATTATTCATGCTAGAATTGTATTAACTTGGAAACATAATACATGTGTGAATACATAGACAAGCAGTGTCACTAGTATGCCTCTACTTGACTAGCTCGTTAATCGAAGATGGTTATGTTTCCTAACCATAGACATGAGTTTTCATTTGATTAACGGGATCACATCATTAGGAGAATGATCTGATTAACATGACCCATTCCGTTAGCCTAGCACTTGATCGTTTAGTATGTTGCTATTGCTTTCTTCATGACTTATACATGTTCCTATAACTATGAGATTATGCAACTCCCGTTTACGGAGGAACACTTTAGGTACTACCAAGCGTCACAACGTAATCGGGTGATTATAAAGGAGTACTACAGGTGTCTCCAAAGGTACATGTTGGGTTGGCGTATTTGAGATTAGGTTTTGTCACTCCGATTGTCGGAGAGGTATCTCTAGGCCTTCTCGGTAATACACATCACTTAAGCCTTGCAAGCATTACAACTAATGAGTTAGTTGTGAGATGATGTATTACGGAGCAGTAAAGAGACTTACCGGTAGCGAGATTGAACTAGGTATTGGATACCGACGATCGAATCTCGGGTAAGTAACATACCGATGACAAAGGGAACAACGTATGTCGTTATGCGGTTTGACCGATAAAGATCTTCGTAGAATATGTAGGAACCAATATGGGCATCCAGGTTCCGCTATTGGTTATTGACCGAGAATGGTTCTAGGTCATGTCTACATAGTTCTCGAACCCGTAGGGTCCGCACGCTTAACGCTTCGATGACAGTTCATTATGAGTTTATAAGTATTGATGCACGAAGTTTGTTGAGTCCCGGATGTGATCACGGACATGACGAGGAGTCTCGAAATGGTCGAGACATAAAGATTGATATATTGGAAGCCTACATTTGGACATCGGAAGGTTCCGAGTGAAATCGAGAATTTATCGGAGTACCGGAGGTTACCGAACCCCCGGGAACTACATGGGCCCATAGTGGGCCTTGGAGGGAAAGGAGAAGGGGCAGCCCTAGGTGGCGCGCCCCCCCTTCCCTAGTCCTATTAGGACTAGGAAAGGTGAGCGGCCCCCTCTCTCTCTTTCCTCCGGAATCCTAATCCAACTAGGATTGGAAGGGAGTCCTACTCCCGGAGGAGTAGGACTCCCTTGGTGCCTCCTCCTTGGGCGGCCACCTCCCCTTGGCTCCTTTATATCACGGGGCAGGGGCACCCCATGAGACACAAGTTGATCTACGGATCTTTCCTTAGCCGTGTGCGGTGCCCCTTCCACCATATTCCACTTGGTCATATCGTCATGAGCTTAAGCGAAGCCCTGCGCCAGAGAAGTCATATCGTCATGAGCTTAAGCGAAGCCCTGCGTCGGTGGAGCATCAACATCGTCACCACGCCCGTCGTCTTGTGGAACTCATCCCGACACTTTGCTTTGGATCGGAGTCCGGGGATCGTCATCGAAATGAGCGTGTGCGTAACTCGGAGGTGCCGTCGTTCGGTGCTTGGATCGGTCGGATCGTGAAGGCGTGCTGACTACATCAACAGCGTTGTTATAACGCTTCCGCTTTCGGTCTACGAGGGTACGTGGACGGACACTCTTCCCTCTCGTTGCTATGCCATCACCATGGTCTTGCGTGATCGTAGGAAATTTTTTGAAATTACTGCGTTCCCCAACACTCTCCTCCTCCGTACGTGCTTGGCGAAGCCCTGTCGGAGTACTGCTGCACCAACAACACCACGCCGTCGTGCTGCCGTTGGAGCTGTCTTCCTCAACCTCTCCTTCCTCCTTGCTGGATCAAGACGGAGGAGACGTCGTCCGTGCACTGCACGTGTCTTTGAATGCGGAGGTGCTGTCCGTTCGACACTTGGTCATCGGTGATCTGAATCACGGCGATACGACTCCATCATCACCATCCCTTGAGCGCTTCACTTTCGATCTACAAGTGGTATGTAGATGCAAACTCACTCCCTTGACTCGTTGCTCAGATGAACTCATAGATGGATCTTGGTGAAACCGTAGGAAATTTTTTTATTTTCTGCAACGTTCCCCAACACCGAATCCACGAATCCCGATCCCCATTCCTGCACCCCCTTCTTGCAAAGATGACGTTGTGGAAACGCTTCATGAACGCCCGTACGATGGCCGCGTCCCCCCGAGTGCCGCCGCCTGCGCTGAGAGCGCGACCGCCTACGCCGAGAGTGCCGCCGCATCCGCATTGAGCGCGGCGGCTTCCACCGAGAGGGCGTCTGGCGATGAAGAGGGCAGCGGCAGCGGCAATGAGGCAGCTGCGGCTGCCGCAACGGCTGCAAACGCCGGCGTGCTCGAGCTGCCATCCGTGCCATCGATGTCGCCTGGCGGTCGAGGCCATCCACGCCAAGATCGAGGATGCACACGCCAAGATATTCCAGGCCACCTCGGACTCCAGCATGCAACCCACGTCTGAAAAGGCGGCGGTGGCCATGGAGCACCTGCTTCCTCATGAGGTCGCCGAGCAAGAGCTGGAGATGCAGTAGGCGGCAGAGATCGAGGAGCGCCAGGAGGAGGAGTTGCGCGTAGCCGAGGTCGAGGTAGAGAAGAGTCTGTCCGTCGAGGAATCAGCGGTGGAGTACCAATGCGAGCTCTGGCGCAGCCACTACTACGAGTACTACAACCTTGAGGGCGGCGCAGAGGACAAGGACGAGGACGAGGATGTGGATGATGTCGGCTTCAGCAGGGGGGGCGCGCAGTCCACCAACGGCGGCATGTTGCCAGGACAAGTCATCGACGTCTCATCTCACACCGGCGATGCATAGGCCGGCGCAGCGGCAGATTTTTAATTATGCGTACTTAGGCTTTGTTTTTAATGCTAGTCTTTTGTTAGAGCAATGTTTAGGTCAACTGGCTCTGTGTAATTACTAAAATTGCTCGATTCAGTAAGTGTGGTCTATCTGCTGTATGCTCTTTTGTGTGCCCAAATTAGCAAGCGATGTTAAATTATGCAATGACGTACCCGGGGAAATTTCCACCAAAATTTGAATTATCAAACTCATCCCATGCGCGTAAAGCAGAAGAATCATTTGTGATGCACACAATCGTTCAAAGTGAATGGTCGGTTGGCACCGCACGCGTTCAAAGTGAATGTGCCCATGCCTTGAGACCAAAATTTGAATTATCAAACTCATTCCATGCGCGTAAAGCAGAAGAATCGTTTGCGATGCACACAATCGTTCAAAGTGAATGGTCTGGCGGCACCGCGCGCAAAGTTTCCCTCCACATTTCCAAAAATTTGGCCTACCGCAAAAATATCTACCCGCGCCCCCCTTCCCCCTTCCACACCCCCTTTTCTCCCCGACCACAAGTCACATTTCCCCTGTTTCCTCCTTCCTTCCTTCCTTGCTAAGCTATAGCCGCTTCCCCACTCTCTCCGTCTCGCATCCTACCGTCGGGGTCGCCATGGTCTTCTTCAAAGACATTTCCAGCGGTTCCTCCTCCGGTGACTACTCCTTCACCACCCGGGTATGCCTCTCTTCTCTCTCTCGGGCTATGACTTGGAATGAAGGATTTTTACCCGGAGGTCGATTTGAGTCGTTTCTTCCTCTTGTAGCTCCCTAAGACCATCAGTGGCAACGAATGGAGTGGGGTGGTTGAAGATCTATCTTCTCGTTGTCACCACCAATCTCCATGTGTGAAGCTACTTGCGTTTGATTCTGTGGACATTGGGAGGAAGTTTCTGGCATGTGAAGAGAAGGTTAGACCCTCTTCCGTTGTTACAAATCATTTGTTATATGTGATTCAGAAACTGTCACGGTCCCAACCCATTCATACCACACCTTCAACCAAACGCATCCTAAGACAGTGTCACAGTTTGTACCTAGTATCTTAAATTGTTGCCATCTCATCAGCTGTGCCATTAGAAAATTATTTGGCACCGCTTCAACAGTTTGTGCAGCCAACTTTGGTCCACGCATCCGAGCAGCCAAGCAGTAAAATACTTAATCTTTATGGCACGAAGGAACTGGGCATCGGAGCAACTACGTGCTCCGGAGTCCGGGTCCCTGATTTTTTTCCGCTGCATTTTCTCGCCAGTGTAGGGCACCGGTGCGAGATGTAGCAACAGTTGTCTTTACACCAGTTTTGGCATACATAGTGGACGGCCTTAGTGCTATTAGTTCTATGTTACTAAATTTGTGCATGTACACACCTGTTAGTATCAATTTCTTTGTCATCCGGACAACCGCTATCTTTATTGCGATTATATTTACCTTCCTCATAAAATGTTCAATTTGTTATTTATTGTACATGAGTAAGAACTTGTAGCGTCGTTGTAGTTAATTATAGCTTTTGATATTCCTAAATTTGGTTGTTGTCTCAGTACCAATTATTTCATTTGCACATTGATCTTTTTGAGAAGATATGTCATAATTAACATGTTTCTTCAGTTTTTCAAAATAAGCATTAGTGATTTTCTATGTTGCTATAAACCCATTTCCCTACAATTGTTACTTGATCTAGTTTTAAATATTATAGGATGAACGGAAGTGTTCTTACTTGGAGTGGGTTGATCAAGAGTGGCCACAGTCTTTGAAGATGTGCCTAAGGAAGCTCTGGAGCATGTATGAGGAAGTGAACACAGCTAGGCTTAGAGAAAGTCTTGTCAATGCTGAAGCATACTTCAAGATGCGGGATAAAAAGTTGAAGGTGGATAATGGGCTCAGATTTTTTAAAGACTTTGCTAAGATGGTGTTGGCGAAGGAGGAGGCACTTTCCAGTTGGCCCGTGCAAAACGGATTCTTCTTGAACTGAAAGCGAGAGGTGGATAAGACGAGCTGGATGATCTCGATTAGGAAATGAATATATTGTTCTTGTGAAGTTGAACTAGCTATATGTTGTCTTGTGCTATTTTCATGTAGCTACCGTCTTTGTGATGTTATAATATATTTATGTGCCTGATATGAAATTGGCAAACAGCTGTTCGATATGAAATGTGAATTTGCGTAATACTGGAATTATTAAGTGTAAACTAATAAACTTGCTAAATGTGTCATGGACCTTTGCAAACGGTTCTAGCAGTAAAATCGGTTGCGATGGATAGCCCAATGCCACACAGTTTCTTCATCAAATCGTGTGTGATATAGTTGATAAAAGCAAACAGTTAACCAAGGAAGACCGTGTGTGATAGTTACACCTTTCACACACGAGCCTACATAAAAGCGTGGGATTTACATCCGAGCAACGCTTTCCCTGGATTGACTGTGTGGGATGTACATAAGAACGGAAACATATCCCTTGGATTGACTGTGTGTGATGTACATACCTACAAAAATGATTTTCTCGGATTACCGTGTGGGATGTACATACCTACAGAAATTATTTCTGGGATTCACCGTGTGAGATGTACATACCTACGGAAATGATTTCTGGGATTCACCGCGTGGGATGTACATACCTACGGAAATGATTGGGTTTCGATGCCTCGCCCGATCGCACACGGTCCCAGCCTAGGTCCCAAGAGGGCCTATCACCGACGATTTTTGGGTCGTGTGGGAAGGACACCCTATCGCACACACTCACTTGGTGACGGTTCCAAATGTCGTCGCGGAAAGGGGTAAAAAACCGTTTGTTTAGGACCAACGCGCACCAGTGCCTTGTAACACAGGCAAGAACCCTTTTTTTGACTGATCCATTTTGAACTTCTTCAAAACTTTATCATGGTATGTGCTTTGTGAAACTCCAATTAAGCGTCTTGGTCTATCTATATAGATCTTGATGCCCAATATATAAGCAGCTTCACCGAGGTCTTTCATTGAAAAATTCTTATTCAAGTATCCTTTTATGCTATCCAAAAATTATGTATCATTTCCAATCAACAATATGTCATCTACATATAATATTAGAAATGCTACAGAGCTCCCACTCACTTCACTACCAAAAAAATACACTTCCGTGATGATACGTGTTTGTCACAATAGGTCACGTTTTCTGTCATGCATGTACATCCATGACGATTTTATGACAGAATCAAGATAGTCATACATGTGTTTTCGTAGAAGTGTTCCATGACATTACCAAAATTATCATCACGGAAGTGTCCACTTCCATGACGATAAATCACGCGTCATAGAAGTGCTTTCGTCAAGGGAGACCGACACGTGGCATTCAACGTAACGGGTCGCCGTTAAGCTATCAGGTCCGGTTTTGGATCCGATAACCCGTTAACAGCCCAGACCAATGGGAAATTTCCACATGTAAAATTCTGATTGGCCAGAGGAAGCACGTGTCAGCTCGTCAGTGGGTCCGATAGGCGCCTATGATATGTTGACACGTGCGATGGCCCACCACTGGCCTGTTTAGCTTACGAAGGCCGGCCCGTTTGACTTGGTCAAAAGTTAGCGGGCTGACCCATGAAAAGCCTGTTAACGGTCCCTTTGCAAATAGCCCATTTTACGGCCCAGTAACTCACGACCCGTTAGGGCCTACCCGAAATCGGCCCAACAACGTCATGTGGGCCGTCGAATATAACACCAGACCGTTTCACTTTCGGCCCATGTATGGCCCATGGCGTCTTTCAGCCCATATGAGTCCTTTCGTATCTTTAGGCCCTTTAGAGGCCCACGGTGACTCTAGCCCATAATGAACAGTAAATTTCTTTGTGACCGTTGACGGCCCATGATTCACATGGGCCGTTTCCAGCCCGTGTTAGCTTTCGGCCTACTGACGGCCCATTTGTTCTTGGGCTCCTTTCCAGCCCTCGATTACTTCCGGCCCGTTACTGGCCTGTTCCCCTAATGGGCAAAATTTGGCCCGTGGCAAGAGTCGGCCCGTTCGGCTCGTTAACCCAGCCGCTTTCCACCGGCCCTATATTCTGGCCCATTAACGACCCGTTATGCCTATGATAGAATTAAGCCTTTGCTGTCCTCTAGCCTGTTAACGACCCGTTATCGTGCTGGGTCGATACTAATTACGCCCGTTTATGGCCCATGTAAACTCATTTATCCAACGACCCGAGGCCCACCGATTCTAAGGCCCTGTTAGAGGCCCATTTAACGACGGCCCGTAGGAGGCCCATGGATCCTACAGCCCGTAGCAGGGTCAAGGTTACCATGGTACGTATATGGCCCATGGTTGTTGCGCCACTAGCAAACCAGGGAAAAAGAAGACTAGAAATAAATAAGCCCGAAACTAATGCTAGGCTATTAAGGCGGTTGCACATATTACATCCAGTGGGCATCAAAGATCGCCACCAGTGCAAATATAGGGAACACCCTACACTATACAAAAATGGCTTGTTGTTTTCTTCAGCCGGTGGCTGCACGTTAAGAAGTTTTTTTGTATCACAACAAAACAAATTACAACTATAAAACAAAAGGAAGGTTGGCATAAAAGTTAACAGTCTGGTAGATAAATGCACCACCAGAAATTCAGAAGCTCAGTTCATTTGACCTGACTGTTACGTTTTCATGTTGTATTGTCCGATGGAGCACCATAACCTTCGCCTTCATTTCTCTTAGGCTCCTGAACAACATAGCAAATGTCTGATAGTGTGGTTTCAAAACCATGCATATCTTGACGACATCGAACAATGTCTGTCCTCGTTTCACAAAGGGTCTCTTTTAGGGAATGGACTTGTGTTTGGAGCGTAGATATAACATTGTTTTGAGCTTGCATATCTTGATCATGAGGTAGTTTGGACGAGATGCCTTAACAACCAACCCAGTATTACGCAGGAACATGCTTTTGGCACTGTTAGTGGACAGGTACTGACCCACTACAGCAAGAGCTGACATTGCGGTTATAGTTGCCTCGCCACCTTCAGAAGGTGGCGGTTCCACCATTTTTTCCATAGCTTGCTGAAAAGTTGAGTTTTTACATTAGTAGTACCAGAACTGAAGATATTAAGGAGGCAAAAAAACCAAACAAAATAGCTTTGGTCTATATACAGAACTTATTATGGTGAACCCATGTAAAATATTAGTTGTATTTTACTGCAAAGTACATAATAAAACCAGGTTCCAAACATATGACCATGTACCATGGCTAATGTATTGTCTATTTCTTCACATTGTATTGACAGCTAAGGATAAAGAGACAAAGTTTATAATATGGTAAGCATAGTATGACATCATTCATATCACAAAACAATTGAGAACAGACAAACAGGCAATTGTAACGTTGTGTGGGCAAGTCCAGCACGGAACTAGATTATAGGTCAAGATCAAAGGAACATCACTCCTCTCTTTTAAACCTTGTAAGGTGCAATGATACGCTAAGACAATTTTGTATAAAATTGAAAAGAGTAATAGACATTGGCTGCAAACCATGTAGTTCAAGGCACGAGTCAGAGTAAGTAGTAGTTAAAAGGCATGAGGATTAAGGACTTACAACAGCGGCTTTGACTGGTGCAGTCATGCCCTTCGTCTTGCTCGTGTGACAGTCCTTGAAGATTTCTACAACATTTGGTTCAGGTACTTTTTGGTCCTTATGGGCTTTCCTCTTCATTTGGAACAAGTCAATATAGATCTGATAATATGGTACAACGAAAAGAGTGAAACAACAGCTAATTACAAGAGCCTCGCAGTGTGCAATATAGCTACGAGATCCTATCATTTGTTGGAATTTCACTTTCGTACGGTTGGCCTTGTTCTTTGAACAGTTCACCTACAAGAAGATAGATTTGTGTGGCACATGCGTAAATAGGACTTCAACATCTGATCTGATCACACACACACACCCACACACACACACACACAGATATATATATATATATATATATATATATATATATATATATATAATGTACCTGATACTTCGGATAAGACTAGTGTTTAACAAGGCCTCTCCAGTCTTGATCCGATATATTTTCCACTGGAGATGTTTGGTCAAGTTCACTATTAGCCTTGCCTTCAAAGTGAGTTTTCCTCAAGTTATACCGATACTGTCACAGAGCAGACTTAAAAACATGGGTGCAAGCTTGTCTGGTTACATCATCTTGGCTATCCAACTTGAACCTCAGCTATTGAAAATTATGGGAGTCTCATTATCAGCAACCTAGGAAGTATGGGACAGAGCAAGATAATATTACTAGTTTCCATACATAACCATACTTACAGATAAATGATCAAGGAAGGTGTTGTAACATCCCAAATTTTCAATTTGGAATGTTATACATAGGTCATTCATGCATATCATATTTTATTGCATTTTCATTTCGCGGTCCTCGAAATCCTAAGAAACTCAAGGACCCACGGAGAGAGTTGGGGATTTCACGTTTTTCATATTTGAATTTTATCAAATATTGAAACAAGGATCATTTTGGTTTTAAATAATTTTCCTCTCCAAAAATATTTCATACTAAAATATATGAGAGGAGATAAGATGACTTCTCCAAAATAAATGAAATATTGGAGGAAAAATATTAAAATCAAATAAATAAATCTTATTTGGATTTTTATTGCAATTTTATTTGAATTAGAAAATACGCATTTTTCAAAATTGCATTAGAGGCCCAAATAAATGTTCACTTTGTCCGGCATATTTTTAGAGGACAATGAAAATTTATTTCATGATTTTTGGAGTCCATTTAGTATTTCTTTTGTTAGTTTTTCTGCGCCAGGACTTATTTAGAAAAAAAAAGTTCGAACCGACTTAAGGCCATGTCCGGCTAGGACACTTGGCCCGGCTTTATAAGTCATACCGAGGCCGAGGCCCAAGTCGCCCCAAAGACCGCTGAAACCCTAGCGCCGCTTGCACGCAGCGCCGTCATGCCGCCTTGCCGTTGCCGCACCGCCGCCATTCGCCGCCGATCCCACTCGCCGCCGCCGCTTAGCCGCGCCTTGCCGCCCGCCCGACCAGCGAAGCGCCGCCATCCCACTGCCGCCTCGCCGTCCGTCGCCGGAGGTAGCCGCCGCCAGTTTTTGCGAGAAAATCGTTCGGTTTTCTTTCGAAACCCTAGATCTCGTTTTTGTTAGATCAGTTTTTCCGTCGGTTTATTTATTTAGCGGACGTTCGTCCGTACGTTCGTTTTAACGAACGTTGTTCACCCGTTAGCCGCAGACAGCGAACGTTCGTTCGTTAGCCTGTTCGTCAGTTTTTCTTTTTCCAGGGTTTTTCCGTGATTATTTTCGATCGCGATTTCTGCCCTGATCTTGTTTTTAGTTTATCTTTTCGCTCGTTTATCGGAATCAGGCGATTCAAGCGCCTAGATCTTCGTCTCGAAACCCTCTTTCTGTTTAAACAACTTTAACAAGATTTTGGTATTGTAAAATTTGACTTTAGTCTAGATTAGTAATCGGACCTTGTTTCTTTCACAGTTTGAGTTTTGTTGCTCCGTTTGATTTGATTCCTTTTGCAAACCGGAGTTCTTCAGTTGAACTTTCTGGTTAGATCTTCTTACTTGATTTTTACCCGTGCTTATTTGCTTGATTGCTTATGTATGCTATTGTTTGTTTGCGATAGAATTCCCGGAGTGCGAAGCGTGCTACTACGAGTCACTAGGTTTTGCGGATCGTCAACAAGGGAAGTAACACATTGATCATACCCTTTTCATACCCAGTTTTTATGCATTAGTTAAAATCCTCAAACATTGCATGATTAGGATGTGATTAACTTGTGGGTATTGGGAAGTAGATGATGAGGTAGAACCTATTGCCTGTTATTTTCAAACCCTTGGGAGTTACTTCTATGTTATGCTTATATTGCCATGCTATGCTCGTAGACGTGGATTGGGTTTGAGTGAAGCCATGACAGATGTGAGATTATTAATTAATGGTTCAATTTAAGGTGGCAACTTTAATACACATCTAGGTGGATTGTTGTTTTGGGCACCTGGGGTTATACCAGTGTTGTCCTAGGAGATCCCGGGGTTATACCGTGTGATCATCCTATGGTACGCCACCCAGGCTCAAATGGATCATAATATTATTCATGCTAGAAACTTCCATGTGCAGCCGCAAGCCATTATGGGCGCTGGCATAGTTGAGTATGTTGCGTGACCTCTTCCAGTGGTAGACTAGCAGATGTAGGGGATGTAGGTTGGTACTGTCTACCCGGGGTTAGAGTTAATGCTTCTGAAAGACTGTGTCTCGGTCATCCGTTTGTCAAACACCATGAAGTGCGAGAAATCCAACGGAGGAGATCGAGTCTTGTGGGGAAAAGTGCGCAAACCTCTGCAGAGTGTACAAACTAATAATGGTTAGTTGTGTCCCCGGTTATGGACATCTTGAGTATCTGGTACTTGAATTATTGGATTGATCTCATCACTCTAAATTAATTTGTTGGGTTGATAATTACTTTCTAATTGGGATTGAGATGGGGGTACCACTCTCAATGTTTCAACCACCATGATAGTTAAATAAAATTTATTCCTTTGTTGTAGGGAAAAATTGGCTTTTCGCAAAAACATATAACCTTAGAGCCTCCATCAGCCATATATGCATGTAGCGATAGCATTTATCTGTTCATTGCTCTACTGTGTTATATTGCCAGCATATTCCATGTGCTGACCCATTTTCGGGCTGCAACGTATCATGTTGCAGACTTTTCAGCCGATGAGTAAGGTGCGATAGGTCGTTTGTCATGCACTCAGCTATGCAGTGGGAGTTGATGGACTCACTTTCTCTTCCAAGCCTTCCGTTGTTATCGTATTAGATGGCCTTAAGCCATATTTATTGTAATAAGTTCTCTTTTGAGACATTCGATGTAATAAGTGTGTGATTGCTACTTTGTTATAGATCCTTCGAGTATTGTGTGTGTCAGCTTTACCGATCCAGGGATGACACTGAACACAGAGATTTGACCGTCTGAGGTCGGATCGCTACAAGATGGTATCAGAGCACACGCTGAATGTAGGACACGACCACTAAGAAAAGCCATAGGTCACTCTTCTCTACCCATTTCTGACTCCTCTCCATTTTCTACTCTTTAGGATGGCGGACTCGAGGAACAAGTTTGCACAACCGGGTGAAGACACACCCTTTGGACGACACTTGAAGAAAGTCACTAGGTACCTGAACATCGGAACACCAAGCTTCACCAGGACCTACACAGCCACTCTAACAGAAGAGGAGCGATGGATGATTCGAGTTCAAGTTCCTGGAAGGACATTCATGCCAGTTACGGAGCCCTTAGAGTTTTCCTTTGATGCACCAACCTGGAGTCTAGGAAAGAGCATGGCAGCCCACATTGCTATGGGACGTATTGGAGAAGTCTACAAACATGAGCTGAAGGACACTATCTACCAGATATGTGGGCGCCGAGATGAGCAATGGGAGATGATCAGCACCAGGAAGGACAGGTCCATTGCAGCTTTCATCCAGGAGTTAAACCAGCACATTCGACGCCAGGAGAACCAGATGTGCTCAAGCATGTTAGATTTGAAGAAGGTGATGACTAGGATCACCGAGCTAGAAGAGGAATTCAAGTCTACACGCGATGGATATGAGGAGGAAATGACGATACTCGTGGAGGAGAATGATGACCTGATAAGAAAGATAGGAGTATTCTTGGGAGACCCCACGCCAGGAGGAGAAGATGACGAACCCAAGGAAATTCGTTCTGAAGACTACATCATCATCGACGACACCGACTCCGACCCTGATGGTAGTGATGATGATTATGAAGACCAAGCTAGAGCGGATATCATGGAGTCTATCAAAATTTCTAGAATGACCACCATCTGATTAGTAGCATTCCCCCCTGTATATAGTAGTAGTCCGAGCACTTTTGTAACGTTAGTTCTAGAACGTTTGTATGCCCTTGCTTGATTGATTGAGTGATATGATATTATTGTGTTTTTCTCATGTGCATATGGGTAGTGCTTTCTCACTAGACCTCATTTCTATTCTAAACTCTCCCCTCTAAATCCATCAGATGCGTCCGAGACGTGACACCGGATTTGTCTTCCCACCGGAGATCACCCAGTTGATCCAGCAGCAGAATGCCTTGATGCAGATATTAGTCCAGAACCAAGGCAACAACAACAACAACAACCCACCGCCACCACCTCCAGTTGACAACTTAGCCCGCTTTCTGACGTTGCAGCCGCCGGTGTTTTCTAGTAGCACCGAGCCAATAGTTGCGGATGACTGGCTACGCAAGATTGGAAGGGAGTTGACCACCGCTGGATGCACAGATGCTGAGAAGGTGCGTTTTTCCGCACACCAATTGGATGGACCAGCAGCATCATGGTGGGAGAATTATACAGCGACTTTTCCTATAGCCAATATCACTTTGGATCAGTTTCAGCAAGCATTTCCCACAGCCCATGTCTCAACTGGAGCTATGAGCATGAAGAAGCATGAGTTTCGCAACTTGCGCCAAGGAAATCATACTGTGGCTCAGTACGTAGATGAGTTTAGTAAGCTATCTCGTTATGCCCCTAATGATGTGGCCACAGATGCCGTGAAGCAGGAGAAGTTTATGGAAGGGCTGAATGATGAGATGAGCATGCAGTTGATGGTGGCAACATTTAACAACTACCAGGAGCTGGTAGACAAGGCTCTTATGATGGAAGGGAAGCAGCAGCAGATTGAGAGCCGCAAAAGGAAGTATGGACAAGGGAAGTACAGTTCATGAGCTCAGCAGAAGCCTTGTTTCACCCTGAACTCGGGAGGATTGACCCATAACCATGGAGGCCACACTCATAATGGAGGAAGTACGCATAACCACAGTGGCCCCAAGAATGGAACGGGAATGGAGCAGGCAGCAGTCAGAACCGCTCTAACCCAGCCACACCCCCTAAGAAGGATCAAAGTCACATTACCTGTTTCAAGTGTGGGAAGACTGGGCACTATGCCAATGATTGTCCAGAATTGAAGAACGGAAATGGCAACAGAAGCGCTGGGAAGAAGCCCAACCCTTTCAATAGGGGACAAGTGAACCACGTGAACATGGAGGAGGTTGAAGAACAACCTGATGTAGTTATCGGTAAGTTTTTGGTTAAGTCATTTACCGCCCTTGTTTTGTTTTGATACTGGTGCATCGCATTCATACATTTCAAGGGGATTTGTGGACATGTTTAAGTTACCCACCTTAGCCCTTAGGACACCCTTGCTAGTAAGCTCACTCAGTGCAGAGTATATGGCTAGCCGATGGTGTGATCGGTTACCCTTAACCATTGGTAGCCACGTTTTCCCCTCAGACCTAATAATTCTGGAGTCACAAGGATTGGATGTGATACTAGGAATGGATTGGTTATCGAAGTATGGAGGAAACATTGACTGCGCTAGTAGGTCTATTCTACTCACCACCCCGGAGGGAAAAATGATCAAGTATGTATCTAGGCATGTGTGCCCCCCTTCCCCCAATTCAATCATACACTAATCATACACGCAAACGTGTACGATCAAGATCAGAGACTCACGGGAAGATATCACAACACAACTCTAAAAATAAAATAAGTCATACAAGCATCATAATACAAGCCAGGGGCCTCGATGGCTCGAATACAAGTGCTCGATCATAGACGAGTCGTGGAAGCAACAATATCTGAGTACGGACATAAGTTAAACAAGTTTTCCTTAAGAAGGCTAGCACAAAGCGGGATACTGAGATCGAAGAGGCACGGCCTCCTGCACAGGATCCTCCTAAACTACTCCCTGGTAGTCGCCGCCACCTGCACGTAGTAGTAGGCACCTCCAGTGTAGAAGGAGTCGTCGTCGACGGTGGCGTCTGGCTCCTAGGCTCCAGCATCTGGTTGCGACAACCAGAAAGAAAGGAAAGGGGGGAAAGGGGGAGCAAAGCAACCGTGAGTACTCATCCAAAATACTCGCAAGAAAGGATCTACACTACATATGCATGGGTATATGTGTAAAGGGGCAATATCGATGGACTGAACTGCAGAATGCCAGAATAAGAGAGGGATAGCTAGTCCTGTCAAAGACTACGCTTCTGGTAGCCTCCATCTTGTAGCATGTAGAAGAGAGTAGATGGTAAGTTCACCAAGTATCATCTATAGCATAATCCTACCCGGCGATCCCCCCCTCGTCACCCTGTGTGAGAGCGATCACTGAGTTATATCTGGCACTTGGAAGGGTGTGTTTTATTAAGTATCCGGTTCTAGTTGTCATAAGGTCAAGGTACAACTCCGGGTCGTCCTGTTACCGAGGATCACGACTATTCGAATAGATAAACTTCCCTGCAGGGGTGCACCACATTACCCAACACGCTCGATCCCCTTTGGTCGGACACACTTTTATGGGTCATGCCCGGCCTCAGAAGATCAACACGTCGCATCCCCACCTAGGCACAACAGAGAGGTCAGCACGCCGGTCTAAATCCTATGCGCGCACGGGTCTGGGCCCATCGCCAATTGCACACATGCACGTTGCGAACGCGGTCGGTGAGCAGACCTAGCAACCTCCATTTCAAAGGAAGTTGCCTTACGCGGTCCAACCCGGCGCGCGCCACTCAGTCGCTGACGTCAAGAAGGCTTCGGCTAATACCACGACGTCGAGTGCCCATAACTGTTCCTGCGTAGTTGGTTAGTGCGTATAGGCCAGTGGCCAGACTCAGATCAAATACCAAGATCTCGTTAAGCGTGTTATTTTAAGTAACCGCGGATGCCGACCAGGGCCAGGCCCACCTCTCACCTAGGTGGTCTCAACCTGCCTTGTCGCTCCACCACAAAGTAATAGTCAGTGGCCGTCGGGAACCCAGGCCCACCTCTACCTGGATGGAGCCACCTGCCCCTTCAGCCCCCATCTCCGAACGGTATCATAAGTAATGCAACAGTGTAAAGTATATAGTATGCCTGTGATCACCTCCCGAAGTGATCACGGCCCAGTAGTATAGCATGACAGACGGACAAGGGTGTAGGGCCACTGATCGAATACTAGCATCCTATACTAAGCATTTAGGATAGCGGGTAAAGGTATCAACAATTGTAACAACAATGACAGGCTATGCAGCAGAATATGATTAACTAAAAGTAGTAACATGCTACACTACTCTAATGCAAGCAGTAGAGAGAAGGAATAGGCGATATCTGGTGATTAAGGGGGGGCTTGCCTGGTTGCTCTGGCAAGAAGGAGGGGTCATCAACACCGTAGTCGTACTGGGTAGCGACGGCGTCGGTCTCGGGGTTTACCGGAGAAGAAGAGGGGGAAGAAACAGTAAATATGGAGCAAACAAAGCATCACAAAACATAATGAGGCAATACGCGGTGCCAGGTATGCCCTAACGTGGTACTAGGCGATGCCGGCGAAGGGGGGAAACATCCGGGAAGGTATCCCCGGTGTTTCGCGTTTTCAGACAGATGAACTAGAGGGGGAAAGTTGTGTGTTTGCTATGCTAGGGATGTGTGGCAGACAAACGGGTTGCGTATCCGGATTCGTCTCGTCGTTCTGAGCAACTTTCATGTACAAAGTATTTTCATCCGAGTTACGGATTATTTTATATTAATTTTTAAAGATTTAATTTATTTTTAGAATTAATTTAATTAAAACATGTAATATGAAGTCAGCATGATGTTAGGGTGATGTTAGCAGTCAACTAGTCAGTTGACCTAGTCAAACTGACATGTGGGGTCCGCATGTCATAGACTGATTAACTCACCAACAGATTAATTAGTTTAGTTAGCTAATTATATTTTCTAACACTGGTTAATTAAGTTAATTAGGTTAATTAAAATTAATTAATTAAGTTAATTAATTAATTAACATTTTTATTTATTTTTATTTATATTTTTTATATTCTTTTTTAACGTTCTGGGCATGGGGCCCCCGTGTCATAGGCCCAAGGGAGCCAAACGGCAGGCCGGGCGGTTCAGGGTCATGGCGCCTGACGAGCTGCGTTCGAGGAACGGACCGGCGGTGCTGGGCTGCGGGATCCAAGGGGCGGCCGGCGAAGGCCACGGAAGGCGTCGCCGTGAACCAACGCGAGCAGAAGAGGCGGAGCGCGGTGAGCATAAGATGGCGCGGCCTCGGCAGGGCAAGGACACAGCGGGCGATGCCGAGGAGCGGTGGTCACGCAGCGCAAGCCGGGCGCGCGAAGGCAAGCAAAGCAAGCAAGAACACAGCCTGGCACAGAGCAAGCAGATAGCAGGCCAGAAGTAGGACGACCAGCGGGGTCGTGATGCGGGCGGCGGAGCGTTGAGCGCGTGCGTAGGGTGACGGGGGAAGAGGCAGGAGAGGCCGAGTGCCTCACCGTTTGAGCGTAGAGAAATGGCAGCTGGGCTCGAGGAGGAGGTCGGAGACGTCGTTCCGGTGGGGCAGTCCGGCGAGGTGGTGATGAGGAGGCGCGGTGCTTGGCGATCCGGCGACGAGCGCGGGGAAGACGACGTCGGGCAGCGCCAGGCGGCGAGGCGTGGTAGTCGGGGTGCAGCGGGGAGGCGTTCGACGAGCGGTGAGGTGGCCCGGCGAGTTAGAGCGACGGGCGCCGGCGGGGCGGCGACGGGCGGCGTCAGGGGCGGTGAGGTAATCCCCGATCCAGATCGGATCAGGGGGGAGGAGAGCGTAGTGGGGGGCGAGTGGGGGGTTACGGGTTAGGGTTTGACCGGGATGGGGATATGGAGAGTGGGGGCGGTGGCTGGGCGGCCTCATTGGCCTTGGTGGCACGGGCCACTGACCTAGCAGTGGGTTTTCCTTTCTTTTGTTTTATTTTCACTTTTTCTTTTTATTTATTTTCTTGTCTCTGTTTTCTTTTACTTATTTAATAGTTTATAGTTTTACAAAAATTGAAACCCACTCCTAAATTAGATTTGTAAAATCAACTGTTCTCACAAAAAGTTTGGGACAAAGGTAAAGTACCTTGTATTATTTATTAATTAAAAAAGCATTTAAGTTATTGTTTCAGTCGCTATTTTATTTATTTTAGCACATTCAAATACTTTTAAAATTGTTGGTTTCTCCACCATTATTACTTAGGATTTATTTGGCTCACCCCAGACATTTGATTTTTAATATTTGAAAATTTTTATTGTTTTCTTGAATTTGAATTGGTTTCGAACTAACGCGAGATTAGCAACAGTAATCGAGGTGACGTGGCATCATTAGTAGAGGTTTACTGTAGCTTAATATCCGGGCATCACATCATGCGCCTAGGAGGACTCAAGTAAATTCTCTCATGGGAGTTGTTCAGGAGGAAGTGCATGTAGTGAAGGATTACCCAGATGTATTTCCAGAGGAGTTACCAGGCATGCCGCCAGATCGAGACATCGAGTTTTTGATAGAGCTATTGCCAGGCACCGGACCAATATCGAAGAGACCGTACCGGATGCCCGCAAATGATCTGGAGGAGATTAAGAAGCAGATTAAAGAGTTGTTGGAGAAAGGTTACATTAGACGAAGTTCATCACCATGGGGAGCCCCAGTGCTTTTGGTTGAGAAGAAGGATGGGTCGTTAAGAATGGTTGTTGATTATCGTGTGTTGAATGAAGTAACGATCAAGAACAAGTACCCACTGCCGATGATCAATGATTTTTTCGACCAGCTGCTAGGAGCTAAAGTGTTTTCAAAGATCGATCTGAGATCAGGATATCACCAGCTGAAGATTCGAGAAAAGGATATACCTAAAAACAACTTTCACCACGAGGTATGGATTATATGAGTATACGGTTATGTCGTTTGGACCGACTAACGCCCCTGCCTATTTCATGAGTATGATGAACAAGGTGTTCATGGAGTTCTTGGATAAGTTTGTCGTGGTGTTCATTGATGATATCTTGGTATACTCGAAGAATGAAGAGGAACACAAGGAGCATTTGTGTTTAGTTCTCGAGAAGCTCAGGGAACATCAGTTATATGCCAAGTTCAAGAAATGTGAGTTTTGGTTGAAGGAAGTTGGATTTCTTGGACATGTTATATCGTGAGAAGGTATAGCAAAGGATCCCACCAAGGTCCGGCCACCTTTGAGTGGTTGGCACCCACCTCGCTTGGAGAGATCCGTGATTTTCTTGGACTCATGGATACTACCGGAGATTTATTGAGAATTTCTCCAAGATTGCGAAGCCTATGACGACATTGTTGCGAAGGACACCAAGTTCCATTGGATCAAGAATGTGAAGCAAGTTTCAGGAGTTGAAGAAACGTTTGACTACAGCCCCAAAGGCTTGATTCTCACGGATATACGCAAGGATTTCCAAGTGTATTGCGACGCCTCTCGCTTAGGACTTGGAGGAGTACTTATGCAAGACGGAAGATTTGTTTCTTATGCCTTGAGACAACTTTGACCGCATGAGTTGAATTATGCCACGCATGATTTGGAGTTAGCAGCCGTAGTGCATGCGCTCAAGACCTGGAGACATTTTCTTATTAGAAACCGTTGCGATGTGTACACAAATCACAAGAGTTTGAAGTACATTTTTACCCAGAAGGAGTTGAACCTCAGGCAAAGGAGATGGTTGGAGCTCATAAAGGATTATGATATGAAGTTGCACTATCATCCGTGAAAGGCCAATGTCGTAGCAGACGCTTTGAGCCGGAAGAGTTATGTCAATACCCTCGTAAACGGAGGATTGCCAAAGGAGTTAGCAGAAGATCTCAGGGAGCTATGTTTGGAGATAGTCCCTCGAGGTTTTGTTGCAGCATTGGAGGTTCAGTCAACATTATTGGGAAAGATTCGAGAAGCTCAGAAGGATGACAAAGAATTTGCTAAAATAAAGGAGAAGATGAGTGATGGAAAAGCCAAAGGTTTTCATGAGGATGAGCACGACACCTTGTGGTTTGAGGACCGTGTATATGTGCCCAATAATGCAGAGATAAGGAAGTTGATACTTCAAGAAGCTCATGACTCGCCATACTCAATACACCCGGAAACACCAAGATGTATTTGGATTTGAAGGAGCATTTCTGGTGGACTCGAATGAAGAAGGATATTGCCGAGTATGTAGCCGTATGTGATGTATGTCAGAGAGTGAAGGCAGGACATCAGAAGCCGGCAGGATTACTGTAGCCTATGCCGATACCCGAATGGAAGTGGGACAAGCTTGGCATGGATTTTATCACCGGATCGCCCAAGACCTGATGGGGATATGATTCTATCTGGGTAGTAGTGGATCGTTTGACCAAAGTAGCCCACTTTATCCCAGTGAAAACCACCTATACCAGTGCGAAGTTGGCCAAGATATATATGACCAGGATCGCATGTCTGCATGGAGTTCCGAGGACCATCGTATCAGATAGAGGAACACAGTTTACTTCAAAGTTTTGGCACCAGCTGCACCAGACTTTAGGTACCAGGCTATAATTCAGTACAACTTTTCACCCGCAGACAGATGGACAGACCGAAAGAGTCAATCAGATTCTGGAGGACATGTTAAGAGCTTGTGCGCTAGATTATGGATCTAGTTGGGACGATAATTTGCCCTACGCAGAGTTCTCATACAACAACAGTTACCAGGCCAGTTTGAAGATGGCACCTTTCGAAGCTTTGTATGGAAGGAGGTGCGTAACACCGTTGATGTGGGATGAAGTAGGAGACCGTCGGTTGTTTGGTCCGGATTTGATTAAAGAGTCGGAGAAGGTTAAGCTGATTTGAGATAGATCAAGGTAGCTCACCCGCATGTAAGAGTTATGCAGACTCGAAACGCAAGGAGGTAGCCTATGAAATCGGAGATAGAGCATATCTGCGAGTGTCACCCTTGCGAGGAGTTAAACGTTTTGGAGTTAAGGGAAAGTTAGCCCCGAGATTTGTAGGACCGTACCGTGTTTTGGAACGCATGAGAGAGGTTGCCTATAAGTTGGAGTTACCCGAAGGACTGTCAGGAGATCATGATGTGTTTCACGTTTCCCAGTTGAATAAGTGCCATGCAAAGATGGCCGATATTCCTTTGAGAGATACAAAGGCCCCCGGAAGCAATTCAGGTTGGACAAAGTTGATTTGACATATGAGGAGAAACTGTCAAAATTCTCGAGTTTGCCACCGAGATACTGCAAAGAAGGTTATCAAGTTTTGCAAGGTTCAGTGGAGCCACCATACCGAGGAGGAAGCCACTTGGGAACGAGAGGATGATTTACTCAAAGACCACCCACACCTATTTTCTAGCCAACCCGAATCTCGGGGACGAGATTCATCTTAAGGGGGGTAGGTTTGTAACATCCCAAATTTTCAATTTGGAATGTTATACATGGGCCATTCATGCATATCATATTTTATTGCATTTTCGTTTCGCGATCCTCGAAATCCTTAGCAACTCAAGGACCCATGGAGAGAGTTGGGGATTTCACGTTTTCCATATTTGAATTTTATCAAATATTGAAACAAGGATCATTTTGGTTTTAAATAATTTTTCTCTCCAAAAATATTTCGTATTAAAATATATAAGAGGAGATAATATGAATTATCAAAAATAAATGAAATATTGGAGGAAAAATATTAAAATCAAATAAATAAATTTTATTTGGATTTTTATTGCAATTTTATTTGAATTAGGAAAAATACGCGTTTTTCAAAATTGCATTAGAGGCCCAAATAAATGTTCACTTTGTCCGGCATATTTTTAGAGGACCGTGAAAATTTATTTCGGGATTTTTGGAGTCCGTTTAGTATTTCTTTCGTTAGTTTTTTTGCGCCAGGACTTACTTAAAAAAAGTTCGAACCGACTTACTAGGCCGTGTCCGGCTAGGACACTTGGCCCTGGGCTTTATAAGCCGCGCCCCCGAGGCTGAGGCCCAAGTCGCCCCAGCCCCACCGAAACCCTAGAGCCACTTGCGCCGCCCAGCATGTGCCGTCCAAATCATACCGCCATTGAACTCAGCCGCCGCAGCCTAACGCCTTGCCGCCCGCACCGACCACGGAGCCGCACCGCCCGTTGCACCGCCGTCATTGCCGCCGCCTCGCCGTCCGAGAAGGTAGCCATTTTTCGAGAAAACCGTTCGCTTTTCTTTCGAAACCCTAGATCTCGTTTTTTTATTAGATCAGTTTTTTCCGTCGGTTTATTTATTTAGCGGATGTTCGTCCGTATGTTTGTTTTAACGAACGCTGTTCACCCGTTAGTCACAGACAGCGAACGTTCGTTTGTTAGGCTGTTCGTCAGTTTTTCTTTTTCCAGGGTTTTTTCGCGATTATTTTCGATCGCGATTTCTGCCCTGATCTTCGTTTTAGTTTATCTTTTCGCTCGTTTATCAGAATCAGGCGATTCAAGTGCCTAGATCTTCGTCTCGAAACCCCCTTTCTGTTTAACTAACTTGAACAAGATTTTGGTACTGTAAAATTTGACTTTAGTCCAGATTAGTAATCGGACCTTATTTCTTTCGCAGTTTGAGTTTTGTTGCTCCGTTTGATTTGATTCTTTTTGCAAACCGGAGTTCTTTAGTTGAACTTTCTGGTTAGATCTTCTTTTTTTAGTTTTACCCGTGCTTCTTTTCTTGATTGCTTATGTATGCTATTGTTTGTTTGCGATAGAATTCCCGGAGTGTGAAGCGTGCTACTGCTACCTCTTGAGCACTGCGTTGGTTTTTCCTTGAAGAGGAAAGGGTGATGCAGTAAAGTAGCGTAAGTATTTCCCTTAGTTTTTGAGAACCAAGGTATCAATCTAGTAGGAGATCACGCTCAAGTCCCACGCACCTACACAAACAAATAAGAACCTTGCAACCAACGCGATAAAGGGGTTGTCAATCCCTTCACGGTCACTTAGGAGAGTGAGATATGATAGATATGATAAGATAATATTTTTGGTATTTTTATGATAAAGATACAAAGTAAAATAAACGGCAATAAAAATAGCTAAGTGTTGGAAGATTAATATGATGAAAAATAGACCTGGGGGCCATAGTTTTCACAAGTGGCTTCTCTCAAGAGCATAAATATTACGGTGGGTAAACGAATTACTGTCGAGCAATTGATAGAATTGAGCATAGTTATGAGAATATCTAGGTATGATCATGTATATAGGCATCACGTCCGTGACAAGTAGACCAAAACGATTCTGCATCTACTACTATTACTCCACACATCGACCGCTATCCAGCATGCATCTAGAGTATTAAGTTCATAAGAACAGAGTAATGCTTTAAGTAAGATTACATGATGTAGAGGGATAAACTCGTGCAATATGTTATAAACCCCATCTTTTTATCCTCAATGGCAACAATACAATACGTGTCGTTTCCCTTTCTGTCACTGGGATCGAGCACCGCAAGATTGAACCCAAAGCTAAGCACTTCTCCCATTGCAAGAAAGATCAATCTAGTAGGCCAAACCAAACTGATAATTCGAAGAGACTTGCAAAGATAACCAATCATACATAAAAGAATCCAGAGGAGATTCAAACATTGTTCATTGATAATCTTGATCATAAACCCACAATTCATCGGATCTCGACAAACACACCGCAAAAGAAGATTACATCGAATAGATCTCCAAGAAGATCAAGGAGAACTTTGTATTGAGATCCAAAGAGAGAGAAGAAGCCATCTAGCTAATAACTATGGACCCGAAGGTCCGAGGTAAACTACTCACACATCATCGGAGAGGCTATGGTGTTGATGTAAAAGCCCTCCGTGATCAATGCCCCTCCAATGAGCGCCGGAAAAAAGGCCCCAAGATGGGATCTCACAGGTACAGAAGGTTGCGGCGGTGGAAATAGGGTTTTGGCTCCTGTTCTGATGTTTTCGGGGTACGTAGGTATATATAGGAGGAAGAAGTACGTCAATGGAGCAACATGGGCCCCACGAGGGTGGAGGGCGCACCCAGGGGGATAGGCGCGCCCCCTGCCTCGTGTTCTCCTAGTTGATTGATTTACGTAGACTCCAAGTCCACTGGATCACGTTTGTTCCGAAAATCACGTTCCCGAAGGTTTCGTTCCGTTTGGACTCCGTTTGATATTCCTTTTCTGCGAAGCACTGAAATAGGCAAAAACAACAATTTGGGCTGGGCCTCCGGTTAATAGGTTAGTCCCAAAAATAATATAAAAATGTATAATAAAGCCCATTAAACATCCAAAACAGAATATAATATAGCATGGAACAATAAAAAATTATAGATACGTTGGAGACGTATCAAGCATCCCCAAGCTTAATTCCTGCTCGTCCTCGAGTAGGTAAATGATAAAAAGATAATTTTTGATGTGGAATGCTACTTAGCATAATTTTCAATGTAATTCTCTTATTTGTGGTATGAATATTCAGATCCAAAAGATTCAAGACAAAAGTGTAATATTGACATAAAAATAATAACACTTCAAGCATACTAACTAAGCAATTATGTCTTCTCAAAATAACATGGCCAAAGAAATTTATCCCTACAAAATCATATAGTCTGGCTATGCTCTATCTTCACCACACAAAGTATTTAATCATGCACAACCCCGATGACAAGCCAAGCAATTGTTTCATACTTTTAGTGTTCTCAAAGTTTTTCAATCTTCACGCAATACATGAGCGTGAGCCATGGACATAGCACCATATGTGGAATAGAATGGTGGTTGTGGAGAAGACAAAAAAGGAGAAGATAGTCTCACATCAATTAGGCGTATCAACGGGCTATGGAGATGCCCATTGATAGATATCAATGTGAGTGAGTAGGGATTTCCATGCAACGGATGCACTAGAGCTATAAGTATATGAAAGCTCAAAAAGAAACTAAGTGGGTGTGCATCCAACTCGCTTGCTCACGAAGACCTAGGCCATTTTGAGGAAGCCCATCATTGGAATATACAAGCCAAGTTCTATAATGAAAAATTTCCACTAGTATATGAAAGTGATATCATAGGAGACTCTCTATCATGAAGATCACGGTGCTACTTTGAAGCACAAGTGTGGTAAAAGGATAGTAGCATTGTCCCTTCTCTCTTTTTCTCTCATTTTTTTCTTTGGGCATTTTCTCTTTTTTATGGCCTCTTTTTTTTCGTCCGGAGTCTCATCCTGACTTGTGGGGGAATCATAGTCTCCATCATCCTTTCCTCACTTGGGACAATGCTCTAATAATGATGATCATCACACTTTTATTTACTTTACAACTCAAAACTTAGAAGAAAATATGACTCTATGTGGATGCCTCCGGCGGTGTACCGGGATATGCAATGAATCAAGAGTGACATGTATGAAAATTATGAACGGTGGCTTTGCCACAAATACGATGTCAATTACATGATCATGCAAGGCAATTATGACAATGATGGAGCGTGTCATAGTAAACGGAACGGTGGTAAGTTGCATGGCAATATATCTCGGAATGGCTATGGAAATGCCATGATAGGTAGGTATGGTGGCTGTTTTGAGGAAGGTATATGGTGGGTATATGATACCGGCGAAAAGTGTGCGGTATTAGAGAGGCTAGCAATGGTGGAAGGAAGTGCGTATAATCCATGGACTCAAAATTAGTCATAAAGAACTCATATACTTGTTGCAAAAATCTATAAGTTATCAAACAAAAGTATTACGCGCATGCTCCTAGGGGGATAGATTGGTAGGAAAAGACCATCGCTCATCCCCGACCGCCACATAAGGAAGACAATCAATAAATAAACCATGCTCCGACTTCATCACATAGCGGTTCACCATACGTGCATGCTACAGGAATCACAAACTTTAACACAAGTATTCCTCAAATTCACAACTACTCAACTAGCATGACTCTAATATCACCATCTTCATATCTCAAAACAATTATCAAGCATCAAACTTCTCATAGTATTCAACACACTCATAAGATTTTTTACTAATCTTGGATGCCTATCATAATTAAAGCAAATTACCATGCTGTTTTGTAGGACTCTCAAAATAATATAAGTGAAGCATGAGAGAACAATAGTTTCTATAAAACAAATCCACCACCGTGCTCTAAAAGATATAAGTGAAGCACTAGAGCAAAAACTATATAGCTCAAAAGATATAAGTGAAGCACATAGAGTATTCTAATAAATTCTGAATCATGTGTGTCTCTCTCAAAATGTGTGTACAGCAAGGATGATTGTGGTAAAATAAAAAGCAAAGACTCAAATCATACAAGACGCTCCAAGCAAAACACATATCATGTGGTGAATAAAAATATAGCTCCAAGTAAAGTTACCGATGGACGAAGACGAAAGAGGGGATGCCTTCCGGGGCATCCCCAAGCTTTGGCTCTTAGGTGTCCTTAGATTATCTTGGGGTGCCATGGGAATCCCCAAGCTTAGGCTCTTACCACTCCTTGTTCCATAATCCATCAAATCTTTCACACAAAACTTGAAAACTTCACAACACAAAACTTAATAGAAAATCTTGTGAGCTCCGTTAGCGAAAGAAAACAAAACACCACTTCAAGGTACTTTAATGAACTCATTCTTTATTTATATTGGTGTTAAACCTACTGTATTCCAACTTCTCTATGGTTTATAAACTCTTTTACTAGCCATAGATTCATCAAAATAAGCAAACAACACGCGAAAAACAGAATCTGCCAAAAACAGAACAGCCTGTAGTAATCTGTAACTAACGCAAACTTCTGGAACTCCAAAAAATCATCCAAAATAGGAAGACCTAGTAAATTTGTTTATTGATCAGCAGAAATTGGAATCAATATTTTATCACGTTCTGGTGATTTTTAACAATTATTTTGATGAACAGAAAGTTTCTGGAATTTTCTGCAGGATCAAATAACTATCATCCAAGAAGATCCTATAGGTTTAACTTGGCACAAACACTAATTAAAACAAAAAACCACATCTAAACAGAAGCTAGATGGATTATTTATTGAATAACAGCAAGTAAAAATATTGGGTTGTCTCCCAACAAGCGCTTTTCTTTAAAGCCTTTTAGCTAGGCATTGATAATTTAAATGATGCTCACATGAAAGACAAGAATTGAAGTGCAAAGAGAGCATCATAAAACATGTGACAAACACATGTAAGTCTAAAATAATTCCTATTCATAGGCATATTATAAGCAAACAAATTTGCAAGGCAAGCAAAAACTAGCTAATGCAAGTAAGCGGAAAGAAACAATAGCAATCTCAACATAACGAGAGGTAATTTAGTAACATGAAAATTTCTACAACCATATTTTCCTCTCTCATAATAATTATATGTAGGATCATAAGAAAATTCAACAATATAGCTATCACATAAAATATTTTCAACACAATCCACATGCATGCAAAGTTGACACTCTTCCAAAATAGTGGGATTAACATTAGCTAAAGTGATGACCTCTCCAAACCCACTTTTATCAAAAATACCATAAGATTGAACATTCTCCAAATATGTGGGATCTAAAGTTGACACTCTTCCAAACCAACTTTCAATAATATTGCAAAAATTATTATCAATCTCATATTCATCATGGGGCTTAAATAAATTTTCAAGATCATAAGAAGAATCACCCCAATCATGATCATTGCAACAAGTAGTAGACATAGCAAAACTAGCATCCCCAAGCTTATGGTTTTGCATATTATTAGTACAATTGACAGCAAGATAATTTATAGTAAAATCATTGCAATCATGCTTTTTATTCAAGGAGCTATCGTGAATCTCTTCATAAATGTCTTCATCACAATTTTCAGATTCATGAATTTCAAGCAAAACCTCATAAAGATAATCTAGTGCACTCAAATCACTAGAAATTGGTTCATCATAATTGGATCCCTTAAAGAGATTAGCAAGTGGATGAGGATCCATAAACTTTTAGCAAGCGAAGATGTAAGCAAAAATAAGGTACATGGTAACACAAGATCGAACGGAAGGAGGGCGAATAAAACGGCAAGGGTGAAGTGGGAGAGAGGAAAACGAGAGGCAAATGGCAAATAATGTAATGCGAGGGATAAGAGTTTGTGATGGGTACTTGGTATGTCTTGACTTGTGCGTAGACTCCCCGGCAACGGCGCCAGAAATGGCTCGTTGCTGGGAGTCAAATCTTGACTTGACTTGGTGTAAGCCTCCCCGGCATGCGCCCGAAATACTTCTTGCTACCTCTTGAGCCTTTGCATTGGTTTTCCCTTGAAGAGGAAAGGGTGATGCAGTAAAGTAGCGTAAGTATTTCCCTCAGTTTTGAGAACCAAGGTATCAATCCAAGAGGGAGATCATGCTCAAGTCCCACGCACCTACACAAACAAATAAGAACCTCGCAACCAACGCGATAAAGGGGTAGTCAATCCCTTCACGGTCACTTACGAGTGAGATCGATAGATATGATAAGATAATATTTTTGGTATTTTTATGATAAAGATGCAAAGTAAAATAAACGGCAATAAAAATAGCTAAGTGTTGGAAGATTAATATGATGGAAAACAGACCCGGGGGCCATAGTTTTCACTAGTGGCTTCTCTCAAGAGCATAAATATTACAGTGGGTAAACGAATTACTGTCGAGCAATTGATAGAATTGAGCATAGCTATGAGAATATCTAGGTATGATGATGTATATAGGCATCACGTCCGCGACAAGTAGACCGAAACGATTCTGCATCTACTACTATTACTCCACACATCGACCGCTATCCGGCATGCATCTAGAGTATTAAGTTCATAAGAACAGAGTAATGCTTTAAGTAAGATGACATGATGTAGAGGGATAAACTCATGCAATATGATATCAACCCCATCTTTTTATCCTCGATGGCAAAAATACAATATGTAAGCTTTCCCTTTACATCGGGATCGAGCACCGCAAGATTGAACCCAAAGCTAAGCACTTCTCCCATTGCAAGAAAGATCAATCTAGTAGGCCAAACCAAACTAATAATTCGAAGAGACTTGCAAAGATAACCAATCATACATAAAAGAATTCATAGGAGATTAAAATATTGTTCATAGATAATCTTGATCATAAACCCACAATTCATCAGATCTCGACAAACACACCGCAAAAGAAGATTACATCGAATAGATCTCCAAGAAGATCAAGGAGAACTTTGTATTGAGATCCAAAGAGAGAGAAGAAGCCATCTAGCTAATAACTATGGACCCGAAGGTCTGAGGTAAACTACTCACACATCATCGAAGAGGCTATGGTGTTGATGTAGAAGCCCTCCGTGATCAATGCCCCCTCCGGCGGAGCACCGGAAGAGTCCCCAAGATGGGATCTCACGGGTACAGAAGGTTGCGGCGGTGGAAATAGGTTTTTTACTCCTGTTACGATGTTTTCAGGGTACGTAGGTATATATAGGAGGAAGAATTACGTCGGTGGAGCAACGTGGGCCCCACGAGGGTGGAGGGCGCGCCCCACTGCCTCGTGCTCTCCTTGTTGATTGCTTTGCGTAGACTCCAAGTCCTCTGGATCACGTTTGTTCCGAAAATCACGTTCCCGAAGGTTTCATTCCATTTGGACTCCGTTTGATATTCCTTTTCTGCGAAACACTGAAATAGGCAAAAAAAACAGCAATTTAATTTGGGCCTCCGGTTAATAGGTTAGTCCCAAAAATAATACAAAAGTGTATAATAAAGCCCATTAAACATCCAAAACAGAATATAATATAGCATGGAACAATCAAAAATTATAGATACGTTGGAGACGTATCAGCTACTATGAGTCACTAGGTTTTGCGGATCGTCAGCAAGGCAAGTAACACATTGATCATACCCTTTTCATACCCAGTTTTTATGCGTTAGTTACAATCCTCAAACATTGCATGATTAGGATGTGATTAACTTGTGGGTATTGGGAAGTAGATGATGAGGTAGAACCTAGTGCCTTTTATTATCAAACCCTTGGGAGTTACTTCTATGTTATGCTTATATTGCCATGCTATGCTCGTAGACGTGGATTGGGTTTGAATGAATCCATGACAGATGTGAGATTATTAATTAATGGTTCAATTTAAGGTGGCAAATTTAATACACATCTGGCTGGATTGTTGGTTTTGGGCACCTGGGGTTATACCAGTGTTGTCCTAGGAGATCCCGGGGTTATACCGTGTGATCATCCTATGGTACGCCACCCATGCTCAAAGGGATCATAATATTATTCATGCTAGAAACTTCCGTGTGCAGCCGCAAGCCATTATGGGCTCTGGCATAGTTGAGTATGTTGCGTGACCTCTTCCAGTGGTAGGCTAGCAGATGTAGGGGATGTAGGTTGGTACTGTCTACCTGAGGTTAGAGTTAATGCTTCGAAAGATCAGTGTCTCGGTCATCCGTTTCTCAAACACCATGAAGTGCGAGAAATCCAACGGAGGAGATCGAGTCTTGTGGGGAAAAGTGCGCAAACCTCTGCAGAGTGTACAAACTAATCATGGTTAGCCGTGTCCTCGGTTATGGACATCTTGAGTATCTGGTACTTGAATTATTGGATTGATATCATCACTCTAAATTAATTTGTTGGGTTGATAATTACTTTCTAATTGGGATTGAGATGGGGGTACCACTCTCAATGTTTCAACCACCATGATAGTTAAATAAAATTTATTACTTTGTTGTAGGAAAAAATTGGCTTTTCGCAGAAATATATAACCTTAGAGCCTCCATCAGCCATATATGCATGTAGTGATAGCATTTATCTGTCCATTGCTCTACTGTGTTATATTGCCAGCATATTCCATGTGCTGACCCGTTTTTGGGCTACAACGTATCATGTTGCAGACTTTTCAGTCAACGAGTAAGGTGTGATAGGTCGTTTGTCATGCACTCAGCTGTGCCGTTGGAGTTGATGGACTCACTTTATCTTCCAAGCCTTCCGCTGTTATCGTATTAGATGGCCTTAAGCCATATTTATTGTAATAAATTCTCTTTTGAGACATTCGATGTAATAAGTGTGTGATTGCTACTCATTATAAATCCTTCGAGTAATCGTGGTGTGTCAAAGATTACCGATCCAGGGATGACACTGAACACAGAGATTTGACCGTTTGAGGTCGGATCGCTACAGGTGTTGAACTCAGTTTCTTATTTGTCACTCATGTACTGAATCCATGTTGGGAGGATACGTACATGACACCTAACGGCAACCGCTGCCTCTGATACTAACTTGGCTGACTCTGTAGAATCACGTGGCCTTTTTAAACCTGCCTCAAAACGGATCTCCATTCTTCCTCCTCTAGATTTAGTTAACCTATCGAGCATTATCCCTGATGTTTGTTTTCTTGCGCCTAGGTGCTAGTCCAACAACGAACATAGGAAGTGTTAGTGTACATCATCTTGTGAGACTACATATAAAGAAGCATGCAATCAGAACTTGACTCCAAAGAACTACCTTCTTGCTGTTGAAGCTCACAAAGTTCATCTAATCTTGCCAACTCATCTTGTGTCAAGAGTGCTTCGGAAGTAGAGTCAGGTGACAAGGGAGCTTGGGAACGTGCTTCTAGCTGAGTTGATCAACGAGTAAATCATGCAGCTGGTGGTACTGTGGAAGGTGTTGCAACAACTAGGGTTGTCTCTGCTTGTTTGGTGGCAGCTATTTGTTTCTGTTTGGCTTGTTCGGCAACTCGTGTAGCATGGGATACCATGTTTGTACAATTTTCCGCTGGACTTTGACCTTCTATTGCACCATCAGTACCAGCAGAATCTGCAGGATTCTTCCGCTTCCCTTTCCCTGTCATTATGTGTTGCTTCCTCTTTCTCTATGCCATGTTAAGTCAAGCCGACAAGAAAAATGAATAACAATTTAGTTCTTAAAACAAATTGATCAGTGATACAGACGAACTGAACTTTGATGTTAGACCACCACATGATAGGAGGATGTAATATGTACGAAAAACAGGACGGCATGAGATAACCAGAACTATGATGTGTAAACTAAGCAGAAGACATTTCACTAATGCAATGGAAGGTAGACACCATATGAAAGATGCTACAAATATCGCTCTACCAAGTTAATAAAGGTCTCATCATAAATGGCGTTTAAACAAATGTGAAGCAAGACAAGAAATAAATCATATGCAAGATGCAAACAACATCACACTACCAAGTTAAAGGTCTCGTCATTAGTGTCATTGCATATTCACAGCTTATGATGTCTAAACTAAGGAGAAGGCATTTCAACAAATTAGAAGCAATGAAAGCTAGACACCATATGAAAGATGCAACGAATATCACTCTACCTACCCCCGACTCGACGGAGGGGAAGCAGATCCGAGGCGGCGAAGGACGGCGTAGCAGGAACAACTCCGGTGCGGTGGACAGTGGCGAAGTTGGAGCGGCAGCGGTGAGGCGCAGGACGGCGTGGTTGAACTGGCTCGGGTACGGACGGCTCGGCCTCGGCTTCAACTACTAGCCGTGGAGGGTGTTGCGGTTGAGGTTGCTGTGGACGACGACGTCGGGGTATCAGCTCCGGCGTGATGGAGGATGGCGGCGGTTGATGGGTGGGATGGGGTGGCGGATGGAGGACGCCGGGGTTTCGCGGCTGGTGGAGAGGTAGTTTTGGCGCCCACGGAGTACGAATGGGGAATCGGACGGGGGGAGCTAAAGAGAACCATGTTTCGGTCTGGGACGCGCTTGTTTTTGACTTTTTTGAACAGACGGGACGCGCTTGTTTAAAATTTGGGGTAAGTACAAACTTTCCCCCCTCTTAAATTTCGGACCTACTGCAGGTCGGGGGTAGGATGGTAATCCCAGGTGTCCCAAATAGTGGGCGGGAGCGATTTCGGCCGCGCTCATGTGTGCTTAGGCGGCCATTGTGTATGGATGTTTTTCGGAGGCGGTTGCGTGGCGTATAGATGAAGCTACAAACCTACCCCGGTTTAGACATTTGGACGTCGGGCCGGTAGGTTTCACGGGTTGGAGTTAGAAAAGTAATTTCCTTCTACTACCAAACATTGGTCTCACGCGGTTTCGAGCGAGTAGAGGCTCTTTTGGTGCTTCGTTCGAAATTTTGAAACAGAAGCATTCACGTTTAGAATACTCTTGAACTTTGAGGATTGACCTAAATAGACAACATTAAATTTGACCTTGTATGTTTGAAAACCTCATTAAATTGTCCGCTTCTTTTTGAAATTTTGACACTTGAAAATCCTATAACTACGATTATTTTGGAATGAAGGAGCTAAATTTGAATCTATTTTGTACACGACTATATATGCTATTATGTACAAAATCAGAGCAAAGATTGGTGCCCCCATAATTTAGGTATGATTTACAAATGCCATGATATCGAATTCAAATAATTGAATGGACTTCATGTTGAATTCGATTTTTTTAAACCACCTTAAGTTGAATTCAAACATATGCTAGTTCATAGCTAGCTATTTATAATGCTCATTGTGTAACTTTCGTATGTATAATGTGCTTTACACACATAATATGAACTATACTCACGTTTATATTCGATTGCTAAAGCGATGCATTGTCTGGAGTTCAAAATACTAACTATGTGGATCAATTATGTCGAATAATAACATAGACATGCCCAAATCTATCTATCTATCTATCTATCTATCTATCTATTATCTATCTATTATATAATTAAAATAAGAGTAAAACAAACCATCACGTTTGTCCACATATGTTAATCTTTTCTACATCGTTTGATTAGAATAACAATGGCTGAGATTTAAAGTTTCTATGTAACATGTAAAAACATATGTACCAGCAATATTGAACATCTTGAACTTATATGTTGTCACGTTAGATGCATAGAACCATAACACTAGCGCGCACTGGAAGGACTACATGGACATGTATTGTTTGAGTCCAATACAATCACGCCTGAACTGATGCATGCCCGAATTAGAAAGAAAAAGAGGGGGAAATAAAAAAAATAAAGCTCTTACACGTATCCGAGAGTAATATGGCAGGTCTACCTACAAACTCCAAGAGCCACACGTTTGCATGCATCGAACACATGGACAATATGGACTAGGCAATTGGCAAAAAAACAATTGTCTCTCCGATAAAGGATGAAAGCTGATCTCTTCTCTCGCGTGATCCATCTCTTCTTCCCTGAAGCAGGTTCCACGTCCCCTGCCACACATGTTTTATAGAGAAGATCAATTGCTAGGGTTTCCAACTTCCTAGCGCTATAGCCGTCACTTCTGATCCTTCCTTCCCCGTCGTCAGCGAGGCACCCGCTGAAGCGCAGCGCTCGATCACCCTATGAGAAGAGTAGGGCAGGTTTAAATCAGCAACATGAGGGATAAGGCGGCCACAACTAAGGTAACATATTAAGAAGCAGGACGCAGCGATAGGGAGGCACATATTGCTTCTTCAGCCTTTGTCCACTTCTTCGCCTTGCACATGCATATCTCCCAGCACTGCTGCCTCCAAGCAAGGATGCATGTAACCACGGTCCAGCGGCAACAACTTAGGTCTGAGACACATCCGCCTACAAGCAACCACAGCTGATTTATTATGTGATGCTCCAACTCCGACTCATCGTTGGATCATCAGTTCTCGGGTTTGTTCATCTTCTACGTACCTCAATTTCGTGGCTTCTGGAACAAACAGATATGCGTAGTTGAGATGTTAGATTCTCCATGGAAGTGGTTAGAGCCTTAGACTAATGATGTGACACATGACCTTTCATAGCTACCTCTACTCTTATAGGATTTATACATCAAGGTTATCTTATTTGCAAAGATATAAAAATTATTTACATGATCTTTACAACAAAAATGCGTCACTGTGTATGAAAGAAAAATATTTATGGAATTGTACAGAATTTATTTACATATTCATCATAGCAAAAATGTGTCATTCTACTTCAAACAAGTTGATGTTGATTTGAGCTAATAATACATGACCATTGTAGCACTTACAGGAGGAACTCAACAATGTTTTTAACAGAGGAAGGAGGAACTCAACAAATGAGCAAACTGTGGTAAGTTTCCAATTTAGCAACTTTCTCATTGACCAACTTATATGACATGCACTTTTTCTAATAACTAGATGACCCGTTGCGCCCATGGCGCAAAGACCGGAAGCAAACCAAGTATTTGAAAGAGTGAACATTAAAATATTTAGACACAGATTAAAACATATGGAAATGAGTAGCTACTGCTGGTAGATAGTTGCTTACTGATGATACATTGTGTTCTAAGAAGTTTACAAATGATTATTTACAATGTTATTAGCAAGGAAGTAGATAGCCAGAGATATATCATATAGACGCTATAAAGTGAAGAATATTAGATAGACCCATTGCCGCGCGTTTCATCGGTATTGACAACAACTTTCTTGTCCAGGCAACTCTTCATAGTAGTTGCGATTGGTGACTCACATTGCCCAGAGCAGAAATTCCTTCAATATGTAGTCGACTGGTGGAGCTCCGCGACGATCGGCTCTCCACCATCACTACGGAAAAGCTTCGCCTCCCTTGGCATACTCATTATATGGAGCATTTCGAAGCACCGCAACTCCATGGTATTTGATACTGCTCACCCCTCCATGGATCTGGTGATCCAGAGCATTCTCGATGAGGCACGTTCTTGGGCCCTGGCCGGGGCTAGGGGATTTGCGGTGATCACCCAATTTGAGCCACCATAGGCGTGCACCTGTTTGTGTTTGAGCTCAGCACCCCGGCTTCTTCTGCTCATTGTAGATCCATCCTCGCCCTCCGGTGTATGAGCTATGTATCTACCACCTTGTAACTCTTGTTCTCCTACCTATCAATGAAATGATACACAGCTTGTGTATTCACGAGAAAAAAGGACAAAGGCCACCCAAGTGAGAACAATGACCAACACGAGGAAATCCATTTAAGCAGTGCCAAAGGCAGAAAATAGTAGAGATGGAAAAACAATTTTGCAAGCATCAAAGCAGTCCATGGCCTCTGCCACACCGATCAAGAAGCAAGAAAAACACTACATTGAACTATAGTTTTTGTTAGACCTCATGTCCAGAACAGTGTGACCGTTTATTGCAGTTCAAAATTCTCATTGATCATAGAGAGAAATGAGCATCTATGAATAAAGAGCGTGCAGTAAGAAATGTGTGCACTGTACTGCCAAATTTCTTGACTGACTCTACCAACCTCACATACTTTCTCCTGCTAGTGATGTCCGTGTTCCTACAAAGGGAAGCAAAACGTTCAACTATTACCACTCCACTTCCAGTATATATATGGTACCAACAGCTTGGCATAGAATCTAATGTTTTCCTGTGAGTTCATGTATCGGCCATTGGGAGAATATTACAGGGTGGAGGCAGAAGGAGAATAATTAAATAGCAAGACCGTACATGAAAATAAGCTGCAACATGCAACTCATGAAGTAAAAAAGAGATTTTACTTCTCAAATGTGCTTCATAGCCATCCAAATACACTCTTTTTGTAAACTTATACATTGTTTATCCCAAACCGTTTGGAACCCATACAGCAGCAGCACTATTTCTGCAGAAATTATCAAAGCCAACAGTTTTAGCATGTCTGCGTCTCACACTCGAGATTTATATATTTATATTCATTACTGCTAGCAAACAAAGAAACTATGGTACCTAATAAAGCAAGGATCAGGAATGGTCTATTAAACCAACAAACTGAACAGATCTTTTAAAACCACTCCTAGAGAGCACGAGCAGCAGAGGTCAAATATATTTCGAGCCCAAAGCACTCAACCTTAGCATGCTAGCATCAGAAACTAATGTAGAAAAGAACAACTGCCATTAAATGTTCTGCAAATCTAGTAGATCATCAATTGGACAGATACAATGAGAAGACATTTGTGACAAAGAGAAAGAAAGCTTTCGACGAACAGCACCACAGGGAGGTGCCTCGCTACTGGTTGTACCGAGCTTTTGACGGACAGGACAACGGGGAGGCATGGCTCTACTGGTAGGACATAAGCAATGGGAGGTCCGTCGGCAAGAAGCACGCAGCACACCGAAACAGAAATACTAACTGGAGAAATCTTGACGATTTAAAAATAAATAAACTGCTGCAACAAAAGAAGCTTATAATCAATCGAGTTGTGGACTTGTTTATATGAAGAAGGATCACCAAAGGAAATAGTAGATCAAGAAAGAAAACCAAAAAACACATTAGAAAGTAAACATGGGGCAAAATGAATAAAGTAAAACCAAGACAGAGGTCACCCAAGGCAGAACATCAAACAGTGCGAGAAAGGAACATCAAAGATACACTAAAGAGAGAAAACAGCGAAGAGGAAAAAGTCCATGCAAATATAAAAAGAAGCCATGCCCATGGCCTCCAAAAAACTGATCAAGAAGCGGAAAAAACAGTACACCGATCAACCAATGTATTTTTCAGATTTAGAACATACCTAGGAACTTTTTTTTTGAGAAACCGAACATACTTAGGAACTACCCCATTGGGCTACCATTGGTGAAGTATCTTGATTCTTTCTATAACATAGTACGGTAAAAGGAAAGGCACAGACACAGTTTACACCCACAACCCCGAAACAATATCAACCATGACCCATAGAATAAAGGTAAAACCTTGTAAATTCTTAATAAAAACTACACCCATTGGGCTTATAATCAAGCAAGGTACTCCCTCTGTAAAGAAATATAAATGCGTTTGGATCACTATTTTAGTGATGTAGACACTCTTATATTTCTTTACGGAGGGAGTAACATATATCTTTTCTTAGATAATACCTCAAACAGAACATTATATGTACATCTCACACTACAGGGAAAAAGACCATACTATACACCTACATATGACCAGATTAGAAAGTTCACCATGCCGCAAAAATATTTAGCACCCATTCAAATATGGATTTGGGTTCATACCTACACAAAGCACAGTAATTATTGTGAAGCTAGAAAAAAATGCTCCTACCATCAAAAATATACGCCGACAACAGCATCATCCAATTAGAGCTCGAAAACAGGAACAAAGAAGGCACCTATAGCTGTTCATGGAGCTGTGTCTGAACCTCTATTTGCATATGTATAGCTTCTGCCAAGTTCCTAAGAAAAGGAGAAGGGAACAAATGTAAGGTCATGGTATTACTATGCATGCATTGTAGTATAATAATTCAGAGATATTACTTGTTTGTTAACGGATCACTTCCACTCCTAACCCCAGTCTCCAACACGAGGAGTTAGAGGAAACATTTGTTCCCAACTTGATCACAATAGTTTACGCGCAGCCAACCTTCACTGAATTTGTCGGTTCCCATCTCCCTGAATTTGTCTGTTCCCATCTCCCTCTCAGAAAGATATGTCCAAATACCAAACAACAGTAATAGTAACTGGGTTTCCATGTTCCAAGTAGCCAAGATAGACAACTCCAAACTGACCTTTGCCAAAGGAATTCTCGAATCTATTTGTGATGGTCTTGAGTTCTTAGTAACTGAACTGACGGTTATCGAATTGCAAAGAGACAGCATCTCCGTTCTCTTCTTTTGAGTTATTTCCATTCAGCGGTCTGACAGAAGGATTTGCATAGGTACTACAGTATTAGCAACCAAGAACATGATACACTATATTTTTCCTGAACAATAATTAGACAAGTACTTGATTTCCAGTCAATATAAGTCACCATTTTCAGTTCTTCTCCTGCAAAGGCACAATGTAATAATTACCACCACAACCACCAGTACAGAAACTACAACGGCAGCCCCATCTGAAGCTAGATGAGCTCCGGGATGGTGGCGTCGAGGGCGTCATGTTTGGCTTTAGGCGTGAGCATCTTCACCTCGTGCACGATCAGCCTAGGCTTATAATAATCCAAAGATTGGGGTCGTAGCGGCCGCCGCCGAGCTTGTGCCGCCGCAACAACTAAATCTACTTTATCAATTGAATGCACTTCATCGATTGGAAAGTGAAAAAAAAAAACCAGCCTGCATTGGACATGCAAAAATTCTCTTCATATATCTCAACTTGTGGCACCATAAGACGAAATGTCATAAGTAAACTGAAGGGTGAGTTCGTATGTTGATGCGTCCGCAATGAGACAATTCGGCTCAAATGGAAAATAGCCAAATACAGATCAAGAAAATTGAGCATGTAAAGTTTTATAGCTTAGCTCAATAGCATATAAAATGCCCCCATACTCTAGCATGCTTGAAAAAGAATTAAACTTTTCAACATGAATAGGCAGGATAACAATGCAATGGCTGTGATTCTTCAGGAGGCCTTCCAACCACACAAAATTCATTAAGTAATGAGTAACAGATAGAGTGACTAAGATCTGATTAGCTGAAGGCATACCTTCCCACAGATGCCTGAATATGGTGAGAAGTTTTTCCTCTGCAACATGATATGGAGCTGATATGACCTATGGAATAAGCCAAACAAACAGTGTGATTCTCCACATCTCTCTAAGATTGAGCATGAGAGAAATAATAGCAAGAATAGACAGTGAAAGAGATTTAGCATGAAAGAAATAATAGTAAAATGACAGTAAAAAGAAGTACAATCAAACATCAAAATGCAGGAACAAATGTGACTGTGTTCAAGAGAGAGAGAGAGAGAGAGAGAGAGAGAGAGAGAGAGAGAGAACTCACCTTATTCTTCACCAAACTCTTCCTGAAGATTATTTCTCTTCTCTTCTTTCTCAAATCTGCACACATGTGTATAGAAAAACCATAAATTGAGAAATCAAAATAAGACTATCAAGACCAGAAGAATCAAGGATAAAAACTGAGGGAGGAAGACTTCCATTTGTTTTCCTTCTTTCCCATAATCATGTATGATACCACAGGCATATTCCTTGTCAAACTAACAAGAAAATTACCAAGACACATACTAACCAAATGATTTGATCACTGAAATCTACAAAGGGATAATTTCTTCACTCCCATAATCATGGGATCCTAAAAGTTAAAACCATGTGAAATTAGTATAAGCCTGCTATAACACTAATCGGCATAAGGGTTGCCACTGTCCAACCTGAGTAAAAAAAATCATTTGCTTTCAAGACCATCATCCCAGTGCCAATAGTCCTCAGGTAAAAAATGCTCGTATCCAGTATTTGATTTACCTACTTGATGCAAATGTAAAAGCTCTATAATACCTCATAATGCAAGAAGATTTTCAGTATGATTGTTATAGAACTGAGTTGAGTAGTTCACTCCTGGCCCTTCAGGTGCAACATTTTTATCTCTCTAATCTTTAGTTTGGAAGGATCGGTACTAACAAAACTGATACCCATGCAACTACAAAGGCAATATTGTAACTCTCATTCCAAGACCATACACTGTAATCGAGCCTTGCTGCATATTTCAGAACGAGTTCTGAGAACTGTAAGATTTGCATTGGCATGGACTCTCTCAAGATGCACAGTCAGAACAATTTTGTCAAAACTATGTGCTAAAAATAACCGAGTCTCGTAAGTTCAGAAGGTGGTCCGCGAGCGTGCTACCGAGAATCTCTCTTCCTCCTGCTTGTCTCCTTCCCCATCCTCCCTGCCTCTATCCACTCATACCTTGACTCTACGAAATAACAAACAAGGTTCAGAAAAGACCATGGAGATAACAAATCAGTAGTACAAAGAGCTCAACAAAATATACTTATTGTGGACATACTCCCTCCGTTCCTAGATATAGGGTGTATAGTTTTTGGCACGGAAATTAAAGAATGCACGTGGAGGGAAAATTTCACAAGTTTTGGGCGAGATTACACCTGACTAATTGACATGAGAAAATAGAGGAGCTTGCCCGATATAAGGAAATGTAAAGAAATCCCTAAAAAAATATCCAAGTGAGTGGTGCAATGCAATACACCTTATATTTCGGACTTTTTCTCAAAAATCTATACACCTTATATCAAGGAACGGAGGGAGTAATATATAGTACACAGAAATTAATGACTTAAATTGTGGGTTGTGGGTAATTTTAAGCTCAACAGACACAGAGTAGTTCAGAACTTCATACTTAGAACATGACTAAAAGGCAGGAGAGGAATTAGTTAAAATAGCAATATAATCAAGTGGCTATTTTTGGCATGGCCACAACATACGTACTGATTGTGCCGGTGGAGCATAGGCGGAGACCGAGGAAGAGGTTGGAGTCGTGCTGGACGTAGCAGTCGTTGTCAAAGTGACAGACGGTGAAGAAGAGCCGCTGCATGGCCACAGGACGCGTTCCCAGGCTTGAGCTTGACCTGTGCCGTCCTCTTCAATCTGAAGGCCATGCCCATGCTCGCGACCTGTGCCGTCCTCCTCAATCTGCGGCTGCTCCCCTCCCCGCAATAAAGCATCTTCCTCACTCACTGTGAGGTGGTCGTGGCCATCATCATCATCTCCCCACCAACGAAAATGAGAATGAGAATGAGAGAGAGAGTTAGCAGTCGCCCCGATCTAAAAGAGAAGGAAAACAAAAGACAGAGAAAGGATGGATGGACGGCGGCATGGGAGCAAGACGGAGCCGGCCGTCTATGCGGTCCGTGCTCCTCCTGCTAAGGACGACGGCGACGGTGCCGTGGACCATCACTGTGGCTTGAGCTTCTCCTAGTCGTCGCTGCACGTATGTGGATGGAGGACGGGAAGAAGGCAGAGCTGCTCTGCCCCGCCCCGATCTAAGAGAGCCAGGGTGGACAGACGGCAGCGCCAGGAGCTGCGCGCCGGCCGCCGCGCACGAAGAAGAGGAGGGGAATCGGAGGAGATGGGGCGGCGCAGAGGAATGGGAGGAGAGAGAGACGGAGGAAGTGGAGGCAGATATTTTTAGGCCTCGCCCCATCTCTGGCCCGTACGCTCACGCCTTAGCCACGCTAAAAGGCAGCTGATTCACTGGACCCATAGCTAAAGAGGTCCACCCGGCAGCCGCTTTCGAATAAGACGCGAATGTACAAAAGAATGGGTGGTTGACCATGCGCCAGCAGCCAAAACGGAGCTACAGTGAAAGAATCGAACGGCCCAACCAGCGTCGCGCGCGCGGATGCCTCAGAATGGCGGGTTGCCTAGAGCTGTTTATATGTTCAATTGTTCCATTTAATTTTTTTTAACAGTTGTACATTATACTAAGATTCGTTTTGTTTCTATTAAAATGATGCTGATTTGAGAGAGGCGTTTTGGAGGCCGAGCTCCATGGAGGCCTTTATTTTTGAAAAATTCAAATTTAAACTTTTAAGGTTCAAAAAATTCTTAAAAAAGCATGCGTGTATGTAAGGATGTAACCCATTTGTGTGTAAAAATTTATGATGAAATACCTTGAGTTGGGACCTGCACAAAAAAGGCATTCATGGCCTGGGAGGATGAATAGCATCATGTGTTCAATAGGCCCAGATTTGTTTTTTTTTTTGCGCAGCCCTCATTTAAATGTATTTTGAACTGAAAATTTACACACATGTGTGTTATGCCTTCATGTATATCTGTATTTTTCAGGATTTTTGAAATGTAAAATATGAATTTCGATGAAATTTCAAATTTGAATTTGGAGGCCTCACTGGAGGCCGAGCTCCAAAAGGGATTTCCATGCTGATTTGAGCTAATAATTTCTATATGTACATGAGCATGGTAACAAGTACATGAGTAACTCAAAGAACTGTGGTATAAGTTTCTAAATTAGCAACTTTTTGATTTGCCAATTATATAGCATGTAGGATCGTGAAGAGTTTTTAATAGCTATAGGTAATGGCGTCAGGCACATGATCAATGATTTCAGAAGGTTCTGTAAATCTTCCAGTTGACCAATGTTTTAAGATGTCAATGCACATTGGATTTTTGTAATACTGTTCTCTTATACTACCATAATGAATACAGTTTTAGACCTGTCCTCTAGACATCCATGGTCCTCCAGAAAATATTCACTCTATACTTAATACATGTGTTTAAGGTGCACGGTTTTACAATCTCTAGATTGCCTTCCAAATGCCCAGATGCGCCAAGGAATGTCTTGGTATAGCAGAAAATATATTGTCTTGGCGAGAATATCATAGTTTTCTGATATTTACATGTATGGATAATATTGAAGCATGCATCATGTTTACGTGGTAGCCTCAAATTAGAAAGATATCAAGGTATGCAAGGAAATGTACGCAGCTCCGATTGACATCTTTTTCTGGTTCAGTATGTTTTCGTTATATCTTACAAAGCGTTTTGAGTGACCATGTTCAAATATCATGTGAGCTTGGCTTTGTCATTTGTCCTACATGGTTCATTACCTTTTATGGTATGGAGCCGTGTGTAGCAATGGTTTTATTTTCTATGGTTGGTAAATCGTCATTATGTTATTTCCTACCAACAAGGGCACTGGTGAATAATAGAATCTGAAATGGATACACGTACATGAGGTAGAAAGACATACATGTATTCTCTAGGATTTACATTGAAGTGAGGTTTTAGTACTGTATTGATAAGTTTGAGCTTAAGTGATGAGGTACCAGAGATCGTTGGCTAAGCCAAAATGGCTCGGGTATATAGAAACTACTACATGATATTGTTGTATGAGGCATTTTTTAGGTGCTTATTTTTAGTTTCGGCAGTGGTTGGTGCTTAAGATAGCATGCATCGTCTTTTCAACTTAGACACAAATTCAGAAGTATTGAAAATGATTCAAGGTATGTACGGAACTGTATGAAGCTTCGACTCGCGTCCCCTTTATCAGTTCAGCATGCTTAAAAACTGCAACATTGTTCTGAGTGACCATGTTCATGTTACATGTTCGCCTTACACTGGCATTTATCCTATTGTGGTTCTTTCCCTCTTTCTGATATACTATGTAGCAATATGTTTCTTTCTATGGTTGGTAAATCATCATTCCACATTTTCTACCGATAAGAGCATATGTGAAGAATATAATTTCAAATGCATCAAAAGAATGCTTATTTGCTGACTGAGGCAGACAAGAATGTGGCAACGGAGGCTGCATGTGTTGTGTCGCCAACATACATACTAAACCCATTGTTAGTCATTATGTGATCAAGGCACGGAAGCATTTTTCTAGATGATGGTAGCAAAATGAGTACAATGTAGGAACACATGGGTATAAAGCTGGAAAAAAATGCAAATAGTGCATTATTAGTGTTGGGTGGAAGCATGTAATTTTGCAACATTGAAAAAAATTGTCTTATTAGTGTTGGGTGGAAGCATGTAATTTTGCAACATGAAAAAAAAATGCCGCCAACTGTGGATGCATATGTTTAGAAGCACCCATCTAACAGAATAGGCTGGAACATTTGCACGGAAACATAATAAAAACAAGCTTTTTAATAGTAATTCTAACAAACAATCCTCATCGCATATATTTGGTACAGTAGTTCTTCCATTTTTTTAGATGTATGAAGCTGGAAATACTATAAATAGTGCATTATTAGTGTTGGGTGGAAGCATGTAATTTTGAAAAATGAAACCAAAAACTTTGCCGCCAACTACGGATTGGATGCATATATTTGGAAGCACCCATCTAACAGAGATTGGCTGGAAAATTTGCACGGAAGTATACTAACAAACAAGAGTAATTCTAACAAACAACCATCGACGCATATATTTGGTACGGTAATTCTTCCGTTTCCCAAGATGTATGAAATTGGAAATATAGCAAATGGTGCATTATTAGTGTTGGGTGAAGCATGAAATTTTGAAAAATGAAACTAAAAACTTTGCCACCAACTGCAGATGCATATATTTGAAAGCTCTTTATGCAGGAAGCAACGAAACAATGTTTTGTAAGCATTTTTCAACATCATTTGAAGCATGAATACTGGAACTATGGAATAGCCACGATTGCCTACCTACATAGCTATGGGTTATCGAATTATCAAAGAAGCTCAACCAACAAGGCTACAAAACCTACAGAAACTTTGATGATAAATAACCTAACACATGACACCAAAGGACTACTCGACTGTTGGATGAAACAGAAATAAAATTACACAACAGAATTACAAATCGGTAGATGCACTGCAATACCTTCGATTTCAAGACAGGGTGCTCCGAATTGTGGGGGGTGGGGGGAGGGGGGGGGGGGAGGGGGGTTCTCTGACCGGCCGGTGCTACTCCGGCAGCGGATTCAGACGATGGCGCACCTGATTTGACCTGTCAAAGCAGGAATCATAGATGAGGATAGGGATCGTTCCACGCCAGGATGGAGCACCAGCGTTGTCGCCCGGGGGTCGCACAGGTGTAGAAGAAGATGTGGTTTGGAGAAGCAGCGGGCGGAGCTGGCCGGCGGGGCGGCCGTGCTGCTCGACGGCGGGGAGAGCAGGAAGCAGCAGCGTGCGAGGCGGGGTAGAAGGAAATCTGGGCAAGGAGCTCCGGGCGGTGCGTGGGAACTGGATGAGCTTGGGCCGGTGTGGCTGCAACTGGAATAGGAGAGATTAAGAGAGAGATTAGCGAGAGGTTTACGGCGGGGCTATGGGCAGTTAATTCCCTATTGATGTTTTCCTTTTTACAAAAGCAACTCAGTTTGTGAGGCATCGGATTTCAATTGAATGGATGGTGTTGGAATGGTCTGATGCTGGACACTATATATATCTATATCTTCTATACTATTATTAAAAGAGCAAACATAAACTCCTCTAAAGCCACACACCAAACTGTACACGGGTTAACCAGGACCCTCTGATTAAATTAAGTTAAACACATCCTACTGTCCATATTACATCGATGGTTAGCTAACAAGATCAACGTCTCAGATTGAATGTTCTGCCAAGCAGACACTATTCTACGAATCGTACGCGCTCGGCAATCCTCGATCCCCGCAGCCCACCCCGCCTAATTTTTGGAAAGCAATTAGTTCGTGATCTCCCTCCCGTGATCCCATTAATTGTGGAAACAATCAGGGATTTTTCTTCTTTCTCTCCACCTCTTTCTTCCAAAAAGAAAATTGCTCCCCTTGCCCGCTCACCTCTCCCCACGCCCCATCGCCTGTAGGTTGTCCGCCGCCGCCCCACGCGACGCAGGAGGGGATCTCCCATGCTTCCATCTTCTCTCATCCCCACGACAAGCGCGCAGCAGAGGGCGAAAATGGCGACCACCATCTCTTTCCACTCCCTCGCCCCGCTCTGATTCACCCACAGCCGCATCAACCATCTCCGCGTGCCGGTGGGCGTGGGGAGTAAACTGCTTTGGTGCTCGACCAAGGCGCTCACCGGGAGCAAGACTACACAGCAGCGCCAGTGCAAAGACAAGGGCATGGAGGCGGACGCCCCGCCGCTGCCTTGGTCTCCACCCCGTCGCATTTCCCTTTCCTCTTCCTCCTCTGGCCCTCAGACATCTTGCTGTTGTGTCCACCACATCTGGTCTTCGTCCGGCCATCCGATCTCCTCCTTCCCTCTGAGGTATGCATGAGCAGCTAGATAGGTTGTTTCTTCTCATTCACCGCGGCATCAGTTCTCTTTCTTATTAAATCAAATCTAGCAATTCCACTAGGGTAGGTATGGGGCCTTCACATCGATTTCTTGGCCAGATCCGCCTGGGTGTATTGTCCATGGCAGGATCATGCATGTTGTTGTGCTCCTTGATTCCATCTTCTGGATGATATGTGTACGATTGGTGCGCTACCTTATCTTGTGTGGTTACAAATTTCGGATTCTTTTACAATGGATGATGTGTGATAGATTGGTGTTTTTTATTATGGTAATAATAATTAGTACTATGCATCTGAATACCCTTGTGCGTACAGTTGTTGTATCTTTGCAGAATTTGATAGATAGATTATAACTGCTGCTCTTTGTAGATTTTGTACGAAGGAGAGAAGTCGAACCATGGGGAAGATAAAGGCGGCCGCTAAGCCACCCCCTAGGAACCGGATGGACAAACGCGATATGGTCTTTTCCTGCCTATTCTGCAGTCATGAGAGCAACGCTGAATGTCGGATGATAGTACCATCTTCACGTGTTTTTACTGTTAGTTGGTTTATACTGGATGATTATCTATCTATTCAACATTGTAACATGCCTTCATTTTTCTTCAGTGATACAAATTAAGAACCTGATTGGTGAGGCTAATTGTCAAATCTGTCAGGAAAGCTTCAGCACCACTGCAAAATGGTATGTCCAATCATACATAAAACTGCATACTGTACCTCCTAACATGTACGTAGATGCCATACTGATTGGCTCTCAGCTAGAAAATTCCACACTAGGCATCTCATTTGGCTTTGTTCCATCTCAACCTAATTGATTGCAACTCTGGGAACCGAGTATAGCTTATGTATAAATTTCGTACAACCATGTTCATTTCATATACTCTTGGTGGTTTAGTCACTCTAATCAACTATATTATAATAGGGCATAGCTGAGGTAGTAACTCATACAGGGTCATATACGGACTCGGTTGCCATTAAGTAATGTCTGCAAGATGGAAATCAATCAATAGCGTCCATGTCACCATCTCCCCGTATACACTTGTACTGAACACCAAACATGGCTGCTACTTTGATTCAGAACGGGTCTTGCCTATTCTCTTGATCAAAGCATTGTACTATACTGCTACCCGACGTGAAAACAAAAGCTTAGATTTTGTACATTTCCTTTGCTATTTCTCAGTTCTCTAAATCCCAGTTTTTGTTTGATTAACCGGTGAGGCAAAGCTTATGCTTCCGTTTTAAAATCATAGAAAATCCATGGCATCTCTTACAAAGTCACAATGCTTGTGTGTTCGATGATTTGAAACAAATAGAACACTTTTTGGTCACAGGAGCACCCCTCCGCCTATTGTTCTTAGCACAATCAAAAGCAAGGCAAAGAGTTTGGGTCACTGCGGGTGCCAAAAATTTAGGGACAATATCATGAAAGAGTAACTTTTTGGTTATAAGTGTGTCTATTTTAACATAAACTCTATTATCTTCTCGGTTAGTCGATATGGCGAAGCTTATGCCTCCTTTTTGAAAAAAATAAAAATTAACTGTTAGAGATATTACCATAATGCTATTTGATTACTATTATGGATATGTGATCATTGACTCTTTGCTTTTTGTACATTTGATGATATATTTCAATTGCATTGCATAAGTTTATTTTACGATGAATACCAAGGTGCAAATTTCTGGCTCCGCCACTGCCTGCATTCATGAAAATTTGTGAATAGGACTATCTTTTGTTCTGGTGTATCAAATGCCTTTGAACATCCATGCATTGAGACTGAAATGAATGCAATGATAGTTGGCATTCACGCTTCAGGTATGAGATCAGCTCAATAATTTCCAATTAGGTATCTTCCTTTGAACAAAGTGGTGGATAGGAGTACATGGTTTGAACCCCTCTATAGAATGAAAATTTTCCATGATACATAGTTCACAATTTTTAGAACTTAAATACAGGTAGGTTCCAGTTGTGATTCCAATGTATAATCCGATTAGTATTTACTCATGTTGCTTTGTCATCCTGTTTGCAAGCATGTGATTTGATTCCGCATATTTATTTGACATGTCCGGTTGTATTTGGTAACCTATATTTTAGTATTTGTACATTTAATCTTGTGATTGCATCTCCATGAAGAATTGTCAATTTCATGTGAAATATTATCTTGGAAAGGTTACATATGTGATAGGTTTGGCATGCTATTGCAAATTAAAATAAAGGGTCTTCAAATTGTGTCCTTCAGTTTTACCTTATTGATGTTTTGTTTTTAATGAACATTAGTCGAGATGTGCATAGAAGAAACATGAATGTTAGCCTCTTGTTACAGTGTAGTTACTTTATGGGATATGATTAAGTAACTAATGTAAGACATGCAAATATGCGTCTACTCTTGCAGTCTGTTTCCTTGTATGAAAAATCATTCATGCAAAATTTAACGCTTCAACAAGTTCATATGCTAAATATCTTTTCTTTATTACTTTGTGATATAATGTATGGATATATTATCTGTTGGTAATTATCGGGAACATCGTTTTATGTATGGCAGCAGGGAAGGATAAATTTGAAGCTTTGCAGATTGTATGCCTGGATGAGAGTGAGGAGGATAGCTGACTCTGCATTGTGTAAATTGTTGTGTATCCACATAAGTACTCCCTCCGTTCGGAATTACTTGTCTCGGAAATAGTTCTAGATACATCCATTTCCGAGACAAGTAATTCCGAACGGAGGGAGTAGGAAGGATGCATTACATGCCCTTAATGCATGGGTGAGCGAGTTAGGAGGAGAACACATTGTACATTTTTGAATTTGTGGTGTATCGAGGTCCTGAAGTTCATACAACTATTCTACTATATTTTCGTTGGTAAATTTGTTTCTCACACATCTTGTTTGCCTCTTTAAATTGTTTGAAATGGCCTATGATATATTTGATCTTCACATTTGTAGCACTTTATTTACTCTTGATCGACCATCTTGACATTGTTTGATTGCTTTCCTTAGAACCTTCTTGACCATCTTACATCTCATAATATATGAGATAATGTGCATATGATATAGTGAACAACTATTGTGATCCTTTATATGTTATCGAAATGCGGATTTTTGACAGTTCATGTATGTGCATGATCCTTGGATAGTGCGCACTAGGTAGGGCTTGCGTTTGGTACTGATTTGGTATACCCTATAGAAGTATGATGAGATACACATTTTGTTGTGTCAGCAAAGGATACATCATCAACATGTCAGCTCAATGAGTACAAAAATCATTGCACATCATGATTGTAGATGTACGAGGACTGAAACTACAAGCTTAGAAATTAAAATTCTGAATTATACGTGCATTGCACGTGCACGCTTACTAGTAGATAACAAGCGTTTCCCTACATTTTAGTATTGGTCTGTCTTGTATTAATTTTTTATTCTGGGTGCATTGGAAAAGCTTACCTTTCCGGTGCACTTTGGACCAATTGATGTAGAGGTAATTACACCAGTAGTGTCTCAACTTGCCATCAATGTTCACTTTGGTGCATAAACTTGAAGAATATGCTGAACTCGTGCAAAAACTTGGCTCTTTGGTTTAAAATACGGTTTAAATCACGCTTTCATACGTCCGCGCTGCTGACTACTCCCTCGATTCCAAAATAGATGACTCAACTTTGTACTAACTTTAGTATAAAGTTGGGTCATCTATTTTGGAACGGAGGGAGTAGATGCCAGCGTGCCTGCAGGACCCATTGACAGCGACCGCGAGCGCGCACAGAGGCGTGTGGTCGTGCAGGTGGCTGGAATATTTCGAAAACCCCCTTCGTTTTTTCTTATTTTTGCAAACAAGGCGCTGAGCTGGTGGGACAACGCAACCCTGATTTCGCGCTCGTATCCTAACATGTCGCAGGTCAGTTCGACTGTGCTGCCGCGAGCTCTTCTCCTCGACTCTCCTAGTTCGATCGTTCGGAGCTGCCGCCTGGGGGGATCGTGACGACGCCATTGATCATCGCGGGCATGGATGGCGGAGCCTCGTCGGCGAGCACCCGTTGACGCAGCCCCTCCATACGGTGAGAAACTGAGAATTGCCTCACCTCCTTTGCCCCTCTGTACCCTGCTTTCATTAGGGTTTTATTAGAAGAATTCATGGAGCGACAGGCACTGGCAGGATAGAATGGCAGTCAGATAGTGGTTGTGTCCACGTATGTGATATGGAAGTTGCGACCAGGCAATTGTTGTCCTTGTCATGATCGGAGATGGCCGGGGCAGCACCATGGAGCAAGCTGCAGGGGAAGGTGGTGCTCGTGAGGGACCCTTCTTCGTCATCGATAGTGAGTTCTACCTTGACCTGGCCCGCGCCGGCGACCATGTCATCGCTGCACCGATCGTCTCCTTTGCTCCTTCTGTGATGAGATGAACGCATTGGCTGTCGAGCTTGATGCCGCCGCAGACAGGTCGGCGTGTCAGTGGCTTGATCGACAATGCAAGCCTGTCGGTGGTAATGCATGGGTTAGTAAGATGCCTCTTTTTTGGTAATCGTGATCGATAAAAAATTCAGACTAGATGACATACATAAGGAACTATTTGCCGCACAAGCGCAAACCACATTTGTTGGGTTTTAGGAACAAGCCTTTAAACATGAGAAGAGTAGCAGGAGTAATTATGAGGCTGATTCAGTAGCGAAGTCTGTACTGTTGTCGGCATGTTTGGTTTGATCCACGACCAGCAGACAAGTTTTCTGTACCTACAAGTTGTATTAGTAGGCTACAACCACAAGTATTATGAATGAATAGTGAGGGGAAGGTGGATTTGATTTTATCAGAAATAGTCAGTACAGGTATGCTGAAAATTCAACAATAGGATTGCTGAACTTTTTTGGCATACACTTAACTGAATTTACGACACTGAATGTTGGACAGTTGCTTAACTGAATGTTCGACAGTGGCTTAACTGAATTTTGGACACTTTTTGCAGAAGTTAATCTTGTCACACTAGTATTTCTATTTAATATTTGATCAGTGCCCATCTGTGAGGGGATAACACGTATGTGTATTTGTTGCCTGGAAACCATCTATGTGGTTGGGTTGTTCACTACAATTTTTTTATGAAGTGAATTCTCAAGTTAATTGTTAACTAAAGTTAAGAGCTTCATAGTTAACTGAATTTTGTTTGTTTACTAAATTGTGTGTTGTAAGCTAAAGTAAGAGTGAACTAAGTACTTCTTATTTGCATTACAGGTGCTTTTGATGGTCTTTTCTCAGTTGAGATTCACCACAAAGGCTTATTTTGTGGAACTGAAAGCAATAGCACATACATGGATTATGAAGTTGCTTGGTTTGACAATTGTGATAGTGATACTTTGTCCATTTTATGGATCAATGATTTTCTGCAGCAGCTCGGGTACGACAGAGTGAGTGTGAAGCTTGATGTGTTTTGGTGTCAGCCGGGAAAGACATTGGGTAATGGATTGAGAGAGATAAAGTGTGATGCAGACATCCTTGCAATGATAGCAGCAACTACAGAGCACAAGAATTTGTTGCTGATTGTAGACCATGGAGGGACACCTGAACCGCCGAAGGTCATTACTCCAGGAAATGAAAGCAAGGGAAAAGAGAAAAATATCCAGGATGAGGAAAGAAGTGTGCTAAAGAATAGGAGGGGAAGGAGGTTAATTGGGGAAGGATCACCCTCAGGTTGTGGTGATGAAGAAATGGAGGAAGAAGGTAGAGTAGATGCAGCAGCAGCAGATTCAGAGACTGATGAGGATTTCTATGATAGTGACTTTGATGTGGAGGATGGGGACGATGATTTATTTGAGACAAATATAGATAAAGAATTGGATGATCACAGAGAGAAGGATACACCATGTGACTATGAAGCAGAGCTAGCAGAGGATGCTCTAGATGATTCCCACCTTGACTTGTCCAAAGAAGAGAGGGACAAGTTGAAGTACCATTTCAAGGCATTTAATGCAGAAATAGATTTAAATGCCCCCCTGTTTTTAGACTTGGCATGGTGTTTGGTAATGTGCAGGAGCTAAGACATGATATAACATCATATAGCATCAGGAACAGGGTTCAAGTGAAGAAGACAAGAAATACTTCTACTAGAGTTGTATCTCAATGCTCTGGTGATTGCCCATGGTATCTTCAGGCAAGCAAGGACAACAGTACTTCTAGTTTTGTCATAAAGAAGTTCTTTGATGAGCACACTTGTAGTAAGTCCTGGAATCTTAAAGGGATGACAACTCCTTTTCTAACCAAAAATTCAAAAATGAGTTCAGAGACAATGAGAAGATGCCCTTAAAGAAATATGAAGAGAAGGTTCGACAGAGTTCAACCTCATACCAACCAGAGCAAACCAGGAAGATCCGGAAGAGCATCGATGAAGGAGATAAGGGGGATGATGATGATCAATACAAGCGATTATGGGATTATGGAGAGGAATTAAGGCAAAGCAATCCCGGTAGCAAATTTTTCCTACGCACAAAGGAGATAGTAGATGAGAAGACGAAGGAGACACATGAGCACTTCTCAACATTGTAATCGGTCTTTGGATGCATGCAAGAGAGGTTGTCTTATGGGTTGCGTGCCAATAATTTTTATTGATGGATGTCACATAAAGACCAGATATAAAGGAAACTTACTCACAGCTGTTGGTGTTGACCCGAATGAACATTTGGAATGTGATGTTACGTACCTTAAATTTTAAGTATTTGGCTGTAATGTTATGTACCAGACTTGTTCATAGTGTAGCTGTCAAAAATTTGGTACCGAATATCACTTTGTTGCTCTCAAAAATTGTATCTCTTCACAATGTGCATGCAAGATTTGGCAGTAATATTCAGTGCTGCTGTGAAGTTAATTATCATGTACTACTGTCAAAGTTATAGTTAATTATCATGCATATCTGAACGCACAAGAATTATTCGATTCAAATCATGTTTGTTGTCAATTGCTTTCATTTGTATTAATTTCTCAATTTTTGCACTCTCAGTTTGGTTTGCTGCAAGATGTACTGTGTTTGAGATGCATCATGTTTTATAGTCATGTCAAAATGAAAATATTGTGTTAGCTAAACATCTCAGTTTGTGATTATTGTTGGAAATATGCTCTAGAGGCAATAATAAATTAGTTATTATTATATTTCCTTGTTCATAATAATCGTTTATTATCCATGCTATAATTGTATTGATAGGAAACTCAGATACATGTGTGGATACATAGACAACACCATGTCCCTAGTAAGCCTCTAGTTGACTAGCTCGTTGATCAATAGATGGTTACGGTTTCGACCATGGACATTGGATGTCGTTGATAACGGGATCACATCATTAGGAGAATCATGTGATGGACAAGACCCAGTCCTAAGCCTAGCACAAAGATTGTGTAGTTCAGATGCTAAAGCTTTTCTAATGTCAAGTATCATTTCCTTAGACCATGAGATTGTGCAACTCCGGATACCGTAGGAATGCTATGGGTGTGCCAAACGTCACAACATAATCGGGTGTCTATAAAGGTACACTACGGGTATCTCCGAAAGTGTACATTGGGTTGGCACGAATCGAGACTGGATTTGTCACTCCGTGACGGAGAGGTATCTCTGGGCCCACTCGGTAGGACATCATCATATGCTAATGTGACCAAGGAGTTGATCACGGGATGATGTGTTACTGAACGAGTAAAGAGACTTGCCGGTAACGAGATTGAACAAGGTAACGGATACCGACGATCGAATCTCGCAAGTACAATACCGCCGACAAAGGGAATTGTATACGGGATTGATTGAATCCTCGACATCGTGGTTCATCCGATGAGATCATCGTGGAACATGTGGGAGCCAACATGGGTATCCAGATCCCGCTGTTGGTTATTGGCCAAGAGTTGTCTCGGTCATGTTCAGATGGTTCCCGAACCCGTAGGGTCTACACACTTAAGGTTCGGTGACGCTAGGGTTGTAGAGATATTAGTATGCGGTAACCCGAAAGTTGTTCGGAGTCCCGGATGAGATCCCGGACGTCACGAGGAGTTCCGGAATGGTCCGGAGGTAAAGATTTATATATGGAAAGTTGTTGTTCGGGTTCCGGGAAAAGTTCGGTTTTTTCCGGTATTGTACCGGGAAGCTTCCGGAAGGTTCCGGAGGGGTCCAGAGGTCCGGAAAATGTTCCACTATGTCCAATACAGCAGCATGAGCTGTAGGGGGCGCCCTAGCCTTAAGGGGCCAGGGGCACCAGCCCCCCCAAGGCACATGCGCATGGGAGAGGGCAAACCCTAAGGGGGAGGGCCTCTACTTGACTTGGGAGGCACTCCTACCCCCTTTGGCCGCCGCCCCCAACCCTAGATGGGATCTAGGGGGGGCGGCCCCCTCTCTCCCCACCTATAAATAGTGGAGGGGTGGGAGGGCAGCCGCACCTGAGCCCCTGGCGCCTCCCTCTCCCTCCCGTGACACCTCTCCCTCTCGCTGAGCTTGGCGAAGCCCTGCCGAGATCCCGCTACTTCCATCACCACGCTGTCGTGCTGCTGGATCTCCATAAACTTCTCCTCCCCCTTGTTGGATCAAGAAGTAGGAGACGTCTCTCTCAACCGTACGTGTGTTGAACGCGGAGGTGCCGTCCGTTCGGCGCTAGGATCATCGGTGATTTGGATCACGACGAGTACGACTCCATCAACCCCGTTCACTTGAACGCTTCCGCTTAGCGATCTACAAGGGTATGTAGATGCACTCTCCTTCCCTCGTTGCTAGATTACTCCATAGATTGATCTTGGTGTTGCGTAGAAAATTTTGAATTTCTGCTACGTTCCCCAACAATTATATCATTCCAGTATAGGAAACAAAACATCTCAAATTGCTATTTCCAGTCAGTACACAGACCAAGCAATTCAGTAGCACAACTCATTGAATTTTGTCTCAACTAAACCAAAATACATTTTACAAAATACATCAGGACCTGCCAGCCATTCAAAACATTACTGCGACTAAATCAAAATACAATACAACAAACATTCTCATCCTATATCTCTGTATAGAAACTGATGTCTTCTCCATTCTCTGCTTCTCCTTCAGAGCTTCTATGTCACCATCTTTGTCCTTCAGCTTCTTCTTATCCTGTTAATCAACAATTCACATAGTAATAAGAGGCTCCAATTATAATTGATGTGATGTACTCACATTATGTACAAATCACAGAATTAAGAGGACCTCCAGAATTAACACTTCCTTATACCTCATACCACCACACCAAAAATCATCGAGCACGCGCATTCATGTGCCCACACAAGTCGCCCTTGGGATCTAGCCCACTGAAATGCACATCTAGCTACTGCTGTGGCATGCAACCGAGCACACCCGACAGCTCATGGTCCTAGGTTCCAATCGCAATCATCGAAACAACCCATTTTTTATGAACCAGAGTACTAGAGAGGGGATACGGATTGAATACCTGACTTTTGCCCCAATATAGACAGAACAATCTTCACCCATTGCTCCTCGTCTTCCTCCATCTTCGCCCGACGTCGACCATTCGCGGTACGCCGGTGCCACCCATCTGTACATGGACAACAAATGAAACATGGGAGAGAGGGAGTCAAATATGGGTGACAGAAGGGATGAGAGAGGTGACCGGTGTCGCTAACCTCGGCTCTAGGGGATCGCAGCCGCCGTCCAGCTCTAGGGATCGCCGCCGCCGTCCAGCTCTAGGGATTGCAGCCGCCATCCAGCTCTAGGGGGTCGCGGCCGACGACCAGCTCCAGGGCTCCCTGCCACCGTGCTACTTGCTGTTGTGGCTGAAAGGGGAAAGGGGTTAGGGATTTGGGGGCTGGGCCATAGCGTTGGTGTTGTGTCCCATCGGCTCAGGGGATTCTGTGCAAAAATAGAAACATGAAGGTTTTTTCCATAACATTCCAGCCACACGCTCTGCGGCGCTTGCGATGGTGACAACAACGGGTCCTTGCAGACACGCGTCATCCTAGCCAAGAGTCTTGATGTATGAAAACATGAATTGAGCAAGATTTGAACCAAATAGCCAAGTTGTAGCACTAGTTTGGTATATTTTTCAACTTTATGCACCAAAGTGAACATTGGCGGCAAGTTGAGGCACCACTAGTGTAATTACCTCATAAAGTAAAGCTAATAATAAAAAATGGACTGCTTCCGATCGTCCGTCGCCTAATTTTGCAGAAATCCCCCTATAGTTACTAGTAATTAAGCCGTGGTATAGTTTTAAGTGATAACCACGTTTTGTTTTACAGAAACCCCCGTAGTTTTTGATAACTAACCCGCACTATTGTTTTAAGTGACTCTTGCAAAACATTTCACGTTTTGCAAAGAGCCCTTTGCTATTTCCTAAATTTAACCCGCAATCCATATCATATGTTTTTAAGAATAGTCATATCTTTTAACCAGTAACTCCAATTTTAATGTGTTATATATGAAATTTGATCAAAAAATATGTAGAATCTGAATATTATGTTATTTTACCTGTTAAACGTTTTTAAAAAGTTGTTTTGGATGCAACCTTAATAAATAGTGCACGATCCATCTTTATTTCGTACCGCTGTAGATCCAGATAGAAAATGAACAACTCAGCAAAACCAAATTAGAGACGAAAGAAACCATCTATAACCCCACATGCACGCGACGGCAAAACCTCACATGAAAAAAGAAAGCAAATTTCTGATCTTGTGCCGAGAAAGAGAGATGCATTAGGATTGACACATTCAAACACATTGTGTTTGTGTGGGCATTGATGTCATGTTCAAATAAAGAACGTGGACCTATTGAGGTCTTGAGTCATGATTCTTGGATTAGGGACGAGTGCTATTTTTTTCCCGTTGCAATACACGGTCTCTTTTGCTAGTAATACTAAAAGCAGGAAGCTTTCTTAGTTCTCCATATCCATTAATTTTGTCTTAACCATAAAATTGACGATCGATATTTTAAAAAGGGAATCAATCTGGAAAAGAAATACAGACACCTGCCGAATCGACGTGGACTCTTTAACAAGGGCATCGATCCAATCTATCTAGGGAATCTATGAAAAAACGCAATCTAGGCAAATAAATACAGACACCTGCCGAATCGGTGTGGACTCTTTCTGCTCTCGCATCCGTCTTTCCCCACCCAACCCCCATATTATTTGTTCATCGGCCCCTTGCGCAACGTAGCCCCTCCTCGTCCCGTGAGTAAAAAGAATCCGAGCCCCGTAACGTATCAATTCTGCAGTAGAGCAAAATCATAAGACAAATGAAGAGTTCAAATGATTCACTCATCCATTGCAACATGGGAGACCAATTATATACATGATGAAGGGGTGTGTTGGGGAGACACCTTTCCCCCAACAGAAACCTCCTGGAAGGCATCCCTCCCATATAATTGATCACATGTTTTATTTCTCAACCCCCCCCCCCCCCCGCCCCCGATCAATTCGTCATCTGTATATTGCAAACTAAAAACTCCTCCAATAGCCCTGTGGAAAAAAAGAGGAGAAACCTTATGATAATATGCAATCAAAAACTCCTTTAAAACCAAGTGGAAAAAAATATAAGGAGAAACCAACATGGCATAAATCTGCACTTGTATTTATATTGTCTCGTTAAGAACCTTATATGAGAAACATCATGGAAAACCCATAAAGAGAAAAGGAGTACAATATGAATGATCTGAAGTTCACCAACATGTTATAACTTGGGATTTTTACTCCCCTTGAACTTTGCAAACCTCAATGTTATCTCATACCAATTCCACAAACCTGGTTCTGGAATATAAACGTTGGTGCAGACATTGCAAATATCACAATAATTTGTTTGCATATTATACTCCTACATTTCTGTAATTAGCAAGGATAAATATAACCCGTAAGCAATACAAGTGACATTATCTTGGTAGATAATGATAGTCGATTTCAATGAATCTGCACATGATTTCACATGTAGGCAGTCATTCTGCGAAGCCATACACATCTTGTAATGCTTCAAATAAAATAATTACAGCAGAATGATCTCTGGAAGGACCCATTTGAAGTCTATTCTGAAGGCTCCCCTCAGAATACTCTTCCAATAAATCCAGTCTTTGATATGCCACTGTTGGGATCAGGTTATTAGCCACTATCACGATATCACACCATGGTGCCATCTTGATTTTCCAGATCGAATTAATCAAGACCTTTTGTGTCTTGGACATATCTGAGGATATACCTTATATCAACCATTATACCTTTATTGGGGATTGCACTCTCAATATATTGCCAACAAATATAATGTCAGGCCTGGCGTATTTTGCAGGATATATGAGTGCTCTCATGGTATACAGATATGGAACTTCAGGTCCACTATCACTTCACCATCTCCCCTCGGTCTAAATGGGCTTGTATCCCATGTCAGGTATAATATGATCATATGTGTCTTTGATATATCCAATATTTCTAGATATATGAAGACTGATATACATTTATTCCTGAGGGAATATGCTCAACTATAAACTTAGCATGATTTGGTTTGACCCAAATATCCGTCTTAAAATGATTGTGCATATCTCATATGTCTGGTATAGACATTGATGATAAGATCATCCACATCACTAAGATGATGTAAATCAAATTCAGGATATCGTCATGAATACACATCAACAATCATTAGTATTAGAGTAATCCTTATCAAGGAGTAGCTCACTTTGTCTGTTGTACCACACAACTCTTCGACCTCTTCTTAGTCATAGAATGACTTCTGAAGCTTCACACAAACATGTTGCGATTTAGCATTGGATTCAGAATACTAAGCCCTTTTGATGACTTCAATATGTATATCTGAACTAAATGATCTATGTGAGTATGTAGCCACTGCATACATCAGCCTCATGTATTTATACTGGCAATTAGTATCAAAACATAATTCCGCTCATACCGAGAAGGTATGCTGCATCATAACCGATGTTGGGTCTCTGTGAAAACCCTTGTGCTACAAGCCTCACTTTCTCACCACCTCATCTATTTCCGTTTCCGAATGAAAAATCATTTCTCTTCTCTATGAAAGATACTTATGAGGAGCAGGTTTTACTATCGTAAACACCTCTCTTTTGATGAGAGAGTGCTAATCTTCCTAAATTGCTTCCTTTCATTTGAACCAATATAAGTGTAAACAACGCTCTCCATGGATTTTGATTCAGGGCCAAAAAGGATTTCAGCAATTCTCAGGAAGAATTTTATGTCGATATATGTAGACTTTTCATATGTGATTCTCATGAATCAACATCATTTGTGGAATTCTCGTTACGCCACTTAACTCCTTGTGATTTCCGATAGCAACGGAGTCAAGGTGTTTCGATGTCCCATCACCAAAAAATGTGTGGACACATGTGCTGGGCTCTGGATGACGCGCACCCATCTTGTGTCATTAAACCTAGGTTGAATCACATTTACTAATGGAGGAGGCCATTTCCTCTATTTCTGCGGAAACATATGAGGACTTAATCTCATGTGACCATAATTCTCCCCCTCTTGTTCCCATTTGGGGATACGAGTGGTTATTAGGTACCTCCACTCATTCTGGTACTAGACTTCAGTGACACCTTTGTCATCAATAAATGTATATGGCAGATTATTTGCAATATGTTGCAAATTTCACATAACGTGAACCTCTAGTTTCGATTCTTAAGTACGTGGAATGTCTACGACATTTCTTATGCATCCCCTGGCATTCTATGTGGTACATTTCTCCCCTTAATGCTTGAAAATGTCCTTATTGCAAAAGCAATCAGCGCACGGGCTGCAAATAACTCCCTCACTAGGGTTAAGGTATGTGACGGATTAACAATCATACAACAGGTATTACTCACATAGATCCCAAATATATGTGAAGGCCCTTGATGTACACTAGGGTGGTGATATTGGTATGCAACCAAATTACCGCAGATGGGAACTACTTCACTGATTTTCACGTACAAACTGCAAGGGTACGCAGTATATGCGTTTGATCTCATTTAGACTAAATATGCGGCGTGTGAGACCGCATGTTACAACTAACAAAAGTTTGGCTCATCACAATTCTGCAATAGTGGTGCAATTTTGACTCTCTTTGGGAAGAGATCTAGTCACACCATTTTGTTATGTGCACAATGTACTGAATATGACGATTGAATGCTCACGGATCAAATTCAATGGCATTTCCATTCCAATGGAATTATCCCATGTGTTGGGGATATGACTATTGGGTATGACCCGCCCAGGAGGGGCCGGGTTATTCCGATGGCGGTTCATCATAACAAAGCCCATGAGGACGTAGAAGATGGCGATTTATCAAGGAGACTTATTAGAGGCCCAAAGCCCGAAGGCGGCTTAAGGCCCATAAGTGTAAACCGCCATGTATGTATGACTTGGGTTGTAAGGTACGTATAGCTAGTCACCGAGCCGGACACGATTGTGTATGAGCCGGCCGGGACTCCATGAGCCGCGAGACGTCAACCTGTGTATATAAAGGGACGACCCATCGGCGGTTTAGGGCAAGAGACAACATATTGAAAGCTAGGTAAAGCGTAATCGCTCCCTGGTAATCGAGACATAAGCAATACCACCTCAAACTGGATTAGGCCTTTACCTTCACCGCAAGGGGCCGAACCAGTATAAACTCCTATGTCCTTTGGTTTAACCCCTTTAAGCTAACCTAGTGCGATGGAGGGCTCCACGCTAAGTCCTTACACTAGGACATCTGTCGTGACAATTCCACGATAGTTGGCGCCCACCATGGGGCCAGCGCACGGTGAAGGGATCAAAGGATACGCCATGGGCCGGATGACCAAGAGTCGTCGCGGCAAGCTCTACATCGACGACGCAGGCTGGGGCCCCGAGGCCGGATCAATTGAGTATGGGTACCGGGTCCCCTTCGATGGAATTCACGTCTTCATCGGCAAGATCGGCGAACCAGGCCCTGAGCCGGACACCTTCACCGACCTCATCAAAACGGCTCAGCGTGCACAACCCGCCCGGGTTCAAGCCGCCGTGAAGCGCGCCTTCGTTGGATTCATCCATGGGGCAGAATTTGAGGAAGGATCCATGTCTGGCGGTGAGATGGCCATCTATTCTAATGGTGAGTCATCCACGAGCGAGACTACTTCATTGTATCAACTACAAGACGACATGCTTGGGGGATGTTCCGATGGCGACAGTATTCCGGACCCCTACGAGCCGCCGAACCGGGTCGCAATTTTCATGGCTTGCCCACAACCGGGCGTAATTCTACGATCATGACGGTAATGATTTCCGGATCGGCGGAACGGCAGCCGGTAGGGCAGAGGCCTCACGCGCCACGGCTCAGTCTTATCCGACTTATTAGACACTTTGACAACATTATTGATAGCAGAGGTTAACCCGCAAATCAAACTCAAAGATAATGCGGAAGTTGCAAAACTACGAGATGAGATAGCTCAAGCCAAGGAAGATCTGGCAATGAGGACGCGAGGATGATCATGAACGAGCCGCTTTGGATGCTCAGGCGCAAAGAATCCAGGCTGATTCCTTCTGGCTCTCGTTGGATCAGAACACTTCAAACGAAGTCTCGAGGAGAAGGCACCGAAGTCGTCTGCATCGGTTTACGAGGCCAGGAACCTCTTCAATACACCTGGTGCATGGACCAGTGACCCGCCAGGGGTAAACCGGGCAGTAGCCACGCCTGGGATTGGAGCGCCGACTCAACCACGCACGACGGACCCGCCTCGTCAGAATAACATCCCATCTCAACATGTGCCGACGCCACCAGGTCATTATTTTAACCCTTTGGATAACATGATCATCACAAGGCGTCGCGATTGGTGGTTTCTCCCAAATGAAGGCGAGTCTCCAAGGTTGAAACGCAGAGGGCTAGAGAGCTTCTTCAGACAGCATTGGTGCAGCAGGAGGCTTATTCTTACAGTCGTGAGAGGATCCATTCAACCCCTCGCCCAAGACGGAGTTATAGCAGACACATGGACTCCCCGACGGTGTCAAGCAGTGAGCAGCGCCGTAACCCGCCCCATGGACATGACCCGACGCGTGGTGGTAATACTCAGTCCCTGATGGATCAGGATAGAGCATGTCGGGAGGCTGAGCTGGCGGCTCAGTACGCGGCTCATCAACCATCTCCGGCTTATCCGACGACTTCGGTGGAGGCAGGTGTCACAGCCTGATTTTTGGCCCTTTCTTTTTCTTTTGATTTTTTTGAGATTTTTGCTTGAGTTTTCTTTTTCCGTGGCTATGTGGTCTGGAAATTGAAGAAGATGACCTCTTCTTTCTTTCCAGAGTGGCTTGTCATCCTCATATCCTTCCCAAAACCTTGCCTATTTCCATCTTGGACCAAACCCTAATATTCTTTTCCTTGGGAATATTCCTTTTTCTATTTAAGGAATAATCCTTTTTGCCTTAGGTTGTGAAGCAACCTATATTTCCATCACTCCCAAAATTCCCAAATAATTCTCATAAATGGTTTGGGTCATATATTCCTCAAATATGGCAAAATATTTCATTGGCCATGTTTCCCATCATGCTCAATTAATTCCTTTCCTTTTCTGTCCTGAATGACAGTTTGTGAAGCAAGTGCCATTTATCTTTTCCCAATGGACCCCAAATTTTTTGGACACCTTTTCATGTCCAAATAATTGCCTCATGACAAAATTCAACTTAATTTGCCTACTAAATATTCCTGAGCAATTTTTCAAAGTTTCTGTCTAAGGGAATTGTTTGTGAAGGAAATACTAGCTAGGTTAACTCAATTGAGTTGAAATTTTTCATGGTCCTTGATATCATCAAATCAAAGCCCTCCTCAATATTTGAGCTCATGCAATGCATCCTTGTGAGTTGAGCATCAATTCTTTGTATCTGTCCAAATTTTCAGTTAATGAAGTAAGTATATTTTATGTTGCTCCATTATGGCTGAACATTTTCCAGGACCTTCTCCTACCCATATAACCTAGCTCCAAAAAATTTGGGCTCATTTCATCTAGCTATTTTTCCTCTGGATTTTTCCTAAGTTTCTGTCCAGAGAGGTGTTGTATGAAGGAAGTACCATTTTGGCTTGGCCAAATGGTATTAAATTCTTATGGCACTCTCATATGCCCAAATGACTCATGTACGCAAAAATTCAGCTCCATCCCATTTGATAGGTGAGTACTACTTCATGTTTTGTATTTCTGTCCAGTCTGGTGGTTTCTATAGCAACCACTAGCTAAACTCCTCTTCTTGATCTGAAACCTTGCCAACTTAATCACCTTAGTGAGTGATCCAATCCAGTCAAAGATAATCCTTCCTATCCAAGTATCTGCACCAAAGAAAACTCCAAACACCTTGTAGTTCCCTTGTTTTCTTGCTACCTGTGATCACATCAGTGAGAACTATGCGCGGTTTCTTCCTCTTTGGCATCTTGCTCTGCTTCCCTTGTCCCCCAGACATGATTTGGACGATCGCTGTACCCCGCTCGCGCCAGCTCACGCGGTGACCACGGGTCATGCCAGCCAAATCACGCGCTCTGGCGACTCGGCCTCTTCCTCCCCGTCTGTGCACTCGTCCCCTCATCGCCTGGCCATGTCCTGCGTGTTCCCCGTGTTGTCGCCATTCCTCTAGAGCCATTTTCCCATTCGTTTGCTTCTCCGGTGACCCGTCCCCGTCGCCGAACAGTGAGCGCCCACGGGAGCGCTGTAGCCGACCGGCTCTGTTCGCGCCGCGACGTCTTCCTCCTCGTGTCCCCGAGCGCCGCTCGTCTCCGTGACCCTCTGCTGATCATCGGCTTCTCCCGCGTCGCCTTCCCGTGCGCCCCCGTGACCTCTGCAGCCGGCAGAGCCTCGGCCGGACGCGAGCGACGGAACCCGAGCACGAACCGCCTCACCCCGCCTATATAAGCCAGCCCCGGCCTCGTCCGAGCACACCACCAGCCTTCCCACACTCCTCTGGTCCCGACTAGCCACTAGCCCGAGCCGGACAAGCTCTCTTCGCTGCCCATCGCCGCCATGGCCGCCTCTGGCCTCCTCCTAAATTCGCGGCAACCGCAGCCCTACTCCTCCCCTGGCCACCACAACTCAACTCACTGAACCCTAGCGAAGCCTTCCCGATCCCTTCCACTCCCTTTCCTCCACCGCAGCCCTCTGCCCGAATCCGGCCGGAGCCGTCGTCCGCCATGCTCGAGGCCGCCATCGTTCTGGTCTTCCCTGACGTGCGCAGAGCCCCTGGATGGATGCGGCTTGATCTCCCGAGCACGACGGTGTGCCGATCTCAGCGGGAGATGGCCGGAGTCGCCCGGGGCGGTCGCCGGAGTGCGCAGCCTCCTATGCTCCGCGGGCGCTCGCGAGGAAGAAGACAGCACCCCGCCCAGCTGGCCAGGCGGACCCCGCACCTCTCCCCGACCCCACCCGTCAGCGACAAACCCCCTGCCACGTCAGCTATTTGGAAGCGCAGTTTACAGAAGACGTTTCCGGATTTGATAAGCGTATTCTGTGTTAACTGCGGTTGTAAATGCCGTTTCCTTTAAAAGAAACGTATTCGCACGAATACGCTTTCAGTTTTTCTGTCCAGGCCCTGTTTGAAAATATTTTTCTTGCAGATAGGTCCCTGGCAGAAAACTCCTCCTAACTTTTTGCTCGTAACTCCGATTGAGGTGAATCCAAAGCCTACTTCTTCGTCTCGTCGAGCCCGTTCTGTTCATATCATTTTCACTATGGTTTGACATACTGGAAATGACCTTTACACCCTTGCCCTAATCAGCCCCCTCCGAGAGAGAATCTTTTCCGGCGAATCTTTCCGCGGCTTCACCGCACCTCTTCTCGGAGCCTCCTTCACCCCTAGGCAAGCCACAACCACCATTAGCATGATAGCCATGCAGTAGCATGGTTTTCAACTTGAATCTTAAATAATCTGTCTGTTTGTTTTGCTAGTGTTATCGTTATTTCGGTTATGCTTATGGATCGGCATTCACCGATATGCTTTCTTGCACCTGATTATCATGTTGTACTTGCTAGTATTAGTTTCATATTGTTCATGCTTGCTAGTAGTACATGTTGGTGTTGGTCATGATCTTCGGTACGTGACTATTGCCGGTTACCGAGTACCGTTGTTACGGATGTTTCTTTGCTGGTTAGTTGGTTAAGTGACTACTCGGTAATATTTTTGTTATATTCTTGCATGGTATTCATGTTGATCCTAGTGGTCATGCTATGCTTATGGTAGATCTATGCTTGTGTTAATCATGCCCATCATTATGCCATGCTCAGTTGAATATGGTTCATTGCTGCTATGCTCTATGATTATGTTGCACCTCCATGTTTATGTTGATATCATGCTCATGCATTGTAATTGCATCATGTTATTTTATCATGGCTCAACATATTTGCATTCAAGCTTAACCTGATTAAATTGAACTTGAACAACTGTTGGCTGAGTCATGGTGCCACCATATCGAGCTGATCAGTGCAGCCACACTTGCCTTATGGGGGCCCTAACTGGGTCTATTGTCATGCCTCTCGCCGGTGCCTCCCATGAGGGAAGGTTATGCGCGAGTGCTACCTTGGCCAGGTAGGACGACATAAGCCTTGTGTGCCCATAGTTGTTGTAGCTGGCTTGTCCCCGTTTGGGATCGTTTTTGTTTTGCCACGACGGTGGCCGTTGGTGCCTTTTGTAGGCACGGGGCCACCCAGGACTTATCCCAGAGGGGAGTTTGTCGGAGTGGCCGGGAGGGTGTCATGGCAGTAGGACGGTTTTGTCGGAACGCCGTTGGTCCACCCGAATGGGAGCGCGAGTCCATGGGTTCCGTGGTGTGGGTACAGTGCGCTACCTCTGCAGAGTGTATACTAAATCTATCGATAGCTGTGCCCGCGGATAAGGGCCCAGTTCGTAGTTGGTCACAGTATGGGTCAATAGTAGTAGTAGTAGTAGTAGTAGTAATAATAATAATAATAATAATAATAATAATAATAATAATAATAATAATAATAATAATAATGTGCTTAATAATAACCCTGGTTCGATGATGAGGAAGAGGTTGGTTGTGATCGTGAGATGATCACCGTGGTATCGAGGATACCGAGTTGTTGGATATTTGTGGTGTTATGCGAGAATCACGGGTAAAGGTCAAGCTCCTTGTGGTCATGAATGATTACTACGGTATTGTTATACCAAGCTTGGTTGGATCCTGAGATGATCATGTGATGTCCACGGTGGTAAGTGATGCATGTGATGGTTACGAGGTAACCGAGCAAAGTAAGTTGGTGCATGATAGTTTCATCATGTTGCATGTTAGTATCATCATGTTCATATATTCATGTCATGCTCGTATTTTTCTAGATGTATCATGTTGTACGTGAAGGAAATATGCCCTAGAGGCAATAATAAAAGTTATTATTTATTTCCTCATATCATGATAAATGTTTATTATTCATGCTAGAATTGTATTACCTAAAACATGATACATGTGTGAATACATAGACAAACATAATGTCACTAGTATGCCTCTACTTGACTAGCTCATTAATAAAAGATGGTTATGTTTCCTAACCATAGACATGAGTTGTCATTTGATTAATCGGGATCACATCATTAGTAGAATGATGTGATTGACTCGACCCATTCCGTTAGCCTAGCACTTGATCGCTTAGTATGTTGCTATTGCTTTCTTCATGACTTATACAAAGTTCCTACAACTATGAGATTATGCAACTCCATTTACGGAGGAACACTTTGTGTGCTACCAAACGTCACAACGTAACTGGGTGATTATAAAGGTGCTCTACAGGTGTCTCCAAAGGTACATGTTGGGTTGGCGTAATTCGAGATTAAGTTTTGTCACTCCGATTATCGGAGAGGTATCTCTGGGCCCTCTCGGTAATACACATCACTTAAGCCTTGCAAGCATTGTAGCTAATGAGTTAGTTACGGGATGATGTATTACGGAACAAGTAAAGAGATTCTGCCGAATCTAGATTGAACTAGGTATTGGATACCGACGATCGAATCTCTGCAAGTAACATACCGATGACAAAGGGAACAACGATGTCGTTATGCGGTTTCGACCGATAAAGATCTTCGAGAATATGTAGGAGCCAATATGAACATCCAGGTTCCACTATTGGTTATTGACCGGAAACAGTTCTAGGTCATGTCTACATAGTTCTCGAACCCGTAGGGTCCGCACGCTTAACTTTACGATGACAATTTTATTATGAGTTTATAAGTTTTGATGTACCGAAGGTTGTTCGGAGTCCCGGATGTGATCACAGACATAACGAGGAGTCTCGAAATGGTCGAGACATAAAGATCGATATATTGGACGACTATATTCGGACACCTAAGTGTTCCGGTGATTTCGGAGAAAACTGAGTGCCGAGGGTTACCGGAACCCCGGAAGTTTAATGGGCCTTATGGGCCTTAGTGGAGAGAGAGAGGGCAGCCAAGATGGGCCGCGCGCCTCCCCTCCGGGTCCGAATTGGACTAGGAGAAGGGGCGGCGCCTCTTTCCTCTCCCTCTCCCCTTCCTTTCCCTCCTAGTAGGAGTAGGAAAGGAGGAGTCCGCCCTACTAGGAGGAGGATTCTCCTCTCCGGCGCGCCAAGGCCGCCCCCTTCTTGCTCCTTTATATACGGGCAAGGGGCACCCTAGAACACACAAGTTGATCATCGTGATCGCTCCTTAGCCGCAGCGGTGCCCCTCCACCATATTCCACCTCGATCATATCGTCATGAGTTTAGGCGAAGCCTCGCTTCGGTAGAACATCATCATCGCCACCACGCCCGTCAGGTCGACGAACTCATCCCCGACACCCCGCTGGATCGGAGTCCGGGATCGCCATCGAGTCAACGTGTGCGTAACACGGAGGTGCCAGACGCTCGGTGTTTGGATCTCGCCGGATCGTGAAGACGCATTTACTACATCAACCGCGTTGTCATAACGCCTTCCACTTCGGTCTACGAGTACGTAGACAACACTCTCCCCTCTCGTTGCTATGCATCACCATGATCTTGCGTGTGCATAGGATTTTTTTTGAAATTACTACGTTCCCCAACAGTGGCATCCGAGCCTGGTTTTTATGCGTTGATGTTGTATGCACGAGTAGAACACAAGTGAGTTATGGGCGATACAAGTCATACTTATTACCAGCATGTCATACTTTGGTTCGGCGGTATTGTTGGATGAAGCGGCCCGGACCGACATTACGCGTACGCTTACGCGAGACTGGTTCTACCGACGTGCTTTGCACACAGGTGGCTGGCGGGTGTCGCTTCTCCAACTTTAGTTGAACTGAAAAGTATACGCCCGGTCCTTGCGAAGGTTAAAACAACACTAACTTGACGAACTATCGCTGTGGTTTTGATGCGTAGGTAAGAACGGTTCTTGCTCAGCCCGTAGCAGCCACGTAAAACTTGCAACAACAAAGTAGAGGACGTCTAACTTGTTTTTGCAGGGCATGTTGTGATGTGATATGGTCAAGACGTGATGCTATAAAGTTGTTGTATGAGATGATCATGTTTTGTAACCGGGTTATCGGCAATCGGCAGGAGCCATATGGTTGTCGCTATTGTATGAAATGCAACGCTCAGAATTGCTTTACTTTATCACTAAGCGGTAGCGATAGTCGAGAAGCAATAGTTGGCGAGACGACAACGATGCTACGATGGAGATCAAGGTGTCGCGCCGGTGATTTATGGTGATCATGACAAAGGTTTTCGAGATGGAGATCATAAGCACAAGATGATGATGGCCATATCATATCACTTATATTGATTGCATGTGATGTTTATCCTTTATGCATCTTATCTTGCTTTGATCGACGGTAGCATTTTAAGATGATCTCTCACTAAATTATCAAGAAGTGTTCTCCTCGAGTATGCACCGCTGCCAAAGTTCGTCGTGCCTGCACACCACGTGATGATCGGGTGTGATAAGCTCAACGTCCATCTACAACGGGTGCAAGCCAGCTTTTTGCACACGCAGAATACTCAGTTAAACTTGACGAGCCTAGCATATGCGATATGGCCTCGAACACGGAGACCGAAAGGTCGAGCGTGAATCATATAATAGATATGATCAACATAGTGATGTTCACCATTGAAAACTACTCCATCTCACGTGATGATCGGTTATGGTTTAGTTGATTTGGATCACGTGATCACTTAGATGACTAGAGGGATGTCTGTCTAAGTGGGAGTTCTTAAGTAATATGATTAATTGAACTTAAATTTATCATGAACTTAGTACTTGACAGTATTTTTCTTATCTATGTTTGTTGTAGATAGATGGCTCGTGCTGTTGTTCCGTTGAATTTTTAATGCGTTCCTTGAGAAAGCAAAGTTGAAATACGATGGTAGCAATTACACGGACTGGGTCCGTAACTTGAGGATTATCCTCATTGCTGCACAGAAGAATTACGTCCTGGAAGCACCGCTGGGTGCCGTTCGTCAGAGGAGCAACGCCAGATGTTATGAACGTCCGCGTAGCAAAGTCGATGACTACTCAATAGTTCGGGTGCCATGCTTTACGGCTTAGAACCGGGTCTTCAACGACGTTTTGAACGTCATGGAGCATATGAGATGTTCCAAGAGTTGAAGTTAATATTTCAAGCAAATGCCCGGATTGAGAGATATGAAGTCTCCAATAAGTTCTATAGCTGCAAGATGGAGGAGAATAGTTCACAAGGAGCATATACTCAAAATGTCCGGGTATAATAATCACTTGATTCAACCGGGAGTTAATCTTCCTGATGATAGCGCCATTGATGTAATTCTCCAATCACTGCCACCAAGCTACAAGAGCTTCGTGATGAACTATAATATGCAAGGGATGAACAAAACAATTCCCGAGCTCTTCGCAATGTAAAAGCTGCGGATGTAGAAATCAAGAAGGAGCATCAAGTGTTGATGGTCAACAAGACCACTAGTTTCAAGAAAAAGGGCAAAGGGAAGAAGAAGGAACTTCAAAAGAACAAAGAAACAAGTTGTCGCTCAAGAGAAGAAACCCAAGTCCGGACCTAAGCTCAAACCGAGTGCTTCTACCGCAAGCAAGCTGGTCAATCGAAGCGGAACTGCCCCAAGTATTTGGCGGATAAGAAGGATGGCAAAGTGAACAAAGGTATATGTGATATACATGTTATTGATGTGTACCTTACTAGAGCTCGCAGAGCACTGGTATTTGATACCGGTTCTGCTGCTAATATTTGCAACTCAAACAGTGGACTACTAATAAGCGAGCACCGCCAAGGACAAGGTGACGATGCGCGTGGGAAACGGTTCCAAAGTCGATGTGATCGCAATGGCACGCTACCTCTACATCTACCTTCGGATTAGTTTTAGACCTGAATAATTGTTATTTGGTGCCGCCGTTGAGCATGAACATTATATCTGGATCTTGTTTGATGCGAGACGGTTATTCATTTAAATCAGAGGATAATGGTTGTTCTATTTATATGAGTAATATCTTTTATGGTCATGCACCCCTAAAGAGTGGTCTATTTTTGATGAATCTCGATATTAGTAATACACATATTCATAATGTTGAAGCCAAAAGATCCAGAGTTGATAATGATAGTGCAACTTATTTGTGGCACTGCTGTTTAGGTCATATCGGTGTAAAACGCATGAAGAAACTCCATAGATGGACTTTTGGAACCACTTGATTATGAATCACTTGGTACTTAATGTAACCGTGCCTCATGGGCAAGATGACTAAAACGCCGCTTCTCGGTACTATGGAGAGAGCAACAGATTTGTTGGAAATCATACATATGTATGTATGTGGTCCGATGAATATTGAGGCTCGTGGCGGATATCGTTATTTTCTCACCTTCATCGATGATTTAAGCAGATACGGGTATATCTACTTAATGAAGCATAAATCAAACATTTGAAAAGTTCAAAGAATTTCAGAGTGAAGTTGAAAATCATCGTAACAAGAAAATAAAGTTTCTACGATCCGATCGTGGAGGAGAATATTTGAGTTACGAGTTTGGTCTACATTTGAAACAACGCGGAATAGTTTCGCAACTTACGCCACCGGAACACCACAACGTAATGGTGTGTCCGAACGTCAGAATCGTATTTCTTTACTAGATATGGTGCGATCTATGATGTCTCTTACCGATTTACCGCTATCGCTTTTGGGGTTATGCTTTAGAGACTACCGCATTCATGTTAAATAGGGCACCATCAAAATCCGTTGAGACGACTCCTTATGAACTATGGTTTGGCAAGAAACCAAAGTTGTCGCTTCTGAAAGTTTGGGGCTGCGATGCTTATGTGAAAAGCTTCAACCCGATAAGCTCGAACCCAAATCGGAAAATGTGTCTTCATAGGATACCCAAAGGAGACAGTTGGGTACACCTTCTATCACGGATCCAAGGCAAGACATTTGTTGCTAAGAATGGATCCTTTCTAGAGAAGGAGTTTTTCTCGAAAGAAGTGAGTGGGAGGAAAGTAGAACTTGATGAGGTAATAAAGCATTCCCCTTATTGGAAAGTAGTTCATCACGTAAATCGGTTCTGTGACATCTACACCAATTAGTGAGGAAGTTAATGATGATGATCATGAAACTTCGATCAAGTTGTTACCGAACTTCGTAGATCAACTAGAGTAAGATCCGCACTGCAGTGGTACGGTAATCCTATTCGGAAGTCATGCTACTAGATCATGGTGAACCTACGAACTACGAAGAAGCGATGGTGAGCCCAGATTCCGCAAAATGGCTTGAAGCCATGAAATCTGAGATGGGATCCATGTATGAGAACAAAGTGTGGACTTTGGTTGACTTGCCCAATGGTAGGCAAGCAATAGAAAATAAATGGATCTTTAAGAAGAGACTGGCGCTGACGGTAATATTACTGTTTACAAAGCTCGACTTGTTGCAAAAGGTTTTCGACAAGTTTAAGGGGTTGACTACGATGAGACCTTCTCACCCGTAGCGATGCTTAAGTCTGTCCGAATCATGTTAGCAATTGCCGATTTTATGATTATGAAATATGGCATATGGATGTCAAAACTGCATTCCTGAATGGATTTCTAGAAGAAGAGTTGTATATGATGCAACCGAAGGTTTTGTCGATCCTAAGGGAGCTAACAAAGTGTGCAAGATCCAAAGGATCAATTTATGGTCCGGCAAGCCTCTCGGAGTTGGAATAAACACTTTGATAGTGTGATCAAAGCATATGGTTTTATACAGACTTTTGGAGAAGCCTCAGATTTACAAGAAAGTGAGTGGGAGCTCAGAGCATTTCCGATATTATATGTGGACGACATATTGTTGATTGGAAATGATATAGAATTTCTGGATAGCATAAAAGGATACTTGAATAAAAGTTTTTCAATGAAAGACCTCGTGAAGTTGCTTACATATTGGGCATCAAGATCTATAGAGATAGATCAAGACGCTTTGATTGACTTTCACAATGCACATACCTTGATAAAGTTTTGAAAAGTTCATTATGGATCGTGCAAAGAAAGGGTTCTTGCCTCAGACATAAGGTATAAAGTTGAGTCGACTCAATGCCCGACCACCGCAGAAGATAGAGAGAAAATGAAAGGAGTTCCCTATGCTTCAGCCATAGGCTCTATCATGTATGCAATGCTGTGTACCAGACCGATGTGTGCCTTGCTATTAGTTTAGCAGAGGTACCAAAGTAATCCAGAGTGGATCATCGGACAACGGTCAAGAACATCCTAAAATACCCGAAAAGGACTAAGGATATGTTTCTCGCTTATGGAGGTGACAAAGAGCTTGTCGTAAATGGTTACGCCGATGCAAGTTGACACCGATCCGGACGATTCTAAATCGCAAACCGGATACGTATTTATATTAAACGGTGGAGTCCGGTTGGTGCAGTTCTAAACAAAGCGTCAGAAGGGATCTACATGCGAGCGGAGTACATAGCTGCTTCGGAAGCAAAGAAATGAAGGAGTCTGGATGAAGGAGTTCATTTCCGATCTAGGTGTTATACCTAGTGCATCGGGACCAATGAAGATCTTCTGTGACAATATCGTGCAATTGCCTTGGCAAAGGAATCCAGATTTCACAAGAGGACCAAGCACATCAAGAGACGCTTCAATTCCATCCGGACCAAGTCCGTGGGAGACATAGAGATTTGCAAGATACATACGGATCTGAATATTGCGTACCCGCTGACTAAGCCTCTTCCACGAGCAAAACATGATCAACACCAAGACTCCATGGGTGTCGTAATCATTACTATGTAATCTAGATTATTGACTCTAGTGCAAGTGGGAGACTCAAGGAAATATGCCCTAGAGGCAATAATAAAAGTTATTATTTATTTCCTCATATCATGATAAATGTTTATTATTCATGCTAGAATTGTATTACCCTAAACATGATACATGTGTGAATACATAGACAAACATAATGTCACTAGTATGCCTCTACTTGACTAACTCATTAATCAAAGATGGTTATGTTTCCTAACCATAGACATGAGTTGTCATTTGATTAACGGGATCACATCATTAGTAGAATGATGTGATTGACTTGACCCATTCCATTAGCCTAGCACTTGATCGTTTAGTATGTTGCTATTGCTTTCTTCATGACTTATACAAAGTTCCTACAACTATGAGATTATGCAACTCCTGCTACATCGGAGGAACACTTTGTGTGCTACCAAACGTCACAACGTAACTGGGTGATTATAAAGGTGCTCTACAGGTGTCTCCAAAGGTACATGTTGGGTTGGCGTAATTTGAGATTAGGTTTTGTCAGTCCGATTGTCGGAGAGGTATCTCTGGGCCCTCTCGGTAATATACATCACTTAAGCCTTGCAAGCATTGTAGCTAATGAGTTAGTTACGGGATGATGTATTACGGAACGAGTAAAGAGACTTGCCGGTAACGAGATTGAACTAGGTATTGGATACCGAAGATTGAATCTCGGGCAAGTAACATACCGATGACAAAGGGAACAACGTATGTTGTTATGCGGTTTGACCGATAAAGATCTTCGTAGAACATGTAGGAGCCAATATGAACATCCAGGTTTCACTATTGGTTATTGACCGGAAACAGTTCTAGGTCATGTCTACATAGTTCTCGAACCCGTAGGGTCCGTGACGCTTAACGTTACGATGATGCTTTATTATAAGTTTTGATGTACCGAAGGTTGTTCGAGTCCCGGATGTGATCACGACATAACGAGGAGTCTTGAAATGGTCGAGACATAAAGATCGATATATTGGACGACTATATTCGACACCTAAGTGTTCCGGTGATTTCGAGAAAACTGAGTGCCGGAGGGTTACCGAACCCCCCAGAAGTTTAATGGGCCTTATGGGCCTTAGTGGGCAGCAAGATGGGCCGGGGCCGCCTCCCCCTCCGGGTCCAAATTGACTAGAGAAGGGGGCGCGCCTCTTCCCTCTCCCTCTCCCCCTTCCTTTCCCCCTCCTAGTAGGAGTAGGAAAGGAGGAGTCCTACTCCTACTAGGAGGAGGATTCCTCCTCTCTGGCGCGCCCCAAGGGGCTGGCCGGCCTCCCCCCTTGCTCCTTTATATACGGGGGCAGGGGGGCACCCTAGAACACACAAGTTGATCATCGTGATCGTTCCTTAGCCGTGCAGGCGGTGCCCTCCACCATATTCCAGCCTCGGCCATATCGTCGAGGAGTTTAGGCAAAGCCCCGCGTCGGTAGAACATCATCATCGCTACCACGCCGTCAGGTCGACGGAACTCATCCCCGACACCTCGCCGGATCGGAGTCCGGGATCGCCATCGAGCTGAACGTGTGCGTAACACGGAGGTGCCGTACGTTCGGTGCTTGGATCGGTCGGATCGTGAAGACGTACGACTACATCAACTGCGTTGTCATAACGCTTCCGCTTACGGTCTACGAGGGTACGTAGACAACACTCTCCCCTCTTGTTGCTATGCATCACCATGATCTTGCGTGTGCGTAGGAATTTTTTTGAAATTACTACGTTCCCCGACAGTACGTGTTATGATTGCTCTGATAGTATCATGTTAATCCTTGAATAACCTGTAATTGCCATGCTATTGTTTGTCTTGATTGCTTTTGGTTGCTGTGAGCTTGCAAGTACATTCAATGTACTGACTTGGCGTGTCATGCCAGTTTGCAGGTCATGCCGGATTTTATTGCTTGTTTGTCATGGATTCCTTGTTTACGAGCTAGGATAAGCATTCCAGCCAGAGTCCCTGCAGAGTGGAGTTCATCACTATCGTCGCTGTTCCGCTGCCAATAGTTATTCCGCTACTTCGTGTTGTTCTGCTGCTTGCATAGAGCAACCGGGGCAGGCGTAGTGTCACCGTGCCAATGTAATCCCTTGTATCCATTTAGATTGTATTAAAGAGCTGATTTGTTCTATGCTAAGTAGTGCCGTATTCCAGAAGACTTCTCCTTGATCTCTGGGCTAGAATACGGGGCGTTCCGGTTTCTATGAGCCGGGGTGCCACAACAGGTGTGACCTCTAGGACCACGGGCGTACCAGGTTTAGTACCGGCTCTGTGTAATGAATGCTTGCCCAAGGATTTCAAAGGACCTCGTAAGGTGCCAAACTACATAGCCGACTTACCCGCTGAGGCGTGGATTGAGAGTTACGAGATGGCCATGGAGCTGTCGGAGGTCAGCGATGCCGCGTCTGCTAAGTACTTCACCATAGTGCTGGATGGGACGACCCGTACTTGGCTAAAGGGACTTCCTGCCAATTCAATTGGATCGTGGGCTGAGTTGAAGGCTCAGTTCATCCAAAATTTTAATGATACGTGCAAACAACCCATGTCGATTGTGAATTCGGATGCCTGCGCTGTAAGTGCATCTAGTGCCCCTTAGTGATTTTGATGTATTGAAGACTTATAGGTTAAGGGACTAATGTGTTTATGAGTGTACACATGTCTATAAGTCTATGAGGAGTTTGATATTTACAGAGAAAGTCGACCCTAAAAATGAAGTTCTTCATCCGAAGACTTTGGATTTCAAGACTTCCTAAAGACTTTGAAAGTGAAGAAATTGGTGTAACCTCAAGACTTGGTATTCATTCGAGGAACATGAAGCGTGAAGACTTTTGTTTTCGTAGTTTCTTTTTCTCTTTCTTGAGTCATAGGAATCACCATACTGTTAAAGGGGGTTGAGGAAATACTAAGGAAAAATTTCCATGTGATGCTCAACTCAAAATCCTACACCCACCAATCCCTTCGAGTGAAGCCATTGGAAATCTCATACAGCTTCACCATATTCTTCAAAGGATAGAGACGGTTGTTCTCGTCTCCGAGGAATTTGTTCGACCGAGGAGTTAGGAATTCGCCAAAGGCAGATTGTCTACTCAAAGGAGGAACATGATAGCCCCGAGGAATTTGAGAGTCAAATTTCCGACCATTCTTTGTACTACGCGCCACCGTCCCAAAATATCTACCCACCTAACGGTCATATCATTGAAGGGCATTTATGTCTTATCATGTCGTTGCTCCCTAGGCTATAAATAGCCACCCCTACAACCACTAGTCTGGTTGGCTGCCCGAGAGAAACTGAAACTTGTCATTTGAGAGCATCCCATCCTCCAAGGACTTTGAGCGAAAATCATCAAGTGAGGAAAACCCAAACCCAAACACCTACAAAACCCAAAGTGATTGAGCATCATCAAGAGATTGATCCTCAGTGGATCCGACGCTTGTTACCTTTGAAGACTGTGGCTTCTTCCAGACGGTTAGGCGCCATGGTCTAGAGCATCCAAGAGGAATTGTGGGTCGCCAAGTGATCGAAGTCTGTGAACGCTTGGAAGTCACCAAGACTTACCACGAAGTGATTGGGCAAGGTCTGTGGTGACCTTAGCTCAAGGAGAATACGGTGAGGACTGTGTGTCCTCAGGTTTAAATACCTAGCCGCTCCAACCAGACGTACAACTGAGACAACAGTTCGAACTGGTCTACCAAATCATTGTCTTCACCAAGCTTACTGGTTCTTTTTCTTCAACTCTTTAATTTCCTCATAACTGAAGACTTTCTCAATTTCCTGGTTCATATCTGTGTTTGAAGACTTTGACTGAAGACTTTTTCAATTTCCTCAGTTCAATTTCTTCAGTCTGTTTGTATTTATCCTGTGTTATCCTGTTTTTACGCTTTTCAGACTCGTGCTCGCCTTCATTTCATCATGATGACCATGCTTGTGTTCTGTTAAGTTTACTTTTGAGTACTTATCCCGTCAAGTAGTTCTTCGCTAAGGAATTTCCTCACCCGCAAATTCCTCAAAGGAAGAATTCATAAAAATTTCCTATTCACCTCCCTCTAGTCGATATAACGCACTTTCAATTGGTATCAGAGCAAGGTACTCCCTTGTTCTTTGTGATTTTGGTTTAACCGCCTGGAGTTTTAGTTATGTCGATCGCAGGTATGATCAAAGTCTCAGCTAGGTGTCCTACCTTCGATGGGATGGACTACCCCTCATCGAAGAATAAGATGCGTATGCATCTTGAGGCAATTGATAACAATCTCTGGTATGTCGTGGAAAATGGTGTTCCCTCAGTCTCACCTTCTCTGAACGCTACTGATGTGAAGAGATTCAAGCAACTCGATTCACAAGCGAAGAACATCATATGTGGCCATCTGAGCAAAGGGCAGTATGGAAGAGTGAGTGCTTTGGAAACTGCTAAGCTTATCTGGGATAGGCTGTCCAAAGTGAATGAAGGCGTCTCAACTCAACGTGACTCTCGTGTTGACGTTCTTCGCAATCTCTTCAACCGCTTCAAGAGACTAGACAATGAAAATGTTCAGCAAAACTTCGATCGCCTCACTGACATCTCAAATGAGCTTCAAGCACTTGGTGCCACTGACGTCACCAACCATGAGGTGGTGAAGAAATTGCTGAGATCGCTTGATTCCTCATTTGATACTCTGGCACTGATGATACAAGAGCGTGCTGACTACAAGTCACTTGATCTTGCCGATATCTCGAGAGGTTAAATACTCATGAGTTCCAGCTTGCTGAAAAGAGAGATCTCTATGGTTCGAGCTATGGTAGATCACGTGCCCTGAAGGCCAAGGCCGTGTCTGAATCTGAAGATGTAGATTCTGGCAGTAGCCTTGGTGATCCTAAAGAACTGAGCCATGAACTAGCACTGCTCGTGAAGAAATTTCAGAAGTTCTCAAGACGTGGTCGCTATGGAAAACCCTCAAGGAGCTATGATTCCTCATCTAGTGACTACAAGAAGAGGCTTTGTCACAAATGCAAGAAACCTGGTCACTACATTCAAGATTGTCCTCAGTGGGAAAAGGAATCAAAGAGGAAGAAATACAAGGATTACAGTTCTGATGATGCAAAGAAGAAGAAGAAATCCTCAAAGTCTTCATCATCAAAATCCTCAAAGTCTTCATCTCACAAGAATAGCAGCTCCAAGAAGGCTCGGGCATTCATTGGCAAGGAAATGGACTCCGAGGCTGAATCTGAGGACCATGAGGAAGAAGAGGCATCTGAGGAGTCCGAGTCCGTGTGGCGAGCCTAGCCCTCGCCATCGCATTCGCCGCCAAGTCTATGTTCAAGTCTGAAGAAAATGACCTCACCAACAAGGCTGATGAAGGCAATGATGACTACGCTCCCACCTATTGCTTCATGACAAAGGGTGCCAAGTACTCAAATATACCTCCTCTGAATCAAGTGAGAATGAATCTGATGAAAACCTCAAGCATAACTACTCTAAACTTGCTAAGATTGCTGTGAAACAACAAAAGGCTTTCGAAAAGGTTCAAAATATGCTAGACAAAAGTGATGATATGTTGGGTGAAGAAATGGATCGCACTAAAACCTTAACTGAAAATCTTCAGAGACTTCAGTCTAGGTTTGATAACCTTCAAGGTCATCATAACACTCTCTTATCTGATCATGAGAAGCTTTCTTATGAATTTCTTCAAAGAAAGCAAGATCTTGAGAAGCTAAGAGTGAGTTATGAAGATCTACAGAAGGAGCACGATTCATTACTTGCTCAACAAATCATCGCTACTCAGGAAGAATTTGTTCCACCATGTTTGAAGTGCATTGAACATGAATCTGCTAATTCTTCACCTGGATATTCAAATGCCTCTAATGCTGCAAATTCTTCAACTGTCTCTGCTATCACTAATTCCTCATCTGAGGACAATGCTAGTATCACTAATGATGCAGGGCTAAAGGAATTGTACATGACAGGCATGTACAAAAGCTTCAAAGGGCATCAGACTCTTTGTGATGTGCTTAAAAAGCATATCCTCAACAGGAACCCTAGGAAAGAGGGTATTGCCTTTGAGAGGAAACTCAATGCCGATGGTACATATTTGAAGCCCGAAAGCGACCCCAAAACCTCATGGGTTGCTGCAAAGGGACCTCCAGCTTGATCCATCTAATTTATCCGCTTTACATGTGAATCTCCTCATTCTTCCGATGAGTCATTTGACTCCAACTATAAACTGTTCAAAAATCAGAATGGTGAAGTATTTGCTAGATATGTTGGCACTAATCGCAGAACGGTTCCCCTATGAAGAAAATCTGGGTTCCCAAAAGGTGCCTTGAAAGTCTTCAGGTGAATGTCCTCATGCCACCACCTGTGAAGAATAGGAACCCCAGATAAAATTCTTCATATGGATCCAAGTCCTCATGTGGACCAAATTCCACACGTGGATCAAATTCCTCAAAAGGATCAAAGTCCTCATATGATCATTATCGTGCTAACCCCTCTGTTTCGCAGGGAAGAGCTCCTCTTATGTGAAACGAAATGAATATGAGCATTATTCTTCTAATCATTATGTTCATAAGTCCTCGAAGAATTTCTCTGCTTATTCATATGCTTATCCTAACTCCTCTTATGTGAAACGAAATGGACTGGCTTCTATGCCATCTTTCTCATATGGAGCTCGCAGAGTGATGAACTCTTTGCCACCCCTTCAGATGTGGGTGGTGAAGAAAAAGAACTAATTTCTTCTGCAGGGTCAGGTCTCCAGACATGCTAAAACGTCAGAAGAATTTGCCGGAGACCTGAGAAGTGCCTGAAAGGACATAGGCTAATCATCAAGAAATGAACTTTCATTTCTCATGTCCTCTACTACTTTATCTGTTCTATTGTTTGATGAAATTGATCTGATGAATTGATGTCATATTCTTCACTGATGAAGTATATGAGTTCGTAAGTTGCACTAATTCATCTGCAGGATGATCAACCCAAAGCCACTGAGTGGGTCCTCGATAGTGGATGTACAAATCACATGACTGGTGACAAGAATCTATTGATGGATGCTCCCTTATCTCCATCGCATCTGAAGCATATCATCTTCGCTGACAAAGGCAAAAGCAAGTTATTGGGTCTAGGTAAGGTTGCTATCTCAAAGGATCGGCAGATGGACAAAGTCATGCTCGTCGAGTCCTTAGGATACAACCTCATGTCTGTCTCAATGCTTTGTGATCTTGATATGGTGGTTGTCTTTGGCAAGTATCATTGTGTTGTGATCATGGAAGCTGACAATTCCAAAGTCTTCGAAGGCTTTAGGAGAGGAGACTTGTATATTGTTGATTTCTCTACAAGACCACATCCAGCCGTATGCCTACTTGCAAAAGCTTCAGAAGGCTAGCTATGGCATCGACGACTTGGTCATGCGGGCATGAGGAATTTGCACACACTTGCGAAGAAGAAGCATGTCATTGGCATTCAGAATGTCAAATTCCTCAAGGATCACTTATGCGGAGCCTGTGAAGATGGAAAGATGACCAAGGCTAAGCATCCAGCGAAGACTATCATGACCACTACTCGACCATTTGAATTACTTCACATGGATCTCTTTGGTCCTAATCATTACTCAGCAGTCACAAACGATGCATCTCTCTATGGCTTTGTTATTTTTGATGATTACTCTCGTTACACATGGGTGCATATTGTCACTTACAAACATGAAGTGCAGGAAGTCTTCAAATGATTTTCCTCGAGGGCTTAAACCAACTTTGGTGTGAAGATCAAGCACATCAGGAGTGACAATGGAACCGAAGTTCAAGAATTCTGGTCTTGATGACTATCTTGATGAACTTGGTATTACTCATGAGTTATCTCGCTCCTTATACTCCTCACCGTAATGGCGTCGTGGAGCGCAAGAACAGGACTCTTGCCGAGATGGCTTGCACTATGCTTGATGAATACAAAACGCCTCGTCGCTTCGGATTGAGGCATTGATACCGCGTACGCATCATCAACAGAGTTTATCTTCAAAAATTCTTCAAGAAGACTACCTATGAACTCCTCACTGACAAGAAACCCAATGTGAGTTATTTCAAAGTCTTCGGTGCTAAATGTTGGATTAGAGATCCTCATCACAACTCAAAATTTGCACCAAAAGCACATGAAGGTTTTATGCTTGGTTACGGAAGGACTCTCAAGACACTCTACAGTAGTCTTCAACAACGCTCTTCACAAGGTTGTTGAAATCAGATGTGCGGTTCGATGAAACTAATGGCTCGCAAAGAGAGCACCTACCTTCTGTGATAGATGAACCAGCACCTGAGGACACTATCAAGTTCAAGCCTACTGAGGATGTCATTCCTACCAAAGAATCTGTTGAAAATAGAATCTATTGAAGAATTCATTCTAGAACGTGAAGAACGTCGAGCTGATGCACCTGAACAAAATGGTGCTGAGGAAAATGGTCCTGAAGAAAATGCTGATCAAATTCCTCGACGACAACCAGCTCATCCTCGCGTTGCAAATGAAGTGCAAATTGAGAAGATCATCGATGGCATTGAAGCACCAGGTCCTCTCACACGCTCAAGAGCTTCACATTTGTCTAACTTTTGTGGGCACTTTGCTTTTGTCTATATTACAGAGCCCACTAAGGTAGATGAAGCATTTATGGAGCGTGAGTGGATTCTGATGACCCACAAGTATAGGGGATCTATCGTAGTCCTTTCGATAAGTAAGAGTGTCGAACCCAACGAGGAGCAGAAGGAAATGATAAGCGGTTTTCAGCAAGGTATTCTATGCAAGTACTGAAATAAGTGGTAACAGATAGTTTTGTGATGAGATAATTTGTAACGAGCAACAAGTAACAAAAGTAAATAAAGTGCAGCAAGGTGGCCCAATCCTTTTTGTAGCAAAGGACAAGACTGGACAAACTCTTATATAAGGAAAAGCGCTCCTGAGGACACATGGGAATATCGTCAAGCTAGTTTTCATCACGTTCATATGATTCGCGTTCGGTACTGTGATAATTTGGTATGTGGGTGGACCGGTGCTTTGGGTGCTGTTCTTACTTGAACAAGCATCCCACTTATGATTAACCTCTATTGCAAGCATCCGCAACTACAACAAAAGTATTAAGGTAAACCTAACCATAGCATGAAACATATGGATCCAAATTAGCCCCTTACGAAGCAACGCATAAACTAGGGTTTAAGCTTCGTCACTCTAGCAACCCATCATCTACTTATTACTTCCCAATGCCTTCCTCTAGGCCCAAATAATGGTGAAGTGTTATGTAGTCGACGCTCACATAACACCACTAGAGGCTAGACAACATACATCTCATCAAAATATCGAATCTAATACCAAATTCACATTACTACTAATAACAAGACTTCTCCCTTGTCCTCGTGAACAAACGTAACTCACTCACAAAGCATATTCATGTTCATAATCAGAGGGGTAATAATATGCGTAATGGATCTGAACATATGATCTTCCACCAAATAAACCAACTAGCATCAAGTACAAAGAGTAATCAACACTACTAGCAACCTACTAGTACCAATCCCGGACATGGAGACAAGAATTGGATACAAGAGATGAACTAGGGTTTTGAGAGGAGATGGTGCCGTGAAGATGTTGATGGAGATTGCCCTCTCCGATGAGAGGAGCGTTGGTGATGACGATGGCGACGATTTCCTCCCCGGAGAGAAGTTTCCTGGCGTAACAGCCTCACGGAGCCCTAGATTGGTTCCGCTAAGGTTCCACCTCGTGGCGGGCGGAGTCTCGTCCCGAAGGTTGCTTTTGGTTTTTTCTTGACGAAAGACTTCATATAGCGTAAGATGGGCATCAGAGAGCCACCAGGGGCCCACGAGGTAGGGGGCGCGCCTTTAGGGGGCGCCCCACCCTCATGGATGTGGTGTGGGCCCCTTGCCTTCATCTTTGGCGAGGATTTTTATTATTTATTTTAAGATATTCCGTGGAGTTTCGTGACTTTTGGAGTTGTGCATTAGGCCTCTAATATTTGCTCCTTTTCCACCTGCAATTCTAGTCAGCATTCTCCCTCCTTATGTAAACCTTGTAAAATAAGAGAGAATAGCCATAAGTATTGTGACATAAAGTGAAATAGTATCCCATAATGCAATAAATATCAATATAAAAGCATGATGCAAAATGGACGTATCAACTCCCCCAAGCTTAGACCTTGCTTGTCCTCAAGCGAAAAGCCGATAACAGTGAATATGTCCCCATGTTTAGAGGTAGCGGCGTCAATAAAAATAATATACGGACATGAAGGCATCATGATTATTCTCATAACAGCAACATATATAGATTTTGTCATATGATTACTTATATTCAAGTGATGATCTATTCACAATGCAAAAGTATGAATCAGAAACCTTATTGAGCACCAGCAAACTATAACATCAGTCATTGAAGCAACTGCAATTTATCGTAACATCGGAAAGAGTCTATGTCAGAGCTAAAAAGCAAGTCCACATACTTCAACTATCATCTAGTCCTTCATAATTGGTAACACTCATGCAATACTTGTGGTTACGGAGTTTTAATCGGACACAGAGAAAGATAGGGGCTTATAGTTTTCCCCCACAACCTTTTACCTCAAGGGTAATGTCAACAATAATAACTTATGCTCCCCTACATCCAATTAGAGATATATATATATATATATATATATATATATATATATATATATATATATATATTAGGTTCCTTCCAACATGCCGAAGCTTGCCAAAGGATAAAATGAAAAAGGAAAGGTGAAGATCACCATGACTCTTGCATAAGGTAGAAGATAATAATAAAAGATAGGCCCTTCGCAGAGGGAAGCAGAGGTTGCCATGCGCTTTTATGGTTGGATGCATGAAATCTCAATGCGAAAGAACGTCACTTTATATTGCCCCTTGTGATATGAACCTTTATTATGCAAATTGTCGCTTTTATTACTTCCACATCACAAGATCGTATAAAGCTTATTTCTCCCACACCAATCAATCATACATATTTAGAGCAATTTTTATTGCTTTGCACCGATGACAACTTACTTGAAGGATCTTACTCAATCCACGTGTAGATATGGTGGACTCTCATGGCAAAACTGGTTTATAGTATTTGGAAGCACAAGTAGTATCTCTACTTAGTGCTGAGAATTTGGCTAGCATGAGGGGGAAAGGCAAGCTCAACACGTTAGAGGATCCATGACAACATACTTTATCTCAGATATAAGAAAACATAACTCATTACGTTGTATTCCTTGTCCAACATCAACTCTTTAGCATGTCATATTTTAATGAGTGCTCCCAATCATAAAAGATGTCAATGATAATATATCTATATGCGAAACCTTTCTTTCCTTATTACTTCCTATTAATTGCAACGATGACCAAAGCTTTGTTTGCCAACTGCCAACAACTTTTATTCATCATACTCTTTCTATGTGAAGTCATTACTCTCAATAAGATCAATATGAACTCTTTGTTTCTTTTTATTCTTTTTCTTCTTTCTTTTATTCACTCAAGATCATGGCAAAATAATCAAGCCCTTGACTCAACACTAATCTTTATTATATAGCTCACGCACTGATTACATAGAGAGATCATAAAGAAAAAACTCAAAACTAGATCATGCCATAAACTTCATTCTACTAGATCAAGATACTACTAATTGGATCAAACTAAAGAAAACGGTAAAGATAGGAGTGTGATGGTGATACGATACCGGGGCACCTCCCCCAAGCTTGGCAGTTGCCAAGGGGAGTGCCCATACCCATGTGATTATGTCTCCTTTGTCGATGAAGAAGGTGAAGGTGTTGTCGATGATGCGGGCTTGGCGTCCATCTTCCAAGGCATAGGTTCACCATCATAGAAGGATGATCGAGTCTCCGGGATCCTCAAATCTGTATCCAAACTCATCCTTTTGAATCTATATTCATACTCACAGCCTGGTTTTGCAGTCATATATTTGGGCTTGAGGTGCTCGATCTTCTCATGAAGCTTGAAGATGGCCTCCCCAATGTTGTCAGCATCCAACTTGTGGTTGCTAGTGAACTCCGCGATCATCATGTGGTTGGAGTTGAGTCCACACTCCACCATCCCTTGCACTTGAAAACTTGTTGCTCCACTGCTTCGAGCCTCGTCTCCATGCTTCTGGTCCCCTTTGGTCCCTCTTCATCGCGGATGTGTAGCAACCCATCACGCAACTCAATGGTTTGAGGGTGTCGCATCACTTCCGCGAGGTAAGGGTTGATGACCTTCTCGAAGAACTTGTCCTTGGAAGCGCTTTGGGGTCATTATGGTAGTCTAGATCTGTAAAACAAATTTAAACAAGAACAGAGGAGATTTGCGTGATACAGGAGTCAAAACCTTCGGGAGTATATATAATGAATTTTTACTGACCAAAATACGTATCGTGCAAGAAAACGGGGTCCGGAAGGCACACGAGGTGCTCACGAGGTAGGGGGCGTGCCCTAGGGGGGGGGCGCCCACCACCCTCGTGGGGCCCTCGTGTCCTTCCCGGACTGCCACTTATTTTTCTATTTTTCTAAATATTCCAAAACGGAGAAATAGTGCCTTAAAAATTGTTTTGGAGTCGGTTTACTTACCGTACCACATACCTATTCCTTTTCGGAGTCTGAAACAGTCTGGAAAGTGTCTCTTATGTATTCCTCCGGGGTTACGGTTTCAATAATATTGGTTTCGACATTTATAGGATTACCTGAGATATAATGTTTAATTCTCTGACAGTTTACCACCTTCGGGTTGGTACCTTCGAAGTTGTTGATTTTTATGGCACCGGAACGATAGACCTCCTCGATAACATAGGGTCCTTTCCATTTAGAGAGAAGTTTGCAAGAAAAATCTTAAACGAGAGTTGTATAGCAAGACATAATCACCTACATTAAACTCACGCTTTTGTATCCTTTTGTCATGCCATCTTTTAAATTTTTCTTTAAACAACTTGGCATTTTCATAAGCTTGGGTTCTCCATTCATCAAGTGAGCTAATATCAAATAACCTCTTCTCACCCAAGAAGTTTGAAATCATAATTGAGCTCTTTAATAGCCCAATATGCCTTATGTTCTAGTTCAAGAGGTAAATGACATGCTTTTCCATATACCATTTTATACGGAGACATACCCATAGGATTTTTATATGCTGTTCTATAAGCCCATAATGCATCATCAAGTTTCTTGGACCAATTCTTTCTAGACCTATTGATGCCTTTTGCAAAATTAATTTGAGCTCTCTGTTGCTCAATTCTAATTGACCACTAGACTGTGGGTGATAGGGAGATGCAATTCTATGATTAACATCATATTTAGCAATAATTTTATGGAAAGCACCATGAATAAAAAGTTAAACACCATCAGACATTAAATATCTAGGGACTCCAAATCTCGTAAAAATAACTTCCTTAAGCATTTTAATAGAAGTGTTATGATCAACACTACTAGTTGGAATAGCTTCTACCCACTTAGTAACGTAATCAATAGCAACTAGAATATGTGTATATCCATTAGAGGCAGGAAAGGGTCCCATATAATCAAAGCCCCAAACATCAAAGGGTTCAATAACAAGTGAATAGTTCATAGGCATTTCTTGACGCCTACTAATATTACCAATTCTTTGGCATTCATCACATGACAAAACAAACTTACGGGCATCCTTGAAGAGAGTAGGCCAATAAAAACCGGATTGCAATACCTTATGTGCAGTTCTATCTCACGCGTGGTGTCCTCCATAGGCTTCGGAGTGGCACTTGTGTAGGATCTGTTCATGTTCATGCTCAGGTACACAACGTCTAATAACACCATCTACTCCTTCTTTATAAAGATGTGGGTCATCCCAAAAGTAATGCCTCAAATCATAGAAAAACTTTTTCTTTTGTCGGTATGTGAAGCTAGGTGGTATGAATTTAGCAACAATATAATTAGCATAATCAAGATACCAAGGAGTACTACGAGAAGTACTTATAACATTTAATTGCTCATCCTAAAGCTATCATCAATAGGTAGTGGGTCATCAAGAACATTTTCTAACCTAGACAAGTTGTCCGCAGAACGGGTTCTCAGCTCCTTTTCTATCAACAATATGCAAATTAAATTCTTGTAGCAAGAGAACCCATCTAATAAGTCTAGGTTTAGCATCTTTCTTTTCCATAAGGTATTTAATAGCAGCATGATCAGTGTGAATAGTTACTTTAGAATCAACAATATAAGGTCTGAACTTATCACAAGCAAATACAACTGCAAAAAGTTCTTTTTCAGTAGTGGCATAATTTCTTTGGGCATTGTCTAGAGTCTTACTAGCATAATGAATAACATTTAATTTCTTATCAGCTCTTTGCCCTAGAACAACACCTACAACATAATCGCTGGCATCACACATAATTTCAAAGGATAAATTCCAATTAGGTGGCTGAACAACAGGTGCAGAGACTAATGCTTTCTGAAGTATTTCAAATGCTTCTACACAATCATCATCAAAGACAAATGGTATATCTTTTTGTAATAAATTAGTCAGAGGCCGAGAGATTTTTGAGAAGTCCTTAATGAACCTTCTATAAAATCCGGCGTGACCAAGGAAACTTCTTATACCTTTGATGTCCTTGGGACATGGCATCTTTTCAATAGCATCAACCTTGGCTTTATCAACCTCAATACCTCTTTCGTAAACTTTATGCCCCAAGACAATACCTTCATTAACCATAAAGTGGCACTTTTCCCAATTCAAGACAAGATTAGTTTCTTCACATCTCTGCAAAACTCGATCAAGATTGCTCAAGCAATCATCAAAAGAGGAACCATAGACGGAAAATTCGGCCCATGAAAACCTCACAAATCTTTTCACAAAAGTCGAGAATATAGCCATCATGCATCTTTGAAAGGTAGAAGGTGCATTACATAAACCAAAAGGCATACGCCTATAAGCAAAAGTACCAAACGGGCATGTAAAAGTAGTCTTTGATTGATCTCTAGCCGACACGTATTTGAGAGAAACCGTAATAACCATCCGGAAAGCAAGAATGTGTATGTTTGCATAATCTTTCTAGCATTTGATCAATAAAAGGTAAGGGATAATGATCTTTCTTAGTAGCCTTATTTAATTTGCGGAAATCAATTACCATCCTATAACCTGTAATAATTCATTGTGGAATCAATTCATCTTTATCATTAGGAACAACAGTAATACCTCCCTTCTTAGGGACACAATGGATAGGACTTACCCACTAACTATCTGCAACGAGATAAATTATACCTGCCTCCAGAAGCTTGAGTATTTCTTTTCTTACCACTTCTTTCATTTTAGGATTCAAACGTCATTGAGGATCACGAACTGGTTTGGCATCCGCTTCCAAATTTATTTTATGTTGACATAGAGTGGGACTAATGCCCTTAAGATCATCAAGAGTATATCCAATAGCGGCACGTTGCTTCTTCGGAGTTTTCAATAATCTTTCTTCTTCATGCTCTGAAAGGTTAGCACTAATAATAACAGGATATATCTTCTTTTCATCAAGATAAGCATATTTAAGATTATCAGACAAAGGTTTAAGCTCAAACACGGATCACCCTTGGGTGGAGGAGGATCCCTAAAATTTCAATAGGCAAATTGTGTTTCGTAATAGGTTCCTGTTTAAAGAATACTTCATCTATTTCCCTTCTTTCATTCATGAACATATCATTTTCATGGTCTAGCAAATAATGTTCTAAAGGATCACTAGGAGGTACGGCAATAGAAGCAAGACCAATAATTTCATCCTTACTAGGCAATTCTTCCTCACTATGTTGTTTACTAAATTTAGAGAAATTAAACTCATGAATCATATCATCCAAGCCAATATAACAACATTCTTTTCACAGTCTATCTTAGCATTAATAAAGTGTTCAAGAAGGGTCTACCAAATATAATGGGACAAAAGCTATCTTGTGGGGAACCAAGAACAAGAAAATCAGCGGGATATTTAGTTTTCCCACACAAGACTTCAACATCTCTAACAATCCCAATTGGTGAAATAGTATCTCTATTGGCAAGCTTAATTGTGACATCGATATCATCTAGCTCAAAGAGGTGCAATTTCATGCTTAATTTCTTCATATAAAGTATGCGGTATAACACTAGCACTTGCACCCATATCACATAAGCCATGATAACAATGATCTCCTATTTTAACAGAAATAATGTGCACGCCTAGCACAGTCTATGTTTATCTTTAGCACAAGGTTTAGCAATTCTAGCAGCTTCACCATCGAATCAATGACATGCCCATCAGTATTATCAGACAAGAGATCTTTAACAATAGCAATGTTAGGTTATACTTTAACTTGTTCAGGAGGTGTATAAGTTCTAATATTGCTTTTACGAACCACAGTTGAAGCTTTAGCATGATCCTTTATTCTAACAGGGAAAGGTAGTTTCTCAACATAAGAAGTAGGAACAATAGGATCATTATAAGTGACAGTCTTTTCTTCAACTTTAATAGGTGTAGCTACTTTTACTTCTATGGGAGGATGATATTTAAACCACTTCTCCTTAGGGAGATCAACATAAGTAGCAAAAGATTCACAGAAAGAAGCTACTATCTCATAGTCAAGTCCATATTTAGTGCTAAACTTACGGAAAATATCGGTATCCATAAAAGATTTAACACAATCAAACTTAGGTGTCATACCTGACTCCTTACCTTTGTCGAGGTCCCAATCTTCAGAGTTGCGTTTAATTCTATCCAATAAGTCCCATTTAAATTCAATAGTCTTCATCATAAAAGAGCCAGCACAAGAAGTATCGAGCATGGTTTGATTGTTTTCAGAAAGCCGAGCATAATTGTTTCTCTTGGAAGCTCATGATTGGGGCATGAATATAACATTGATTTAAGCCTCCCCCAAGCTTGAGCGATGCTTTCTCCTTCGCGAGGCCAAAAATTATATATATAGTTGCGATCACGATGAACAAGATGCACAGGGTAATACTTTTGATGAAATTCCAATTTGAATCTTCTATAGTTCGATGATCTCGTATCATCACATAGCCTATACCATGTCAACATGTCTCCCTTCAAAGATAAAGGGAAGACCTTCTTCTTAGCAACATCATCGGGTATACCCGCAAGCTTAAATAATCCACAAACTTCATCCACATATATTAAGTGCTCATCAGGATGCTTTGTTCCATCTCCTGTAAAAGGGTTAGCTAGCAGTTTTTCCATCATACCCGAAGGAAATTCAAAAGGATTTTCATTTTCAATAGGGTCAGTAGGTTGAGAAGCAACTCTTTGCTCTAGTGGACGGGGTGAAGATACCCCGAACAAGCCCCTTAGAGGATTACTTTCCATAGTAACAAGTGACAGTAAATTTCAGCACACTATATAAATTTTTCCTTACCAAATTCCACCTACCAAAGGCGCTTCACTCCCCGGCAACGGCACCAGAAAAGAGTCTTGATGACCCACAAGTATAGGAGATCTATTTGTAGTCCTTTCGATAAGTAAGAGTGTCGAACCCAACGAGGAGCAGAAGGAAATGATAAGTGGTTTTCAGCAAGGTATTCTTTGCAAGTACTGAAATAAGTGGTAACAGATAGTTTTATGACGAGATAATTTGTAACGAGCAACAAGTAACAAAAGTAAATAAAGTGCAGCAAGGTGGCCCAATCCTTTTTGTAGCAAAGGACAAGCCTGAACAAACTCTTATATAAGGAAAAGCGCTCCCGAGGACACATGGGAATATCGTCAAGCTAGTTTTCATCACGTTCACATGATTCGCGTTCGGTACTTTGATAATTTGATATGTGGGTGGACCGGTGATTGGGTGCTGTTCTTACTTGAACAAGCATCCCACTTATGATTAACCTATATTGCAAGCATCCGCAACTACAACAAAAGTATTAAGGTAAACCTAACCATAGCATGAAACATATGGATCCAAATCAGCCCCTTACGAAGCAACCCATAAACTAGGGTTTAAGCTTCATCACTCTAGCAACCCATCATCTACTTATTACTTCCCAATGCCTTCCTCTAGGCCCAAATAATGGTGAAGTGTTATGTAGTCGACGCTCACATAAAACCACTAGAGGCTAGACAACATACATCTCATCAAAATATCGAATCTAATACCAAATTCACATGACTACTAATAGCAAGACTTCTCCCTTGTCCTCGTGAACAAACATAACTACGCACAAAGCATATTCATGTTCATAATCAGAGGGGTAATAATATGCGTAATGGATCTGAACATATGATCTTCCACCAAATAAACCAACTAGCATCAAGTACAAAGAGTAATCAACACTACTAGCAACCTACTAGTACCAATCCCGGACTTGGAGACAAGAATTGGATACAAGAGATGAACTAGGGTTTTGAGAGGAGATGGTGCTGGTGAAGATGTTGATGGAGATTGCCCTCTACCTATGAGAGGAGCGTTGGTGATGACGATGGCGATGATTTCCCCCTCCGGAGGGAAGTGTCCCAGTAACAGCCTCCACGGAGCCCTAGATTGGTTCCACCAAGGTTCCGCCTCGTGGCGGCGGAGTCTTGTCCCGAAAGGTTGCTTCTGGTTTTTTCTTGACGAAAGACTTCATATAGCAGAAGATGGGCATCGGAGAGCCACCAGGGGGCCCACAAGGTAGGGGGCGCACCCTAGGGGAGGGCCCACCCTCGTGGACAGGGTGTGGCCCCCCTGGCCTTCATCTTTGGAGAGGATTTTTTATTATTTAGTTTAAGATATTCCATGGAGTTTCAGGACTTTTGGAGTTGTGCCGAATAGGTCTCTAATATTTGCTCCTTTTCCAAATTTCTGCATTCCTCCCTATTCTCCCTCCTTATGTAAACCTTGTAAAATAAGAGAGAATAGCCATAAGTATTGTGACATAAAGTGAAATAACAGCCCATAATGCAATAAATATTAATATAAAAGCATGATGCAAAATGGACGTATCAGATTCAAGCTATGCAAGAAGAATTACATCAATTCGAGCTCAACAACGTCTGGGAACTGGTTAAACGTCCAGATCCTCGCAAGCACAATATCATTGGCACAAAGTGGATCTACCGCAACAAGCAAGATGAAAATGGCCTTGTGGTGAGGAATAAGGCACGACTTGTAGCTCAAGGCTACGCACAAGTTGAAGGAATTGATTTCGATGAAACTTTTGCACCTGTTGCTAGGCTTGAGGCTATTCGCATATTACTTGCTTATGGTAACCATCATGATATCACTTTATATCAAATGGATGTGAAAAGTGCATTCCTCAGTGGTAAGCTTGAGGAAGAAGTATATGTTGCTCAACCCCGAGGTTTTGAAGATCCAAAGCATCATGACAAAGTCTCCAGACTAAATAAGGCCCTCTATGGCCTCAAGCAGGCCCCTCGGGCGTGGTATGATACTTCTAAGGAATTCCTCATGAAGAAAGGCTTCAAACCCGTTCACTTGACCCTACTCTTTTCACTAAATCTTATGATGGTGAATTGTTTGTGTGCCAAATATATGTTGATGATATTATCATTGGTCAGACCGACCAACGTTATGTTGATGAATTTGCCTATATGATGAGTGGAGAATATCAAATGTCTATGATGGGAGAATTGAAATTCTTCTTAGGTCTTCAAATTCGTCAACAACGCAATGGCATATTCATATCTCGTGAGAAGTACCTCAAGGATGTAATCGAGGAAATTCGGCATGCAAGATTGCAAAGGGGTCAAAATTCCAATGCCCACAAATGGCCATCTATGCACTAATGAAAATGGTATTGACTTCGATCAAAAGGTATACCGCTCCATGATTGGTTCTTTATTGTAATTATGTGCATCTAGGCCAGATATTATGCTTAGTGTTTGCATGTGTGCCCGATTTCAAGCTACACCGAAGGAATCACACCATAAGGCTGTGAAGCATATTCTTTGATATCTAGCTCACACACCAACACTTGGATTATGGTATCCCAAGGGCTCGGATTTTGATCTCATTGGATATTCAGACTCTGACTATGCTGGTGATCGTGTGGACCGTAAGTCAACATCTGGACATGCCATTTCCTTGGACGATATTTGGTCTGTTGGTCCTCGAAGAAACAGAATCACAGATTACCGCTTCATCATCAAGCCGAGTACATTGTTGCGGTTCTTCTTTGTGCTCAATTGCTGTGGATGAAGCAAACTCTCAAGGACTACGGCGTCAACATGAAGAATGTGCCTCTCATCGTGACAATGAGAGTGCCATCAAGATTGTTCACAACCCAGCCAAAGACTCAAGACAAAGCACATTCAGATTCGTCATCATTTACTTCGTGATCATGTGTTGAAGGGCGACATTTCTATTGAGCATGTGAAGACTGAAGAACAACTAGCCGATATCTTCACAAAGCCCTTGGATGAGAATAGATTTAGCAAGTTGTGGTGTGAGCTAAATATCTTAGAATTTTCGAATGTTCTTTGAAAAGGACACTCATCCTAACACTTATCAAATTGATGACTTAGATGTGCTACACATGAAGAAACCTTTTTCTTCAATCAATGAAGAATAACACTCTAAGTGTGAAGAAACTAACGAAGAATTTGATTCTCAGAACCCCACGACAATTGTACGGGGTGTCTGAAATCATCATTCTTATACGGTGGGTCACGCCACCACCAAAAGTTGAAAATCTTCAATTTGAGTTTTTCCTCAGTTTTTGAAATTCCTCAGTTGTTCATGTTCTTCAACTTTGCATTGTCTTCACCATTTCCGTCATTTTTCTTCATTGGCTATATATATATAAGTTTATGTCCTCTACAGAATTCACTTATTGCTATTTCTTCATGTTGCTTTTTTCTGCTAAGTGAATGTGATCGGACCCTTCCCCCTCTATGCTAAACTCAACCCAATCTATTCATAAATTCTTCATGTGCGTTCTATTTGAAACTCGTTCAAAATGTTCACTGTGTCCTTGTCAGCTGAAGAATTTGCGAACGGAACTTTTAACCTATCTTATCTTAATTTTCGGCTTTGCCGCTCAAACCATTCCGCATCCCACGAAAACACTTATCTATTCACCCACGATCTCACATGATCTCCACTTCTCAGTACGTGGGTGACACATGTCAAGCGAATGAGAAGGGTCAGGGGCACGTTCGTCCAATTTCTTCGGGTGAACAATTTTTCACCGTGGCTATAAATACCCCTCCCCTTCCTCACTTCTCTTTTAACTCCGCTCGACCTCATGCCAGCTCGAACTTCTCAAACCCTAGCGCCACCGCTACTTCATCGTCGCCGGTGCGGAAGAGCTTCACTGCCTCGACCTTGTTGTTGTCAGATTGCTACCGGCCGCGGACTTCATCATTGCCGCCATAGCTGTCTTCCTCGGCCAAGTTAGGGCGTGGAAGATCTAAACCATTTAACTTCACATCTACACTTCCCGGTTAAATGCGTTCTTCGTCTGTGGTAATTAAAAGTTACTTTTATCGCCTCTTTGATTCAAATGATTACTACAAAATCTTCAAAGGTGTTTTTCTTCAAATCTTCACACACTAAACACCTCACGTGTCATCTGTTCTTGATTCATTTCTCTAAGCTACATTTTTCTTCAAGATTCCTCAATTGTGTGGATTCTCAATCTATACAACTCTGGAACCTAAGACAAAGAACGCTTAGTGAAATTCTTCAAGACTCATCTGGTCAAATTCCTCGAAGAAAAGTTGCATACATCTTCAGAGAATTCCATTGTTCAAATTCCTCATCTGAAGAAAATGGATGATGGTAAGAAGCCACAGAAAGGAGGAAAGAGGCCTGAAATCAATACTGCTTTTGAGATCCCTGATGACATATACAAGGATTATCAGACTAAGTTATGAGGCCAAGTTTGGCAAGGAGGATAAAATCAGCGCAAAAGGTGCGCATTCAAAGAATAGAGAGGAGATGGGCAAGAGAGTGGAGGAGTACAGGTATGTTACTCCCAAGTATATGAATAAATTCGCTCTAAATCCTCCATGCCCAAGACCTCCATTGGCACCTGGCCAAGAAGCTGATCCCACCAGCCTCAAGCGCGGTGAGGATTATCCTGATGAATGGGCCAAGCGCCAGGCCAAATTGGCCAAACAAGCAAGAGAAGCAAAGGAGGAAATTCAACAAAGACTCTGCACTGTCAGCCATCACGAGGCCTCTGCTATCAAGCTGAAGAAGGCCATGACAAAGAAGCCTGCTCAAAAGCCCAGTGCTTCACCTTCAATGCCCTCACGGCCAAGTTTCTCAGCAATGCCCTCATGGCCAGAATCCTCAAAGCCCTCATGGCCAACTCCTCATGTTGCTCCTACTCCAAAGTCCTCAGCTCCTCCGCCAAAGTCCTCAGCTGCTCTGACAAAATCCTCTACACCTATGCACCTTGGCACGTGCCAAAGGACAACATGCATCTCTATTGCCTCAGGAGCTTCTGCTAGTTCCTTAGCTGCACCAAATTCTTCAACTGGACCGTCTCTGCTGAAGACAAAGGCCACTGCTGGACGAGGCTCTCGCCCAAGTCCTCACAAGAAGTAGGTCGCCTTCCAAGTGTCGTCTGATGAAGACGAAGCTGATGATGAGGAACTTGCCGAAATCATCAGAGACAAAGGTGTCAAGGCCGCTAGAGCCAAAGCCAACAATGTGCCTCTTCTTCCGGACCCGTCGATCCTAGACTTCATTGACCTATGGCACAAGGATCCCAACACGCCTTTGCCGGAGATGAACCTCACTCCTGGTCAAAGTCATGTTTTGACTGCCTTCATTGAAGAAGAGAAATGGAAATTTGAACAAGGAAGAAGAATGAAGAAAGCGTAGTACAAGAAACAAAGCATTTTCAAGCAAAATGTTCAAGCTTTCCCGAAGAACTCGTTGCCTTGCAAGCTGAGATCAAGCAATTGAGTGATGAATTTGATCGTTACTACGCTGACTGGCTTGGAGCCAAAGTCAGGTTTGTGAACTTAACTGAAAATTTCACCTCCAATTTTGCAGCTCCAACGCAACAAGAAAATCCTCAGTCAAGCATCCGCCACCGACCGAAGAAAATGCCAAGACCACGATGACATTCAGTGAAGAAAATTAGAGTGCTGTGGATGATGACTGCATTCCACTACCGATGAAATTGCTGGGGCATCCACTAGTGGTGCGCTGAAGAAAATGAAGAAGTCAGGGCAACTGCATCATTGTGCCTGAAGAAATTCAACCAAATTCCTCTGCTCCTCCTGCGCCTACCCCAACTCCAATCCTTCCATCTGCAACAGATGTGAAGAAGACCAAGGCTGCAGAGCATGCAGCTGTAAAGAAAAGGAAATCATCAACTCCATTAGATTCTTCAGCTCCGAAGAAGATGAAGCCATTGACCAGCTCTTATGCAAATCCAATTGATGCTGTTCCTATCTCAACCATGCCATCAAAGGACCTTGTTCCTTTTGATGAAGATTATGTGATTCCAAGTGAATCCGATGAAGATAATCCTTCTGCTACTTCGCCAGAGTAGTTGGTGAAGAAATTGTAGCGGATGCAATCCCTTCAACCCCCACAGTTTCCTCACATGTGCCTCAGTTCACTGCTGAAGAGGCCGGCGTTGAAGAAATGGAAGAAGAAGATGTGGACATTTGCTGTACCACACCCGTCTTTGAATGATGACTTTTGGGAAAGTCAAGACCCAAACTCTCCACTATTCACACCGTTGCAACAAATTCCTCAGTCCCCAGTAACTACAATACAAATGGGATCTGATGAACCACATGCCACACCGTCTATCCATGAAGAGATTCCTGCCACTAGTGCTAAAGAAACTGTGGATGAAGAATTGAAGACCCAGGCTGTCACTGAAGAAGAAGCTGAAATTCCTCAGCCTGTGTAACCTGAGATTGCGATTCCTGAGGTGATGATGCAATTGACTGACACTCCTTAGCCCAAGCCAAAGGGTCCATTCTCAAAGAAGCAGAAATTCAAGGCTGATGACTTCTTCGGCAAGCACGTGTTCTTCACCGACTAGAATCCCTATGATTCTGCTCATCTTAGAAGGAAGCGCTTCTGGACCGCCAGCCAGGCCAACTTCTATTCTTCACTGCTCTTCAACAAGGATAAAGTCTTCGACCACGAGCATATTCCTCATGTGGACATGGAATCACTGCCATGCTTCACTCCGGTCCTCAGCGTGCTTCATGACGCATGCCTCCTCAACTTTTGCACATACATAGTTGATTGGAATGAAGAGCTCATTCTTCTATTCTACGCAACACTGCACATCACCGGAGATGCTGACGATGTGAACTCCTGGTTTTGGACTGGATGACCGAAAACACTCACTATAAGGCATCGGCCTCTGAATTACTTCACGCCCTACCCATTAGTCCTCCACCTAAAGGAGCTCGTTGCCTGTACCAAGAGCCCGAACTGACTGCCCATCATATGCAAGTTCTTATGAAGCCTCTGAAACCTGGTCAAGCCTCAAGGACCAAATTCCTCGTGAAGGAATTGCAGTATGTACCATGAACAGTCTATCGCATCCCGACGAAGACTATGAGTCCAATAAAAGGCCACGACTCCTCTGATGAGGAAATTGTTGGCATCATGAAGAATCTGGTATTCAACATCATTCATGGCATCCCTGTCAACTCTCATGATTTCTTCATGAGTACTCTGGCAAATGTTGCACTTTCTCCGTTTGAGCTGAAGCCTTATGCACCGTGGATTATGAGATTCCTCAGAACAAGGTCTTCACTCAACTATAAGGCTGGTTTTTAGAATCACCTCAGCTACTTGCCCCCAATCGAAGTCCTCAAGCGGACCTATTCCTCAGCTGATGAAAAGGGCAAGGCACCTGCTGTTATTGATGAAGGCATTCGTCCATTGGATGGTCAGTTTAGCAAAGCTGCATCTTATTCCACCAATGATGACTCTACCACTCACGATTCTGCTGCTAATGCATCCAAGCCAAATCCTCAAGCCACTGCTCCTCGTGTGATGACTGACCGTGAGCTTCCGCTTAGTCTTCACTAGAAGGTGGATCGAAACCATAAATGGGTCAAGCGTCAGTTTGGTTCTATTCTTCACAACATGACTGCTACACATAATGCAGTGAAGAAAAACCATTACTACCTCCATGAAGTCTTCGGTCGCACCTGGGCTATCTTATCTCATCTATATGGTGAAGAAGATCTGAAGCAAATGGGTCTCAAGGAAGATTTTGACTGGTCTGCTCCTCCACCGAAGAAATACAAGAAGGTCAAGGTTCCTTCCTTGGTGGTCAGCTCATATTCTTCATCGCGTGAAACCGACGAGCATGAAGACTTGGACGACACTGCGGCAGGCCCTACAACGACAAACGACCCCAACAACGCTGGCGCTCCTCCATCAACTTGATATTCTTCAAGGGCGTTAGTCCTCATTTTCAACCCTTTTGGTCATTCGATGACAAAGGGGGAGAAATTTGAGTTAGTCTTCAAGCGGGTCTATCTTATATGGGATTTTTTTGGCAAGTTACAACTCTCTTTCTTTTGATGACTTTGCTGGACCGAGTTGTAAACTTAAACTCTATGGTGGCACGATACTTTTGCTGAGCTTTTCTGCATGCTTATTCCTCGTTAATGTTTATGCACGCATGATGAATTACATCAGACACCATATTTCATCATGCATTTCAAACTCTTCATATTTCATGTCAAATGCGTGTATGAATTACAAGATATAGGGGGAGATCTCCATGATTCTACTCTTCAAGTGTGCATTGCTTCAAAAGAAAATTCCTCACTATGCACATCTTCAGGGGGAGTTCTTCTATATCTTGCAATCAAATTCCTCAATATCAGTATTTACACTTCATATGTTTATCCCGTTGAAAACTTAACCTATATTGTCATCAATCACCAAAAGGGGGAGATTGTAAGTGCATCTAGTGCCCCTTAGTGATTTTGGTGTATTGAAGACTTATAGGTTAAGGGACTAATGTGTTTATGAGTGTACACATGTCTATAAGTCTATGAGGAGTTTGATATTTACAGAGAAAGTCGACCCCTAAAAATGAAGTTCTTCATCTGAAGACTTTGGATTTCTGAAGACTTTCTAAAGACTTTGAAAGTGAAGAAATTGGTGTAACCCTGAAGACATGGTATTCATTTGAGGAACATGAAACGTGAATACTTTTGTTTTCATAGTTTCTTTTTCTCTTTCTTGAGTCATACGAATCACCGTACTGTTAAAGGGGGTCGAGGAAATATTAAGGAAAAATTTCCATGTGATGCTCAACTCAAAATCCTACACCCACCAATCCCTTCGAGTGACGCCATTGGAAATCTCATACAGTTCAGTCATATTCTTCAGAGACAGAGACAAAGTTCTTCTGGTCTCTGAGGAATTTGTTCTGACTGAGGAGCTAGGAATTCGCCAGTGCGGATTGCCTACACAGTGAGGAACATGATAGCCCTGAGAAATTTGAGAGTCAAATTTCCGACGTTGCTGTGCTACGCGCCAGCTGTCCCAAAATATCTACCCACCTAACGGTCATACCATTGAAGGTCATTTATGTCTTATCATGTCAGGCTGCTCCCTAGGCTATAAATAGCCACCCCCTACAACCACTAGCTGGTTGGCTGCTCCGAGAGAAACTGACACTTGTCATTTGAGAGCATCCCATCCTCCAAGGACTTTGAGCGAAAATCATGAAGTGAGGAAAACCCAAACCCAAACACCTACAAACCCAAAGTGATTGAGCATCACTAAAGATATTGATCCTGCGTGGATCCGACGCTTGTTACCTTTGAAAGGCGTGCTTCTTCCAGACGGTTAGGCGTCATGGTCTAGAGCATCCAAGAGGAATTGTGGATCGCCGAGTGACCGAAGTCTGTGAAGGTTTGGAAGTCACCAAGACTTACCACGAGTGATTGGGCGAGGTCTGTGTGACCTTATCTCAAGGAGAATATGGTGAGGATCGTGTGTCCGGAATTTGTGTCCTCGGGTTTAAATACCTAACCGCTCCAAACTGCATCGCATAACCGAGATAGCAGTTGGAACTGGTCTACCAAATCATTGTCTTCACCAAGCTTCTTTGGTTCTTTTTCTTCAACTCTTTCATTTCCTCATAAGCATGTTGTGCACTTGTTCATATCTGTGTTTGAAGACTTTGACTGAAGACTTTCTCAATTTCCTCAGTTCAATTTCTTCAGTCTGTTTGTCTTCATCCTGTGTTATCTTGTGTTTACACTTTCTATACTCTGTGCTCGTCGTTGAGTACTTATTCATTGCAAGTAGTTCTTCGCTAAGGAATTTCCTCACCCATAAATTCCTCAGTGAAGAATTCATAAAAATCGCCTATTCACCCCCCTCTAGTCGATATAATGCACTTTCAATTGGTATCAGAGCAAGGTACTCCCTTGTTCTGTGTGATTTTGGTTTAACCGCCTGGAGTTTTAGTTATGTCGATCGCAGGTATGATCAAAGTCTCAGCTGGGTGTCCTACCTTCGATGGGACGGACTACCCCTACTGGAAGAATAAGATGCGTATGCATCTTGAGGCAATTGATAACAATCTCTGGTATGTTGTGGAAAATGGTGTTCCCTCAGTCTCACCTTCTCTGAACGCTACTGATGTGAAGAGATTCAAGCAACTCGATTCTGGCGAATAACATCATATGTGGCCATCTGAGCCAAGGGCAGTATGGAAGAGTGAGTGCTTTGGAAACTGCTAAGCTTATCTGGGATAGGCTGTCCAAAGTGAATGAAGGCGTCTCAACTCAACGTGACTCTCGTGTTGATGCTCTTCGCAATCTCTTCAACCGCTTCAAGAGACTCGACAATGAAAATGTTCAGCAAACCTTCGATCGCCTCGCCGACATCTCAAATGAGCTTCAAGACGAGGGCGAGTCAACTACCCATTGGGTGCACCGGGTCAAAGCCATCCTGCACTCATCGGATAACATTAATGCCGGCTCAGCGGTCCTAATGTTGGAGAAGAATTGTCGTTTTTGCCTCTTAAACAAAAGCTAGGGCGACTTAAGTGCCACTGCAATGATATGGGGGAGCTGATGGCAGCCCTGATTAAATATGCCGACTCTGATAGTACCAAGGACCTCGATTCTGATGATGAAAAGACAGGAAAGGGAAAGAAGATTGGCAACACCAAGGGCCAACATCATAACCCAGTGAGTCAGGGGGGCAATGGTAAGCGCAAGGCCGATAACAGATCTGATTTTGTGGCTAATACCAACATGCGGAATAATGGTCAAGGTCGTAAGGGAAATACAATTCCTCGGGCAGGAGGGTCAAGTATAAATCTTGAGCAGATGATGAATGAGCCTTTCCCAAAGCATGGCACGCGGGAAAGGCCGTCCAGTCACCTTTGGAAAGACTGCCAAATTATGAAGGAGTTTAAAAATTCAAATTTGTTCCAAACAATCATGAGCCGGGCGGCGGCTCAGGTCCGACTCTCATGGTCCGGGCGGCGGCGGCTCAAGTTACGGTGGTGGTGGTTCTAATTCCGGTTTCCAGGGTCACGCAAACAATCAACGCAATCAGAGTGGTTATCATCAACAGTCCAGTCAGGGAAATCAGCAACAGCAATCTGGGTATCAGAGTAACCCGAAGCAGTTGAATAGTGCGCAATACCACGTCTTCACCACAAGTTTATGCAAGCGGGATCAGAAGCTCTATAAAAGGGCAGTGAAAGCCGTTGAGCCGGCAGTTCCCCGTTACTTGCGATGGTCTGAGCAGCCCATTGTGTGGAGTCGTGAGGATCACCCGCCCCGGGTTGATAATCCGGGTCACTTGGCTTTGGTGGTGGCGCCTCAGGTTGGAGGATATAAATTCACTAAGGTACTCATGGGCGGAGGTAGCAGTATCAATATCCTTTATCATGAAACTTTCCGTCGCATGGGATTGACTGATAAAAATCTTAAACCATCGAACACTGTCTTTCACGGTGTGGTGCCTGGTAAGTCGGCATACCCGGTTGGTAAAATAGCCCTAGAGGTTGCTTTTGGAGATGATTATGATTCCAGATCTGAGACTGACCTTTGAAGTAGTCAAGATTCAGAGTCCGTATCACCCTCTGTTTGGACGGCCGGCTTATGCCAAGTTCATGGCACGTCCTTGTTATGTTTATCTGCAGCTCAAAATGCCGGGTCACAAGGGGACTATCACAGTGCATGGAAGCTGTCGTGGTTTTGTCACGGCAGATGTCCTCATGAAAGGACTTAGTCACGGAGCCATCGCTACGGGTTAACTTAGAGGGGTTAAAAGTGGACGCAAAGACACGAGAGTTATACTAGTTCGGCCCCTTCGATGAAGGTAAAAGCCTACGTCTAGTTTGTGATGGGATTGATGTGGTCTCGATGACTAGGGAGCAGACGACCGCCTAGACCTCGAGTTGTCGTTATACGTCCTTAAACCGCCCGGGTCGTCCCCTTATATACATGGGTTGGCCTTGGCTGGTCTATAGAGTCCCGAGGCCGACTCGTACAAGTGTTCGGCTCGGTCTCTCCTTCCCTTTTCTTACAACACAAGTTACATGACTATGGCGGTTTTACCATTATGGGCCCTAATCCGCCTTTGGGCTCCGGGCCTCTAAGTTTCATAGTAAAGCGCCATCTTCTGAGTCTTCGTGGGCTTCAATATAGCTAGGGTGAACCGGCCCCTCCTGGGCGGTTTACACTCAGTAGTTACATCCCCAACATTAGGCCCCAGATTAATTTGAACCTGTTCATGTCAATCTTCAACACCTTAGAAAAAAACTCTGAACATCTTCCTTCATTTCTCGTAAACCGCCATCTTGTTAAACCGCCATGACGTCATCCTCTGGACACATCAACAGATCATCTTGACGTCATCTCTATAAAAATAAAAAAACGAAACAACAAGATTCCCTTCATTTAATATTATCCCGGAAACCAAGGCGACCAGCCCTCTGCCGCTTTCAGCTCCTCGATTCTCGCGCCTGTCAATTACTCTCTGCCTTATTATAAATAGATCTGAGGGCCCTTTCTCTTCTTCCCCTTCCGTACTTCTTCTTCCTCGCGACGCCCCAGATCTGAAGCTCTGTCGTCGCCTTCGACCTTTGAACGCTGCATCAACAAAGGCCGCTGCATCAACCTGGTTGTACTAGAGATCCTCGGTGTCCCTCCGCTATCCTGTGCATCCGGTAAGATTCTTCCTCATACCCATAGATCTGTATCTTAGGGCTCCTGTTCTCATCGGCGTTCGTAGGTGTTCATCCCTAGTTTCTTCGTATTCGCTCTGCCATAGCTTCTTTAGTTCAATTGTAGCATATATCTTGTGCGGTAGTTGCTCCGCATTTAGTTTAGCACTTAGTAGATCTTCCTTTTTGTTCAGAATCCCTTAATAGAACGCACGAACTTCTCTGCCCTTATTTAAAGCCTTTATAGATCGCAAAATTTTTTTCTTACTGAATCTTTGGTAGATCCAAATTAATTCCGTCGATGTGTGAAACCTGTTTACATCAACACTTAGCAGATTTTTCAGCTTTGTCCCTTACGCCTAAGGCGGTTTAATTTTGATAGCTAATCCGCCATACCTCATTAGTCCTCACTTAAACCCGCAACTGAAACTGAATGGCAATCTGCCGGTTTAACATCGAACAATATGCATAAACCGCTAACTGTAAACCGGCCTTTACTTCCGGAATGGCCAAAAAATTCTCTGCCTGCAATTGGGTTCCGTCCAAGATTACTGAGACACAAATCAATGGATATGTCACCACTGGCGCTTTAGCATCCAAAAGTGTCCTTCATTGGCGTGTTTCGGATTCTGAATTCCCTCCTGAACCTCAAGAGGGAGAAGTGATTGTATTTATGCAACACTTAGACCGGGATTCAACCACTTGGGATCAAATTTTTTTCGGGATGTCCTCGCAAGCTTCCAACTCCATCCACAAGATATTGGTCCGAACTCTGTGTCCAATATATGCAACTTTCAAGTCTTCTGCGAAGTCTATCTTCAAGAAGAACCAATTGTGGAATTATTCCAAGATTTCTTTCATTTGAACCGCCGTACAGAGTTTTCGGACGGTCCTAACACAGAACTTGGTGCCGTTTCAATCCAAAAAAGGAAAGAAGTGGACTTTCCTCACGCCAAACATCATAGCCATCCGAAAGATTGGAATCAAACCTGGTTCTATTGCGGAATCTTGCTCCTAACGGAGAAAATCCCTTGCCGGGTTATCGCCCTCACCGGCTTAGCAACAATCACCCATTGCCTTCACGCTTGATCGCCGCAGAACGGAAGAACTTTGCACCCCAAATTATCAAGCTCCGGGCTCTAATGGGCAATGGCTTAACCGGTATTGACCTTGTCCATTGTTGGGTTTCTTGGGGCATCTTGCCATTAAGCCGCCGCCGGATTGATGCATGAATACACCGGTAACGTCAAAGACCCTCAACGACATCACGAGCTATCAATAAGCGAGCTTGAAGTTGCCGAGACAGTGAAGAAAATGCTCGATGAACCGATCTCGCGTGCAGCCAAACCGGTTGGCCTGCTCGCGTCTCCAACAAAGCGCCCATGATGAGCTCCACTCATTGCTCTACTGATTTTGATTCCCGTTGATTGTATTAATCCCTTATTAATTCTCGGGCTAACAGCTCCTTTTGAAGCGAATGAAACCGGCCGGGTTCCTCGTGTAAAGACCAAGACCACCAAGAAAGGCGGCAAGAGGAAAACCGCCGAGTCTTACGAATCACGGAGGATGAAGAATCGAGATCTTTGAGGTAGAGCTTGACTTACTTTGCTCCTTTTGTCATTCATCTAATTGGCGATTTACAATTCGAGGATGACGCCGAGGCCAGCCATGCGAGATCCTGTTGAGGTAATCCTTCTTTCTTGATTACGATCTTGTACCGGTTAAAAGAATTACGCGCCTGATCCGGAAAGTGAAACAATCTCACTCTCGTGCTCATTTGAATCCAAAACTTTCTTTGAAGACACAACAAAGCTGAAGAACGCCGTCGACCCGGCATAGCGGTCAACAAATTACGTCGTCCGGTTTAGGCGACACACCAACCCGGAAGCGTCGTCCGGAGGTGACTTGTTCTCCTGGCGTTATCCTTTGAAAGGTTTCTTGAGATGTCCTCTCAATCCGTCGACCCGAATTATCGGGCTTCTTCCAACTCATCTGGCGGTTCATCAACCACTCATTTGCCTCCTCTCAAAGTTGCTTCTTTGGGTAAGCATATTACTCCATTTGTTTTTGCATTTGTCGGTTTATCATATTCTAACCCTTGATGTTGTAGCACCAAGGCTCGCCTAAGTAAGAAGGCGAAGACCCTCGACCCTACTGTGGATGTTGATCCGGAGAAGACTCCAGAGCATCATGGTGAAAATCCCGAAGTTGCTAAAAACAACTCTGCTGGGGTTAATCAAGATGACAATGCTAACCGCCAGAGGTTGAACCGGATGTCCAAGTTGAGACGTCACATCCTGCTCCACCGAGTCCTGCAGTTAGAACAACGGGACTCGGGCCGATCCGCCAAGCACAGGTATGAAAGCAGCAAGCCTAGGAAAAATGCCAATCCGCCAGCGACCAAAGATGACGATGTCGTAGTGGCCGGGCACCGCATATACCGCCCACAGCAATCCGGTTGCTCTATCAAAACACAGCGCCAAGGAAGAGTTTCTTGCCATGAGTAAAGGGAAGGAAAAAAGCTGATCTGTCGACATGACAATCTCTACGCCCAAGATTTTCACTCGGCTTCTGAACCGGCTCTACACAAGTCGTGATTTGAAGCCGGTCTGGTAAATCTTATGAAGGAGCGCTATGAGGTAAGGAGTTATGCCTCTCTTGTACCTTCATTGCGTAGTAGCCCCCAAGGGCCAGTTCAACTTAGCTTAGTTAAACCGGGACTTAATATAAAACTCAAACTTTTCAGACTTCATTGATGTAGCCCCCAAGGGCCGGTTCAACTTAGTATAGTTAAACCGGGACTGTAACTTGTATCGCCGTAGCAGAACATGTTCGAGCAAATATCCATTAGCCCCCAAGTGCCAAGTTGAATACTGTATTGAGCTTGGGACTTTGTGATGAAACTACTAACGTGCTCCCTTTTGTCACGAGTGAGATACACCAACAAACCTCACAAATCAATGACCTTCATGTCAATCTGAAATCTCAACAAGCAGAAGCCTCCAAGGCCAAGGATGAGCTGAAAACCGCCTTGACTACTATGGAGCAGCTCAAGGAGTGGTTTAAATCTGAGCAGGCCAACCGGGATCTTGAGAAAGCTGGGTTGCTAAAGCAGGCGGAGGATCTTTGAAGCAGCTCTTAAACCGGTGACGGAAGAGCTCACCGGACTAAAGCACCAAATTAACGCCATGACCTCTGCAATATTTGGTAAGAAATGTTTCACCAAGGTTTTGATTAATATTCCGTTTTTGACATTTCCGCGGTTTAACCTGAACTTTCTTAAACCGGTATAGGTAAGTGCATTGCTCATCGGGCTCGACATGCGTAAGAAACTCAAGGCAGCGTATACGCTAATTGAACAGTATACCGCACCCAACGAGTTATTTGCGCCACCTCTTATGATAACACAGCTCCGTCCTTGATCAAGGATACCTGGACCAGCTATCCATGATACCGGCACAGCTAGAAGAATTGAAACGATCCGCTGCCCGGGCTGGCACCTTATTGGCTCTAACTCGCGCCAAAGCATGGATAGCTGATCTTGATCCGGCTGACATAGCCAAAGGCTTCCCCAGTGCTCAAGAAAATGGCGAAGCATTTGATAATGATGCTCTCAATCGGGTAACAAGGAGATGCGTCCTCTGGCGAGTCAATCGGCAGCGAGAGGCCAACTGACGGTTCACCGCTCCTTCTACGATGCAAACAACAGACGGGTTGAAGCTGTTATTCGGAAGTGCGAACCTTGTTCCACCAACCCGTAAGCACACTTATGCCCTGACATTGATCCGGTGAGCTTATAAGTGAAGAGGCTGTCTTTCGAGCTTTAACCGGATTATTTGGACCACCAATGACTTCCGACCATTGGGTGGTGAGGAGGAAGAAGTTCAACCGACGCCAGACGACCCATCTTCTTCACGCGTCAACCCGGCAATGAAGCTTAATCCGTCAAGCGGTTGATGCATCGAATGATTTTGTCATGACGCCATTCAAAATTTTGGGCCTCTGAATGCCTTGTAATAGGATAGCCATCATTTTTGTTTTTAATATGCCTTCGTGCCCTGGTGCGGACTCCTTTGATTGAATGATCGAAACCTTCAATTTAAATTGCCTGTAGTTGCAAAATCTTAAACCGCCCCAACGGTCTGTGCCGCCAGTCGGTTTGTTACATTCATACATATATGAAATATGGAGGTATATAATCAAGATTTTGTGATACAAAATACCTGCCGTCGCTGAGCATGAAGTTGGCTTAGCCAATCTTGAAGCGGAGGTTGTATAAACCATTACTGTCAAAGGAGAGAACAACTCATGTGTTTATACTGCCGGTTTACCACGTACACCGTGTCGGGTTAGAATAAGCCCCCTGTTACTATCAAAAAACATCAAACCGGTGAAACTATCACCGGATTAAGAAAAATTGACCGAGTTCCATTAACTGACAGCTTTGAAGACGGTTTAATAATGTTGTCGGTTTAAGAAACGCAACAAAAAAAATCAAATAACAGTTGACAAACATGGGAGCAAAGGCAATGATAAACCGTTTGCAAAAGATAATGCTGTACTGAGCCGATCAGATGGTGTTACCATGGTCGGACACGACCAAGCTCCCTATAAGGTGTAGCTATGGTTCGAGTCAGCCAGGTCCCCAACTGAAACCGTGGCATTATGCCAATCAAGTGGCGTGGCAATGGTTCGGGTTCGACCAAGCCCCCAAGTGACTCTATGGCCTTAGGACGATCAAAAAGCGTGACTGGTTCAGATTTGACCATGTCCCCAAGTGATTTGGTGGCTTTTGCCTATCAAAAGGTGTTGCATTGGTTCGGACACGACCAAGCCCCCAAGTGATATCATAAAGATTTTTAGAAAGCAAACTCAAGGGGTAAACCGGAGGCTGCTTTAAGACAGAACAACTCCATGTAACCACGCATGATGTAATGTAACGTATACCCGCTTTAGCCGAGGCTCCGGTTTATTGCTTTATTCATAATATATACCTTTGTCATAATATGTACATAAGTAGAGCCGATGGCTCGGGTATAATAAGGCGAAGATGAGCTATGTTCCACGGCTTGTTGGTCTCCTCTTCGACGTCGTGAGTCTTTATGCTCTCGAACATCGATCGGATAGTACAACCCGTTGTGCAGATTCTTCTTGACCATGAAAGGTCCCTCCCAAGGTGGGGATAGCTTGTGCATATCTGTGCGGTCTTGAATGAGCCAAGCACCAAATCTCCTTCTTGAAAGGTTACGGTTACGACTGGCGACTATGATAACGACGAAGATCCTGGCGGTAAATCGCCGAAGCGAGCAGCTGCTATGTCTCGCTCTTCATCCGGCCGATCCAAAGCGTCTGTCATCTTTGTCTCGTTATCCGCTTCAACATAGGCTGCCACGAGGTGAGTCATGACGGACGTCATTTGGGAAGAACCGCCTCCGCTCCATAAACCATAAAGAACGGCGTGTATCCCGTGGATCTGTTAGGTGTAGTATTTATACTCCATAACACAGACGGTAGCTCTTCTACCCAACAACCCGGCGTCCTCTCGCAAAGGGACCATAAGCGGGGCTTGATGCCTCTCAGGATCTCTTGATTGGCTCTTTCCGCTTGACCATTGGACTGTGGGTGAGCTACTGAAGAAACGTCAAGTCGGATGTGCTCACGTTCGCAGAACTCCTTCATGGCACTTTTGGACAAATTGGTACCATTATCTGTAATGATACTGTGTGGAAAACCAAACCGGAAAATCACCTTTTTGATGAATTGAACCGCCGTGGCCGCATCACGCTTGCTAACAGGTTCTGCCTCTACCCACTTTGTGAATTTATCAACCGCCACCAACAGGTGCGTCTTCTTGTCCTTGGACCTTTTGAAAGGTCCAACCATATCCAACCCCAAATGCATAAGCGGCCAAGTAATTGGAATCATCCTCAATTCTTGGGCGGTACATGAGCACGTCTGGAAAACTTTTGGCAACCATCACATCGTCGACCAGATCTTCCGCATCGGCATGGGCGATCAACCAATAGAAACCGTGGAGGAATGCTTTAGCCACCAAGGATTTTGCACCGGCGTGGTGACCACAGTCTCCTTCATGGATCTCACGCAATATTTCACAGCCTTCCTCAGGGGACACACAGCGTTGAAACGCCCCTGACACACTACAATGATGCAACTCGCCATTAACAATGGTCATAGACTTAGACCGCCGAACTATCTGTCGGGCCAACGTCTCATCTTCAGGTAACTCGCCCCGGTTCATGTACGCCAGATAAGGGAGCGTCCAATCCGGAGTGACGCGCAGAGCTGCCACCAATTGAGCCTCCGGATCAGGAATAGCCAAATCCGCTTCACCAGGGAGCTTGACTGACGGATTGTGCAGTACATCAAGAAAAACATTGGGCGGGACCGGTTTGCGTTGAGAGCCCAACCGGCTTAAAGCGTCCGCCGCTTCATTTTTCCGGCGATCCACGTGATCCACCTGATAGCCCTTGAAATGACCTGCGACAACATCCACCTCACGACGATATGCAGCCATGAGTGGGTCCTTGGAATCCCAAGTGCCAGACACCTGTTGAGCCACTAGGTCCGAGTCACCGAAGCACTTAACCGGCTTAGATTCATCTCTTTAGCCATCCAAGACCATGGAGCAAGGCTTCATACTCAGCTGGATTGTTAGTACAAGGGAACATTAAGCGGAGAACGTAACAAAACTTGTCACCTCGTGGGGAAGTTAATACGACTCGACCCCGAGCCCTCCAACTGCTGGATCCGTCAAAATGGATGGTCCAATATGTATGATCCGGCTTTTCTTGGTAGCGCTAACTCCGTCCAATCATTAATGAAATCCACAAGTGCTTGAGACTTTACTGCCGTCAGAGGTACATACTTCAAACCGTGCGGCCCAAGCTCTATGGCCCACTTGGCAATCCGCCGATCGCCTCCGGTTACGTATGATATCACCTAAGGGAGCTGAATCGACCACCGTGATGGGATGCCCTTGGAAATCTTGCTTGACTTCCGGCTTGCCATAAAAACTCCATACACCAGCTTCTGCCAATGCGGATATCTCTGCTTAGATTCAATAAGCACCTCGCTGATATAATAAACCGGACGTTGAACCGGATGCTCCTTCCCTGCCTCCTTCCGCTCTACCACAATGGCCACGCTAACTACCCTGGCATTAGCAACAACATATAGCAGAAGCGGCTCCTTGTCGATGGGGGCGGCGAAATGCAAAGCGGGTTGGCCAATTGCCGCTTTAAGTCCTCCAACGCTTCATCGTGGTGGACTCGAACAAACCGATCCGTCTTCTTGACATTCACGGTACAAAGGATGGCCTTCTCTCCGAGGCGGCTGATAAACCGGCTCAGCGCGGCAATCCGGCCGGCCAAACGCCGGACATCATTAATACACTTTGGTTTAGCCAAGGAGGTGATAGCCGTAATCTTCTCCGGATTAGCTTCAATCCCCCTGTGGGACACAAGAAAACCCAATAACTTGCCTGCCGGAACACCAAAGACACATTTGGCCGGGTTGAGCATCATCTTGTAAACCCGCAGGTTGTCAAAGGTTTCTTTCAAATCATCAATCAGTGTTTCCTTCTTACTTGACTTAACCACAATATCATCCACATAGGCATGCACTTTACGGCCGATCTGTTTATGCAAGCAATTCTGTACACAACGCTGATAAGTTGCTTGGGCGCTCTTGAGCCCAAAAGGCATAGACACATAGCAGAAGGCTCCAAAGGGAGTGATAAACGCCTGTCTTCTCCTGGTCCTTAACCGCCATCTTGATCGATGATATCCGAATCGCATCCAAAAACTCAACGCTCACAACCCGCGGTGGCATCAATAATCGGCCAATGCGGGAGGGCAAAGGATCTGTTGGACAAGCCTTGTTAAGATCTGTGTAATCCACACACATGCGCCAAGTGCCGTTTTCTTAAGGACCAGCACCGGATTAGCAAGCCACTCTGGATGAAAAACTTCAACGATAAAGCCCATGCTAAGAGCACAGCAACCTCCTCTCCAATGGCCTTACGCCTCTCCTCGTTAAACCGGGCGGAGAAACTGCTTTCTTGGTTTGTACTTGGGATCAACATTAAGAGTGTGCTCAATGAGCTCCTCGGTACACTGGCATGCCGGAAGGCTTCCATGCAAAATGTCCCGATTCTCATGGATGAACTCGATGAGCGCGCTTTCCTATTTTGGATCCAAGTTGGCACCGATCTTTGAACTGCTTGGACGAATCGCCAGTCTGAAGTCAACAAGCTTAGTCTCATTGCCGATTTAAACTTCGTAGGGCGGATCGTGCTCAGAAGTTGGCTTCTTCAATGGAGTCATGTCCGCCGGATCAACATTGTCCTTATAATACTTCAGCTCCTCGGTGGCACAAACCGACTCTGCGTAAGCCGCATCACCTTCCTCACACTCCAAAGCGATCTTGCGGCTCCCATGAACCATTATTGTCCCCTTGTGACCTGGCATCTTGAGCTGCAAATAGATATAACAAGGTCGTGCCATGAACTTGGCATAAGCCGGCCGCCCAAACAGGGTGTGATAAGGACTTTGAATTTTCACCACTTCAAACGTCAATGTTTCTGATCTGTAGTCATGTTCATCCCCGAAGGCCACCTCCAGAGCTATTTTACCAACCGGATATGCTGACTTGCGGGCACCACACCATGGAACACTGTATTGGACGGTTTGAGATGTTTATCTGTTAACCCCATACGACGGAAGGTCTCGTAATGCAGGATGTTGATGCTGCTCCCTCCGTCCATAAGCACCTTGGTGAACTTATAACCTCCCACGAGGTGCCACCACTGAGGCTAATGACCCGGATTGTCAACCCGGGAGGATGATCCTCTCTACTCCACACAATGGGCTGCTCGACCAGCGTAGGTAATGAGGCATGGCGGTTCAACAATGTTATTTGCCCGCTTCAAGCTTCCGCCTCGCTTGTCTAAGCTGGTGGTGAAGACGTGGTCTTGCCCACTATTCAAGCCGCTTTGGGTTGCTCTGATAACCCGACTGCTGCTGCTGCTGATTGTAACCACCCTGGTTATTCTGATTGTTATGTCCGCCCGGATTACCATTAAACCCTGGACCGGAATTTCCTCCACCGTAACCCGGGCCGGACCCTGAACCGCCGCCGGAATCTTGATCATACCGGAAATCATTAGAACTTTTGAACTCCTGCATAATGTAACAATCCTTCCAGAGGTGATTTGCTGGCGCCTCCTTCGTCCCATGCTTCGGACAGGGTTGATTCAACAGATAGTTCAAGCGGTCCGGATTGGGGTTAGGCGCTCCACCTCGATTTGGCTGTTTACCCTTGCGCTGGCCCTTGTCCTGTAGCGTTGGTGTTGGCTCTGAAGTCCATGTTGCCGTTAAACTACGCTTATTTCCACCATTACCTGCCGGGTGATGCTGCTGGCCTTTGGAGTTCCTGTTCTTCTTTCCCTTCCCTGTCTCATCATCATCATCCGACTCGGGATCCTTGGTACTATTAGAATCAGCATACTTCACTAAAACGCCCATGAGAGTGCCCATGTCATTGCAAAACCGCTTCATGCGTCCCAGCTTCAACTTTAAAGGTTTAAACCGGCAGTTGCCCTCTAGGGTCAAGATCGCCGAATCAGCGTTGATCCGGTCTGAAGAATGTAAGACTTCCGAGACACGGCGTACCCAATGGGTTGTTGATTCCCCCTGACCCTGGACACAAGCCGCCAAGTCCACCACATGCATGGGCTGCTTACATGTATCTTTGAAATTCTGAATGAACCGGGTCCGCAACTGGGCCCATGAACTGATGGAATTGGGTGGCAAGCTTTTCAACCAAGTACGGGCCGTGCCCTCGAGCATCATGGTGAAGTACTTTGCACGCGGCTTCATCCACATCCGGCATCTCCATGGCCATCTCATAACTCTCTATCCATGCTTCGGAGCCGGATCGGCGGTGTAATTTGGCACCTTGCGGCCCCTTGAAATCCTTGGGCAAGCATACATTGCATAAAGCGGGGGCGAGGCAAGGCACCCCCAAAGAGCTAGAGGTAACTCCGGGCTCAAAAGGCGGTCAGGCGAACCGGCGTGGTGATAATCCCGATCTTTGTCTTTGCTAACTCGGACTCCCTCGTGCGGGCCGGTCCACCTCCTCCCTGGCGTTATCGAAACCACCCGCTGGTTGTTGCCACGGGTGCACCGCCGTGCATTACTTGATATGGCGGTTCATCCACGCGCCTGCTGTAGCTCCGGCTTGGGCAGGGGGTAGAGTGGATCCGATCGCGACTGTACGAATACGCTTCCTGTTGGACCAGAGCTGTCCTAAGGAGTTCCTTGACCCGACGCGTCTCTACCGCCTGTGGTGAATCGCCTTCAATTGGAATCGCCTCCAACCGTGCCGCAGCTGCAACAAGGTTATCCATCGGGTTGGAGTAGTGACCTGGTGGTGTTTGCACAGCCTGAGGCGTGCCAGTATGATGGCGAGGTAGATCTATTACGCGGGGCTGAACCGGTGCGCCCGTCCCAGGTGCTTCCGCCCGGTTTACCACCGGCGGATTACTGATCCTCGCTCACTGGGGTGTTGAAGATTTCTCTTCCTCGGCGAAGGCAAGCAGGATCTGTATTTCCTCTTCATGACTTCATGCGACGCGTTACGATCCAAAGATGAGCCTATAAGCTTGCGCATCCAAAGCGGCCGCTCTGCCGCCATCTGGCGTCTGCAGCTGCCAGATCCGCTTTAGCCTGAGTGATTTGTTCCTTCACCTTTGCAATCTCCGCATTATGAATGTCCTGGTCCGCCGGGTTAGCCTCTGCCATGAGCACAGCCAACGCATCAAATAGTTCTGATAAAACTTGAGCCGGTGGGCGCACAGGGCCTCCTGCCCCGGCTGCCATCGCCGCTGTTGAACCGACGACCATTGTCGCAGCGGTCGAAGAGTGAAGCATCGCTTGTGTATCGGCCATGAATATTCCAACCCGGTTGGGCAGATCAAAGGGGTCCGGAATACTGTCACCGTCAGAACAGCCCCCAATCTGGCCATCTTGCAGCTGATACAGAGACTCAGTTTCTCCGGTCGACGACTCGTCATCAGAGTAGACGACGGTTTCGCCACCAGATTCTGATCCGTCCTCATAATTTCCTCCGTGGATGACTCCCACGAAAGCATGCTTGACGGCCGGTTTAGCCTGGGCAGGTTTCGCACGCTGAGCCGTCTCGACGAGGTCGGTGCAGATGTCGGCTCGGGCCACAGCTCACCGATCTTGCCGATGAAAATGTGTATTCCACCAAAGGGGACCCGGTACCCGTACTCAATCGAGCCGGCCTCGGGGCCCCAGCCTGCATCGTCGATGTAGAGCTTGTCGTGACGACTCTTGGTCATCCGGCCCACAGCGTAGCCTTTGAGTCCTTCGAGCTTGCCCTCCAAGATCATCAAACCATCGTGCCATAGCCCCACGGTGGGCGCCAACTGTCGTGGTTTTCTCACGGCAGATGTCCTCATGAAAGGACTTAGTCGCGGAGCCATCGCTACGGGTTAACTTAGAGGGGTTAAAAGCGGATGCAAAGACACGAGAGTTATACTAGTTCGGCCCCTTCGATGAAGGTAAAAGCCTACGTTTAGTTTGTGATGGGATTGATGTGGTCTTGATGACTAGGGAGCAGACAGCTTCGCCTAGACCTCGAGTTGTCGTTGTCTGTCCTTAAACCGCCGCCGGGTCGTCCCCTTATATACATGGGTTGGCCTTGGCTGCTCTCTGAGTCCCGAGGCCGACTCTGCATAAGTGTTCGGCTCGGTCTCTCCTTCACTTTTCTTACAACACAAGTTACATGAATATGGCGGTTTTACCATTATGGGCCCTAATCCGCCTTTGGGCTCCGGGCCTCTAAGTTTCATAGTAAAGCGCCATCTTCTGAGTCTTCGTGGGCTTCAATATAGCTAGGGTGAACCGGCCCCTCCTGGGCGGTTTACACTCAGTAGTTACATCCCCAACAGAAGCCGGAAGATAACTTTGGAGTGTGAAGAAGGTGATGTGGCTTATGCTGAGTCTGTCTGCGCAACAGAGGATTTGAAGTTTTACAAAGATAATGTTGACCAGGCAGATATGACATCTTTGAAGAAACCAACTACGGAGCATGATCCAGTCTTGAAGTTTAAGTCAGCGGATGACACCATGCTAGTTGATTTCGTTCCTGGCAATTCATCCAAGCAGTTCAACATCAGTGCTAATCTGGATCCGAAATAGGAAAGCGCGCTCGTCGAGTTCATCCGTGAGAATCAGGACATCTTTGCATGGGAACCTTTTGACATGCCGGGTGTACCGAGGGAACTCGCTGAGCACACTCTTAATATTGATCCGAAGTTTAAGCCGGCCAAGCAGTTTCTTCGTTGTTTTAATGAAGAGAGGCATAAAGCCATTGGTGAAGAAGTGGCCCGGCTCTTGGCGGCTGGGTTCATCGTTGAAGTTTTTCATCCGGAGTGGTTGGCTAACCCAGTGCTAGTGCTTAAAAAGAACGACACTTGGCGTATGTGTGTGGATTGCACAGATTTAAATAAGGCTTGTCCAGCTGATCCTTTTGCTCTCCCTCGTATTGATCAAATTATTGATGCTACAGCGGGTTGTGAGCGTTTGAGCTTTCTGGATGCTTATTCTGGTTATCATCAGATCAAAATGGCAGTTAAGGACCAGGAGAAGACAACTTTCATTACTCCGTTTGGAGCCTTCTGCTATGTGTCCATGCATTTTGGGCTCAAGAGTGCCCAGGCGACTTACCAACGGTGTGTGCAAAATTGCCTTCATAGTCAAATCAGGCGTAATGTTCAAGCTTATGTGGATGACATTGTGGTGATATCCAGAAAGAAGGAAACCCTCATTGATGATTTGAAGGAGACCTTTGATAATCTCCGGGTTTATAAGATGATGCTTAACCCGGCCAAGTGTGTTTTTGGGGTACCAGCTGGTAAGCTTTTGGGTTTTCCGGCTTCCAACAAAGGCATTGAAGCTAACCCAGAGAAGATCAAGGCCATTATATCCTTGGCTAAGCCGGCATGTGTCAATGATGTTCAACGTCTGGCAGGTCGTATTGCGGCCTTCAGCCGATTCATAAGCCGGTTGGGTGAGAAGGCTATCTCGCTGTACCAAATGATGAAGAAAACATATCACTTTGTTTGGAGTGATGCTGCTAATCAAGCATTTGAGGACTTGAAGAAACAGTTATTTGAGCAGCTCGTTCGACCGCTCCCATTGATAAGGAGCCTTTCTTTGTTATATGTGGCTGCCAATAGCTGAAATGTTAGTGTTGCCATTGTGGTGGAAAGGAAGGAAACATGCAAAGAATATCCGGTTCAACGGCGATTTACTATATCAGTGAGGTCCTTATTGAGTCCAAACAGAGATATCCACATTGGCAGAAGCTGGTGTATGGGGTTTTTATGGCTAGCCGGAAGCTTAAGCAGTATTTTCTGGGTCATCCTATCACTGTGGTTAGTTCTGCCCCCTTAGGGGATATCATGCAAAACAGAGAAGCCAACAAGTCGGGTAGCCAAGTGGGCCATTGAGCTTGGACCTCATGGTTTAAAGTATGTGGCCAGTACAGCCGTCAAGTCTCAAGCACTTGTGGATTTTATCAATGATTGGACAGAATTGCAGATGCCTGAGGAGAAGCCGGATAACACATATTGGACTATTCACTTTGATGGGTCCAGGTAGTTGGAAGGCTTGGGGCTGGAGTTGTATTAACTTCCCCACGAGGTGATAAATTTTCTTATGTTCTCCTACTGATGTTCCCTTGTACTAACAATGCAGATGAGTATGAGGCCTTGCTCCATGGTCTTCGGATGGCTAAGGAGATGAGCTTAAGCCGGGTGAGGTGTTTCGGCGACTCAGATCTGGTGGCTCAGCAAGTTTCTGGCACTTGGGATTCTAAGGATCCACTCATGGCGGCTTATCGTCGAGAGGTTGATGCTATTGCGGGTCACTTTAAGGGTTATCAAGTTGAAAATGTTGATCACAGGAAAAATGAGGTGGCTGATGCTTTAAGCCGGTTAGGGTCTCAGCATAAGCCGGTGCCACCTAACACTTTCCTGGATATTCTACATAACCCTTTTGTCAAATTGCCTCTGAGAAGAAGATCCGCTATTCGACCGGAAGCACAATTGGTGGCAGCTCTTCATGCGATTCCTGATTGGAGAGTTCCATATCTGGCTTATATGACCCGACGCGAGTTACCTGAGGATGAAACTTTGGCCACGCAGATAACCCGGCGGTCCAAGTCAATGTCTATTGTTCATGGAGAGTTGCATCATCGCAGTGTCACATGAGCGTTTCAACGTTGTGTTTATCCAGAGGAGGGCCGTGAAATTCTGTGTGAAATTCATGAAGGCGATTGTGGCCATCATGCCGGTTCTAAGTCTCTTGTGGCTAAGGCTTTTCGCCACGGGTTTTATTGGCTGACGGCTCACGCTGATGCTGAGGATCTAGTCAGTAAATGTGATGGTTGTCGAAATTCTCCCGATGAGCTCATGTGCCGCTCAAGAATTGAGGATGATTCCAATTACTTGGCCGTTCGCGATCTGGGGCTTGATATGGTTGGACCTTTCAAAAGATCCAAGGATAAAAGACACACCTCTTGGTGGCGATTGACAAATTTATAAAGTGGGTTGAAGCAGAGCCAGTCAGTAAATGTGATGCGGCAACGGCGGTTCAATTTATCAAAAAGGTGATTTTCCGTTTTGGCTTTCCCCACGGTATCATAACTGATAATGGCACTAATCTATGCAAGGGTGCTATGAAAGAATTTTGTCAACGTGAGCATATCCGGCTTGATGTATCATCAGTGGCTCACCCCCAGTCTAATGGTCAAGCCGAGAGAGCCAATCAAGAGATCCTGAGAGGCATCAAGCCCCAGCTTATGGTTTCCTTACAATGGACGCCGAGTTGTTGGGCAGAAGAGTTACCTTTCGTGGTATGGAGCATCAATACCACCCCCAACAGATCTACGGGTTACACGCCTTTCTTCATGGTCTACGGAGCAGAGGCGGTTCTCCCCAGTGACACCCGTCATGATTCGCCTCGTGTGGCGGCTTATGTTGAAGCTGATAATGAAAGAGCACGTCAGGATGCACTTGACTTATTAGATGAAGAGTGTGAGCTTGCGGCGGCTCGTTCGACGATTTACCAGCAAGATCTGTGCCGTTATCACAGCCGCCGGGTTAAGACCAGAACCTTTCAAGAAGGTGACTTGGTGCTCCGGCTTATTCAGGATCAAACTGATATGTATAAACTATCCCCGCCTTGGGAAGGACCTTTTGTGGTCAGCAAGAATCTGAATAATGGATCATACTACCTTGTCGATGTTCGAGACCACAAGGACTCACGCACGTCGAAGGAGGAGACCCGTGGGCCGTGGAATATTGCTCATCTTCGGCCTTACTACACTTGAGCCGCCGACTCTTACCATGTACATATCTTGACAATGTATATATTATGATGATTATAATAAAGATGGCACCCCTGCTAATGCAGGGCCTCTGTTTGTTTCATCTCAAAGAATAATGAGTCTTTTTCATTACAAATGGTCACTTGGGGGCTTCCTGCTCATATTTGAAGCATAGCTGTGAATATCCCTCTTGATCCAGCGCAATACCAAACTTATGGTCACTTGGGGGCTTCCTGCTCATATTTGAAGCATAGCTGTGAATATCCCTCTTGATCGGCTCAATGCCACACTTATGGTCACTTGGGGGCTTCTGCTCATATTTGCAAAGCATAGTCTGTGAATATCCCTCTTGATCGGCTCAATGCCACATTTATGGTCACTTGGGGCTTCTGCTCATATTTGAAGCATAGCTATGAATATCCCTCTTGATCGGCGCAATGCCACACTTATGGTCACTTGGGGGCTTCCTGCTCGTATTAGAAGCATAGCTGTGAATATCCCTCTTGATCGGCTCAATGCCACAAACCACTTGGGGGCTTCCTGCTCATTGAGCATAGCTATGAATATCCCTCTTGGTCTGGCTCATACGCCATGGTTACAAAGCAAGTGGGGGCTTCCTTTTCAAACATAGGTGTATTCACGAAAGTGAACATAGCGTTACTCCCCTCATGAGAATATCTGGAGTTTATTAACCAGGTCTGGCGTTGGATGTTAAGTCGCGAGTATATGATGATATTAAATACTTGTAAGTATTGTCTTCTAAGTTTTGGGTTATCACCCTTACTGCATTGGTATGGTAAGCCGGCAGTTTTATCGCATATCACATGTATGATATTTTTTTATATCTAATTACGGTTAAACCGGCCCTGCTTGTAAATTGTTTTAGTCACTAGTGGCTTTATCTTGGGTATTATGACCCGTCCTGCGGTAAACCGCCAGGGCACTTGTGATCTACTTGTGTGCAGGACAATGCTAAGTCTCATTTGCATAAATCAACGTCATCATGAGCATAAAATGATAGCTTTTCAAGTGGTGGAACAAACAGTGTTGCGCAAGACACAAACATGCACGATGGCACGACAGAGCAAAGTTTCACTAGCCTATTAGATGACTCAGTGAGCAAAAAAGATCAAGTGGTTTCAAAGGATCAAATATTTAAACCGCCCGGTGGTTCACTCTTCTTGGCTTGACGACTTGAGGCTTCTGGATCATCCTTTTACGGTTCTTCGTCCTCCTCCGTCATCTGGAAATTTGGTGATGACCAATCGATGCCACACAAGGCTTGAAATTCAGCTTCATCATCTATAAGTTCGGACGGTTCAACTTCAGGGGCGAAAGTATGCTTACAGATTGGGGGGGGGGGGGGATTAGATTCATCACTTTATAAGCCGACGTGGGCATCTTCTTATTCTCCATGTTATAAGCCGGCTGGTATCTTGATAGATCTGTTTCATTTGCAATCAAGCTGGCCAGGGGACGTATCTCCTTCATGCAGGCAGCGAAGTCTTTCTTCCCAAATGGAGTGCCATCTTCCTTCAAGCTTGGATACCCAGTAGCTATTTCGGTCGGGTCTAGCTCTGCTAGCCATGCCTTGGCCCAGCTTAAAGCTGTCACGGCACCGGCTCTTGCAGATGACCATTTGATCTCGTCAATCCTAGCAGGCAGAATAGAGAGTTCTTTCAAGACATCACTCAAGAGAGTAGGTGCTTGATTAATCAGAGAAATTGTGGCCAGTGCATGCTGAGTTCCGGTATATAGCTGTTCAACAAGTGTATAAACAGCCTTGAGCTTCACAAGCATTTCTTGGCTAAGATTGCTACTGCTGGGACCTGAGTAATAATTATGGATTGGTTAGAGGCGGTGTATACCATCAAGGAAGCGATTCACTTTTGATTCTAGTAAGGCGACTCACCAAAGATAGCAGAAACCATCTGGGTTACACAGTGTTTTAAACCGGTAAGTTCAGTGGTCACCTCTTGAAGAGCCGCCTCCGCCTTTTCAGTCCACTGCATCAAGGCAGTTTTTTCTTCAGCCCAGGCGGTTCTTTCAGCCTCAAAACTGGTTTTCAGCTTTTCCGTTTCCGCCACGCTAAATTGGAATTTTGAATCGGCTTTCCGGGTCTTAGATTCTTGATTCTCCAGCCGGGTCTTTGCATCAGCCAATTGCGATTCAAGTTGAGCAGTGGCATCCTGTAGAAGCACAGAGTTGTAAACACATCCATATCTGGGTTACAGGAATATAAGTCCCAAGCCTTTTGCAAGCAACAAACAGTTGGCACTTGGGGGCTAATGCCTGCCGAAAAATTCTTCATACAACGGCTTAGGTGAATAAGTACCAAGCACTTTGCAAGCAAAAGTACTTGGCCCTTGGGGGCTAATGCATATTGCTTGCGTCTCCTTACTACTTAATGATGACTCATTTGCACTGTAAACAATCACAGTCGGTTCATGGGGGCTACACAGGCAAGCTCTCTTTTATAAATAATGGTGAACATGACCGGCTCATTCATGCTGATTAACCCGGCCCTTGGGGACTATGGATACATTGTTAATTGTTTAAAATCCGGTTCAACTCTAATGGTGAAAAATGGCCTTGGAAGGATTCTACCAAAGATGCTCAGGGTTATTTTAAGTCTATAGCATATTCAATCCTATCATACCCAGTAGACTTGGGGGCTGGCAGGAGGTACATAACTTATTTAAGCAGGAATTCATACCTCATATTTTTGATGCATCTGCTTCACCATATCGATTTCAAGATTGCGACTGGTGTGTACTTGGTTGAGGTAGCCAGAGAGTAATTCGCTACTACTCAATTGAGAATAATTGGCGACATCAAATCTCACTTTCCGCTTTTCAATGAACTCCTGTTTGGCGGAGTGCTTAGCCAAGATAGTTGGATTTCCCGGTTCTTTGAAGATGGTGCCAGTGATCATAACATCTTCACTATGCTCTTCTGATGGTTTAAGTGGGCTTGATGATTCGGTGTTCAAAGAATTGATATTTGTGTGGTCATGGGAGAGATCAGGAATTTACGGCGGAGGCGTCATGGGTAGGTTCTTCCGTTGTTTTTCGTAAGCGTCGATGCTTTGGGACTTGCTGCTCCGGTTCAGCGACTTTAGGATCTTCAGCCGGCTTGGTCACCTTTGCCTTCTTACTAGGCTTTGCTTGTCCACTGCATGAGTTATGACAAGTCAGTACAAGTATAAGATCATAAGGAGGTAGAGAATAAAAATTAATTGTTGTTACCCAGGGGCAGTCTTGAAAGCCGGCAGCTGGGTCTGTGATGAGTCGCCGGAGGAAGAGCAAGAAGCCTCCTGGTAATTTGAATCGGAATAATTAAGTGGCTGGCGAATGAGACCCGCCAGTGGATAAAAAGAGTTTAAGTTTGGAAGGACCTCGTTTCGATGCTTTCATGGAACTAGAGTATTCGGTATGCCGGAGGATAATTCTTCAGCTCCACTGGTCCGAGTCTGCCGCCGGTTCTCATGCTGCTGTTGATTCAAAAGAAAGTGAGGATCCAAATTAGCTAAGGGGTGTGAAAATCTTACTTTCCGGGTTACTCATCAAATTTACTGTCTTGGCAAAGCTGCTGAGGCGGAGGAAATAATAGTTACCTCTTCTTCAACTGCTGGGCTGGCCCCCGTGTCATCCTAATAATAGTCAGTGTCAATAAGATAATTGAAAAAGGAGCCAAGGGAGTCAAGGGCTACCTCCGACTCAGAGCTGCCATTCAATTCAAACATCCCGAAAGCACTTGATTTCTTCTTAGTTTTCTTGGCGGTTTTCTTAGCGGCTTTCTTCGCAGCCCTGGACTTTTTGGTAGCTTCATGGTCATATGCCTTTTTTCTAAAAATCCGATTCAACCTGTGAAAGTTATCAAAGTTGAGTTAATAGAATATTTGAATGATGAGGCAAAAGTAAATAATTTAGAGACTCACATACAGTGGCGGGTTAAGCTTGCAGAAAGGATTCAGACCCACTTTGCTACAGTCTTCCGGATCTTCATTCAAAAGGGTCTTTGTCCTTTCATTGATTGCCTCATCAGTTAAGCGCACAGAACTGTGCCACAGTGGATCCTTTATACCACCCGTGTAAGTACACATTAAGCTGAGCCGACGACTCAAGGGTATGATTCGCCAAGAAACCCAACACCGAACCAAGTCAATGCCAGTTAAGCCATTTCCCAACAGAGCTTTGACCTTTGCAATGGCGGGGGCAAGTTTTGCACGTTCGGCGATGGTAAGCTTTTCAGGAAGATGATGCTTTGGGTCAAGACGCTGGGCACGATAACCCGCAGTGGATTCTTGTTAGCCGGAGAGGTATCTTTGCAATAAAACCATGTCTGGTTCCAATCTTTGGGTTGACTCGGTAAACAGGCATACGGGAAGATAGCATCTCTTCTTCGTTGAATTGAGATTCCACCAAGTTCCAAGTTGGATCCGTTCGTAAACTCGTTTTGGCGGTTCAAATAAAAATATTCCCTAAAGAGTTCAACACTTGGCTCCTCTTGAAGGTATACTTCGCAGAAAACTTGAAAGTTGCAGATGTTCGAGACGGAATTGGGTCCGATGTCTTCAGGATGAAGTTGAAAGAAGTGCAGAACGTCTCGGAAAAATTTAGAACCGGGCGGTGAGAAGCCCCGATTCATGTGATCAGTAAAAACAATGAACTCAAAATCCTTTGGCTGAGGTTTTCCTTCGTCTGGATTGGGGGCGCACCAATGCATGACATTTTTTGCTGGTAAATAGCCGATTTTGACAAAAATCTTTGAGCGTGTTCTCAGTAACAATGGAGGGAACCCAATTACATGAAGTGACTTTCTTCGGCGGCATTGTGAAGAAAGAAGCCTAAAGAAAGGAAAATTTTGCCGGTTCAAGTTGATTCATTAAGCCAGAAGTAAAACGTTACAGTATATTGATGTCTACTACACAACCTTCTTGTAGACGTTGTTGGGCCTCCAAGTGTAGAGGTTTGTAGGACAATAGCAAATTTCCCTCAAGTGGATGACCTAAGGTTTATCAATCCGTGGGAGGCGTAGGATGAAGATGGTCTCTCTCAAGCAACCCTGCAACCAAATAACAAAGAGTCTCTTGTGTCCCCAACACACCCAATACAATGGTAAATTTTATAGGTGCACTAGTTCGGCGAAGAGATGGTTATACAAGTGCAATATGGATGGTAGATATAGGTTTTTCTAATCTGAAAAATATAAAAACAGCAAGGTAACAAGCGATAAAAGTGAGCGTAAACGGTATTGCAATGCTAGGAAACAAGGCCTAGAGTTCATACTTTCACTAGTGCAAGTTCTCTCAACAATAATAACATAATTGGATCATATAACTATCCCTCAACATGCAACAAAGAGTCACTCCAAAGTCACTAATAGCAGAGAACAGACGAAGAGATTATTGTAGGGTACGAAACCACCTCAAAGTTATTCTTTCTGATCAATCTATTCAAGAGTTCGTACTAGAATAACACCTTAAGACACAAACCAACCAAAACCCTAATGTCACCTAGATACTCCAATGTCACCTCAAGTATCCGTGGGTATGATTATACTATATGCGTCATACAATCTCATATTCATCTATTCAACCAACACAAAGAACTTCAAAGAGTGCCCCAAAGTTTCTACCGGAGAGTCAAGACGAAAACGTGTGCCAACCCCTATGCATAAGTTCACAAGGTCATCGAACCCGCAAGTTGATCACCAAAACATACATCAAGTAGATCACGTGAATATCCCATTGTCACCACAGATAAGCACATGCAATACATACATCAAGTGTTCTCAAATCCTTAAAGACTCAATCCGATAAGATAACTTCAAGGAAAACTCAATCCATTACAAGATAGTAGAGGGGAGAAACATCATAAGATCCAACTATAATAGCAAAGCTCACGATACATCAAGATCGTGCCAAATCAAGAACACGAGAGAGAGATCAAACACATAGCTACTGGTACATACCCTCAGCCCCGAGGGTGAACTACTCCCTCCTCGTCATGGAGAGCGCCGGGATGATGAAGATGGCCACCGATGAGGGATCCCCCCTCCGGCAGGGTGCCGAAACAGTCCGGTAGGGTGCCGGAACAGGGTACCAATTGGTTTTTGGTGGCTACACACGCTTGCGGCGGCGGAACTCCCGATCTAGGTTATTTTCTAGAGTTTTCTGTATTTATATGAATTTTTGGCGTAGGTCTCACGTCAAGAAGGTGCCCGAGTCATCCACGAGGTAGGCCCATGCGCCAGGGGGGGGGGGGGTGGGCGCGCCCCCCGCCCTCGTGGATGGCCCGGGACTCTTCTGACCCAACTCTTTTACTCCGGGGTCTTCTTTTGTTCCATAAAAAACCATCAAAAAATGGCACGTCAATTGGACTCCGTTTGGTATTCCTTTTCTGTAGAACTCAAAAACAAGAAAAAACAGAAACTGGCACTGGGCTCTAGGTTAATAGGTTAGTCCCAAAAATCATATAAAATAGCATATAAATGCATATAAAACATCCTAGATGGATAATATAATAGCATGGAACAATAAAAAATTATAGATACGCTGGAGACGTATCATATATATTCAGAGTGGCGGCTTAAATGGGGCCTAATGACATATGGCTAGTGATAACCGGTGATGTAAGCCACCATGACAAGATTGGTATCTATCAAGAGCGAAATCTGCTAAGTGTTGAATAATCAGGTTTTCCAGACGGGAGCAAGTGATTTGGATCTAGCGCTGTGTGAAAAAAGAAAATAAATCAAAGCCTAAATATTGCAGCAGCAGATGAACTAGCACATAGGCAAGATTTCTGCATCTAAAGGGTATGTTCAGCGACTAAGACAAAGGATAGAAACAGATTCTGCATATTTTAAAGGCCATTTTTGGATCAAAGTAAGGATTAAACAGAAATGTGATGAAGAACGATGATGAACTCTTAAGAACTATAGAAACCCTAATGGAGATCTATGGCAGAGAAGATAAGGTACTTACTGGGTCCGATGAGCAAATGGAGGGGCGCCGCAGTTTCTCTGGTCCCGATCAGGTCGCAGCGGCCGAGGTCGAGGAAGACGATGAGCTTCGCGGTGGTGGCAGTGCTCAGGTGTGCAGATGCATCGTGAAGAAGAGGAGGAAGACGGGAAGGAAAAGAGGGGAAAATTAAAAGAGGGCTGCTTGACCCTATTTATAAGGAGAAGGGTAACAGGTGGGCGTGAAAAACGAGGAGGCCAAAAATTGATTATCCAGCCGCTCGGACGCCTCGATTTTCGGGATGGTTATTAAGGATAAGGATCTGTTAAATATATGATTTGGTGTTGTGCAAAATTAATGGGAGATGACATCATGGCGGGTTTCCGTAATTCCAGGAGATGACGTCATGGCAGGTTACAATCTCTCGCAAGGGCAAACACAAAAGGATTTTTCTAAAGTGTTGAAGATTTACATGAACAAGTTCAAATCAACCTGGGGCCTAATGTTGGGGATATGACTATTGGGTATGACCCTCCCAGGAGGGGCCGGGTTATCCCGATGGCGGTTCATCATAACAAAGCCCATGAGGACGTAGAAGATGGCGATTTATCAAGGAGACTTATTAGGGGCCCAAAGCCCGAAGGCGGCTTAAGGCCCATAAGTGTAAACCGCCATGTATGTATGACTTGGGTTGTAAGGTATGTATAGCTAGTCACCGAGCCGGACACGATTGTGTATGAGCCGGCCGGGACTCCATGAGCCGCGGGGCGTCAACCTGTGTATATAAAGGGACGACCTGGCGGCGCTTTAGAGCAAGAGACAACAGATCGAAAGCTAGGTCAAGCGTAATCGCTCCCTGGTAATCGAGACATAAGCAATACCACCTCAAACTGGATTAGGCCTTTACCTTCACCGCAAGGGGCCGAACCAGTATAAACTCCTGTGTTCTTTGTCCCGTTTAACCCCTTTAAGCTAACCTAGTGCAATGGCTCCACGAGTAAGTCCTTACACTAGGACATCTGCCGTGACAATTCCACGACACCATGTGTAGGATAATTTTCTCTAAATTCGTCAATTTGAGCAATTATTTCAGTAAACACATGGTTTTTTGCGGATGATACACACCTAAGACCATCTTATAGATGCATCTATAAATACCATGAAGTGCCAACATAACCCAGACAATGGTTGAGCAATCGACATATATTCTTGAATGTGAAACCGGCTCATTTCAAATTTTAAGGTGAGAGTGCCTTAAAACTAATTCCCCTCATGACATGTGCAGTGCACATAAAATCTGACGATTGTTGGGAATAATGCAACTTTCTTAGGGCCAACAGAATTATCAATAATTTTTCTAATCATCATCATACCATATTGATAAAGGAGGAAAAATTATTGTGTACACAACAATATTGAGTATGAATTGATTCATACACTTAGTTTCTCACAACTATCGTGTCCCATAGACAAGATGTTGCAAATTATACTACCTGTAGTAGTACAATAATAGGCTATTGATATCTCAGGATAACTAGGGAGTACACGAGATATCCAAAATATCTTGAAAATATCATTCTGCAAGCATTTCATCATTGTAGAGGAGTTCATTCTCCTTTTGTTGTTCCGTAATTATTTTGGTTGTCCATTTGAAGTATAACTTCAAATTTATCCCATTTAACTCATTTACCTTTACCAATGAGTTGGTGGTTCGATTCAACCTAATACTAGATAGTTTGGTAATTGTTGGTACATTATTTTGTACAACCACCCTTTGACAAACTTGATAGTTGTCCACATGATCATCTATTCAAATGATCCACTCTTTTGAGAGATATACACCATTTCTGCTTGTCTTTTTGTTTTCATTCACTTTACGTTCAACTCCTCATGGTTCTCTAACCAGAAAATTACTTAGTACTGTAAGCACCAACACGAATTTCAGGTAATGGTATAGCACCCATTGGGGTGTACCAGATGATTCTTCACAAGAAGTTCATCATATTTTTACCTTGAAATAAAGATGGTATTTCTTTTACCATCATATGAGAATGTAAAGTGCAGTAAGGACATACAATCAGATCAAGATCTGAGACTTATCACATAATCTCAACTTAGTGTTGATTTATAGACAACATAATTGTAAGCCTCACCGGACTTGAAGTCCTTAAGAAGAATGAATACTCATTTGTGTGATGCTTATGAAAACATGTCTCTCCTTAAGGTGGCCCCAAAGGGAAATTGATATTCATCGTGCATTAAATACTCAACGTGAGAACCGAGATATTGCGATGTCACATAAATGCAAATATGCACGTTTTAGCTATTTATAAATAGCCATGAAATTTCTACAGGTGGAGTTTCTACGGAGAGAAGGTCATGGGTCGACATAAACAAGTCATGTCTACAACCCACTATGTAAAATAATTACTCCCACCTAATATCATCTCATCGCATTTCCTTTCCAAAAAGGCCAGCCATATGTTGCATGAAATTCTCATGCATTACTTTACCTTCAGTAAATTAAGTAGGATGAATATGTTATGGCTAAATATAATCATGGTCATGGTGATTCTTAGTGACCCATAGGGTAAGCCTTCCACAAGAAGATAAATCGCCACTATGTGGTGTAGATCTTCAAATTAAATGTAGTCACCTCGGAAAGGATAAACCTTTAATTCCCATAAAACACATAGAGGTAATCAACGACCCAGTGGCGCCTCACCCTTATGGACAGTTTCAATCGATCATAGCCTCCACAACCTTGTGTTATTAAAACACATGAGGGTAATTACCACAAAATGGAATAAACCTCTCAATTGTGCATGAATTAATTCGTTGCTATGATTACATATCATAAGTTGTGTACTCATGGAAGGTAATTACTAAAATATGCAAGTATTTTGCATAATTATCTACATAGCACAATATGTAGCATAGTCGCCACTAATGCCTTGGATTCCTCTCCTGATGGAGTGTGTGACACTATAGTCACAACCAATTTCAAATGCTATGAAATTGACAAGTATTTGAAAAAACATCCTAAAGGTAGGCACCAACGGTGTAGGCCTCATAATGGCTATGTCATAAGTTTTGTGCCTTCACTTTTGCTTTCAAAACATGGAGATAATCACTACTAAGTAGTGTAGACCTCACTCTTATGAAGCTTCTCACAACCTTATGTTAATTAAAAACACATCGAGGGCAATCACCAAATGGTGGTGTAGACCTCACAGGTGCGAACAAAATTAATTCGTTGCCATAATGCAATCCAAAAGTTGTGTGCAAAACTGAAGTTAGTCATTATGTCGGCATGACATAATATAGACCTCACAATAACATTGGATAATCAACAATTAAGCAGTAGGTACCATTTGCCGATTCCTTGTGACAAATGTAAATTTGACATAGTCAGACATTGTCATACACTTCACTACCTTATGTTTCCCAAATTTGCAAGCAAGTTCTATATTCTATTTGAATATGATATCAACATATTACTGTGCAGCTGTATTACTCATGTAATGCAAATAAAATGCAGAAGTATAAACATACTTGTGCAACATATATGCGGACTTAGGCCTCAATAAAATGATGCATAATCAATTATTATGCAATTCAGCAAGACCTAAAGGTACATCATGTATATTTTCTCTGAAGCCTAAGGCATAAAACGCAAATAACAATAACATTATGGTTAAAGTGCTAAAAACAGCAAGCCCGAGGGCTAAAAATGCAAAGTACAATTGGCCTGATGGCTCAATTGTAATTTGCATAAGTATGAGGAATAAACCACATGGTTTTATAAGCCTGAAGGATCAAATAGATACTGCGGGGAATTATATGGAATTTGCGTATAATCTGACGACTAATGTATAACAATGTCCAAGGAGATAGATTTCTCCTTCTCCTTGCAGTTATAAATCCCTGAGGGGAATTTTCCCCTAGCCGCCGCCAGTGGCCTGGAGATCAAGGCCACGTCTGGCCGAAGGGTGCCACCCAACGGGGTATCGTCCGCTCACCACCGCCAAGAGGCTGCGGACACGAGCGCCCGCTTCTAAGCCGGAGCGCGTCGACTTGCACAACTAACCTCGCATGGTCGCTTCTCTTGATGAAGTCGTGTCGGGATACAGATGCCGCTGCACTGCAACAGAACCGAGGGTCATGACCGGAGGATGCCACTGTGAATCGATCGTTGTTGCCACATACCAAGTAGTCCGCTGCTCTTGGTTGTTCCGTACGAGGCCGCTTCTTCCATGAAGATCTTTCAGTTCTTTCTTGGAGTGGCACGCGCTCGATCCGAGCGATTCGTACAAGCATATATGAATAAAAACTTCACAAAATTGATTAGTAGATCTTAATTGCATGAGCAACTTTCTCCTAATCAATTTATTGCACGAATGCATGCAAGCGAATGAATCCTTGTCTTTGCCATGGACGGTACTGTGCATCGCCGTGTTCAGTGTCTAACTGTAGCGGTGTTGTCATGCTTGTCGCTGGCCTCTTCATGTTGAGATGAGGCAATTCTAGTAGAAAAACACAACGGATCAGAGAGAGTCTTCTTATTTCTTAATCACAAGAAGACAACAAATTTGCATTTGCACATCGATTTCTTGATGCATACATGTCTTTGTCATCGTTGTTCTGCCACAACCGGTCTCACTGCCGTCACTCCGCGCACCATCGCGATCACGTACGCCTACCATACCACAGGTTGTACCTAGCCGCCATCCTAGACGGCGAGGCCGTTCGCGCTGGATGAAGCCACACCAAGCCTCGCTCCAGTCGGTGGAATACATGGAGAACCGCACCAGGATGCCGCGGTCGTGACCGCTGCTTCGGCTCGCGCAGAAGTCCTTCATGTCCCTGTCGTCGTTGCTTCATAACCGGGTCTGTGGGTAACCGCCGTCTTATGAATAGCATTTTCCTCTCTCAGTGAAGAGCCTCATGCTGATAACGTATTGTAGAGCGAAAGCAAGAGAGACAAATGAAGTGTCCAAATGATTCACTCATTCCATTGCAACGTGGGAGACCCATTTATATACATGATGAACGAGTGTGTTTGGGAGACACCTTTCCCCAATAGACACCTCCTGGGTGGCATCCCTCCCATATAATTGATTACATGTTTTATTTCTCAACAAAATCTTCTCCTCCACCAACGGTTCCCTTGCACCCATTTTTATCTCCCTATTTCCTTCTCAATCAATCTCCAGACCATCAGATCCCTAACAATCTCATGTCCAACCATCCATGGCAGTATTGGCGTCGATGTGCTACTTCAAATGTTGCCGCTTGAGCCACTAGACAGGGATGGCCATCCACCCCACCGCCCTCCTCCATCAACCTTAACCCTACTGGCGGCGCTTCCCACTCCTGCCATACAAGCCAGGACGACCACCCAAGTCCATGGCAAGAAGAAGAGGAACGTACATGCAGCCTACCGACAACGGTTGGGAAAACACGCGTCAACATGCATCATTGGAACTTTGTATTGAAGATCGGAGAGAAAGAACAAGCCATCTAGCTACTAGCTATGGACCCGTAGGTCTATGGTAAACTACTCACACATCATTGTAACGCAACAAGGTTGATGTATAAGCCCTTCATGATCGATTCCCCTCCAGCAGAGTACTGGAAAATGCCTCCAGATGGGATCGTGGAAGAACAGCAGCTTGCGGCAGCGAAAAAAGTGTTTCAGGTGGCTCTCTGTTGGTTTTGGAATATTTGTGAATTTATAGAAGTGGACTTAGGTCAATCGGAGTTGTGTGATATTCACGAGCTCAGGGGGCACACCCTACCCCCTAGGGCGCGCTCTGTGAGCTCGTGGCTCTCTCGTAAGTCTTCTAACCTCCTCCTGAACCTTCTAGGGTCCCTTCTGGTCCAGAAAAAATAACCGTAAAGTTTCATCGTGTTTGGACTTCAATTGATAATGATTTTCTAAAAAGCCAAGAACAAGCAAAAAACAACAATTGGCATTGGCACTGATTAGTAGGTTACTCCCAAAAATGATATAAAATAGCATATAAAGGCATATAAAGCATCCATGATTGGTAATATAATAGCATGAAACAATAAAAAATTATAGACACATTGGAGATGTATCAGTGTTGTTGCTTTACTTTCTTGTTTCAATCTTAGCAATAATAATAATAGTTCATATGCTAGTCCCATGGGGATTAATGACTTCACATATAAGAAGTATAGTCGGTAAAATTTATTGGAAGTTAGCAAACATAGCATTTTTCATTGATACAATTCATGAAAGAATAATAAAGGAAGAGAGATTCACATATAAAAATACTATCTTGGACATCTTTTATGATTGTGAGCCCTCGTTAATTATTTTCAAGCTTGATCAAGTAGTTGATGTTGGACAAGGAAGACAACGTAATCGGTTATGTTTGCCTATATTTACACGGAAGTTGTATTGTCATGGATCCTCTAACATGTGGTCCTTACTCATAATCTTTTGCTAGCCAAATTTTCTTACTAAGTAGAGATACTACTTGTGCATCCAAAAGCCCTTAACCTAGTTTCTTGTCATGAGAGTCCATCATATCAACCTATGGATTGAATAAGATCCTTCAAGTAAGTTGTCATGGGTGCAAAGCAATAAAAAATTCTCCTAAATATGTATGATCTTTTATTGTAAGGGAAAATAACCTTTGTATGAACTTTTGATGGTAACACAATAAAAGAGACAGACTGCATAATAAAGGTTGCTATCATAAGGGGCAATATAAAGTGGTGCTCCTTTGCATTAAGAGCTTGCATGTCCAAATGAAAAAGTGTATCAGAACCTCTGTTTCCTTCTGCAAGTTCCTATATATCTGTAGGATTGAGAAGAAGGGTCTAGAGGGGGAGGGGATTAGACCCTTAACAAGTAAAAGTGGTAGTTTTTAGATTCTTCAAGTTAAGTTGAGTTTAGCACATGTTAAAGTGCACACGATACATTTTACACTAGCATAGCAAGAGTATAGGCAGCGGAAAGAGTAAAGCATGCAAGTACAAGAATGTAAAGGAGATGGGAATTGAATGAGCAAACACAATGAAGACACGGAGATTTTTGGCATGGTTATGATAGGAGGTGCTATCGTACGTCCATGTTGATGGAGACTTCAACCCACTGAGGGTAACAGTTGGACAACTCCATGGAGGGCTCCACCCATGAAGGGTCCACGAAGAAGCAACCTTGTCTATTCCACCATGGCTTATGTCCATGAAGGACTAGCCTCACTTGGGTAGATCTTCATGAAGTAGGCGATCTCCTTGCCCTTGCAAACTCCTTGGTTCAACTCCACATGATTTTGGAGGCTCCCAAGTGACACCTAACCAAACTAGGAGACACCACTCTCCAAAAGGTAACATATATTGTGTTGGTGATGAACTCCTTGCTCTTGTGCTTCAAATGATAGTCTCCTCAACTCTCAATCTCTCTCACATAGATTCAACTTTGGTTGGAGAAGGATTGGAGTGGAAAGTAACATGAAGAGGCTAGAAATCAAGGTTCAAATTGTAGGAATGGAATATCTTGATCTCAACACATGAGCAGGTGGTTCTCTCTCAGAAAATGAATGTCATAAGTGGTGGTTCATTCTACCTGTGCATGGGCAGTCAGAGCCGCGCCCGTGACCACACCAAGCAGAGCGGGGGAGGTGAGCCAAGGTAAGACCGAAGCCCAAGATGGCCAAAGCGAAGCCAAGACCAAGGCCACAAAGAGCAAAGGGACGAAGCAGGTTCCCCTGTCAGGAGACCCTTGCCGGGGGCAGCCTCGGCAGCCCCGGCAAGACCCTTGCCGGGGCAGCTCGCCCCACACCAACGGAGTGAGCCACCCTTGAGCCCATGATCCCCAACGCCATCCGCATGGAGCCAGGGCTCGGGAAGGCACCTCCAAGGTGGCATGCAGATCTTTGTGAAGACATATCCAAGAGTAAACGAGGATTAGAAGACGACGACCCCCGGCAAGACCCTTGCCGGGGATGACGACGTGCCCCCGGCAAGACCCTTGCCGGGGACGACGGTGTGCCACGACAAGACCCTTGCCGGGCCACCCGACAAGGCCCTCGACAAGCACGCCAGCAGGGCCACCATCAGGCCCGCACCAGCCAAGTCTCCGCCGCCGTTCGCATGTAGCTGCCGAGCCAACCAGCTGGGCAGGCACCTGCGTGGCAACATGCAGCCCTTCGTGGAGGCTCCACCACCGCGCCACCTCAGCTGCCTGCCTGCCTACATGGCACCGCATGAATCGCTGGCCAGGGCGCGTGTCGAAGCTTGGAGGAGCGGCGACGGATGGGACGGGCCTCGCCCCCGTCCCCCAATAAAGTGAAGGGACACCTAAGCTTCGCATTAAATGCACTTTGTCCTGTAATACCAGCGATAACCTCGCAACATTGTTGCCTTTCCACCTCCCATGTGCCACCGTGGCAACCCCTTTTTCTATAAAAGGAGGCCCAAGGCGACGAGGGAAAGGATTCAGCTTTTTGGAGCTCGTTACACTCCGTAGCTAGTTCAAGAACTCAGCATACATCCACCAAAGAAGGAGTAGGGTTTTACGCATCCTCGCGGCCCGAACCTGGATAAACAAACCGCATGCTCTCTGTTAGACCCGCTCTTCTCTCAACCCCGCGCCCCGCAACCACAGTAGGGATTCTTGTGATCCCATAGGTGTCGTTTCCCACCGACATCTTTGGCGCGCCAGGTAGGGGACGCGTTTGTGAGAATCTGGTCTGGTAGTTAGCCTAGCGGTTCTTCATCGCCATGGACCCTAAGAAGAAGACGACCACGGCGATCGGCTCGTTAGGGGGCGAGCAGCCCGTCTTGCAGTCGCGGACGAGCAGCGGACCGTCCAGACGAGACTCGGGCCGCGGCCCGCGAACACCAGCACCGCCCAGGCAGTCGGAGCCTGGCGAGCAGCGTCGTTCGTGCACCAGACGATCGGCCCCACACCGCCGGACCCGAAGACGGAGCAGGGCCCCCTACCGGCGGCGCGGGGCCCTCCAGGGGTGTCATTGCGCCGACTCCGGGCGGCGCGGTGACCTCCAGGACGCATACACCGACGACCACCACGCGTTGTTCCCATGGTGTGCGCGCCGAACAGCGTCACCACGTTGGTGACCCTGGGCACCGCCGTTGGAAGAGCCCTGTGCGTCGTCAGCAAGACGAAGGAGTTCAACACGCTTGCCGAAGCACTGGTGAAAATGGCACGTAGCCGCTGGGTCGTGATAGAGCTCCTTCTAACATAGTTAGAAGTCGAAGCGCGCCGCGATCCACTCAGCTGTCGCCGCCACCCATGCTAGCGGAAGCCTTGGCGCGCGCACAGCTGCTCCTTGACTTCCCTCCTGCTGCGGAGAAGCTCGACGAGTGGAGGGCCACCATCCGGAGCCTCGTCGCCGTCGTGAACAAAGACGATCCGCGACCGGTGGGGTCCTCGGGTCGGCGCTCCACCGAGCCACCACATGCTGGCGCTGGGAGGACCGGAGGAGCTGCGGCCACGGTGCACTCTCCTCCTCCTCGCCAACCGCTGCGGGCGTTGGCCCGTTGCGACGACGCTGGTGATAACATCTCCGTAGAATCGTCCGACCCACGGACCCTCCGCGACCAGCGCCAGGTTCTTCAGGAGCGAGCTCACGAAGACGCCGACCACCGTCGGCGCCGGCGCAACGCTACCGCCGGACAAGCGGGCGGGACCCGCTATGGACCACCCGACACCGGGGGGCCCCGGCGGCCTACCTTACGAGGTGGGCTGCCCGGCTTTTACCCGTGAGCTGAGGTAGTTCTAGTGGCCGTCCCACCGCATGTTCAAGCCCGACGTCGGCGAGAAGTACACTGGCAAGACCCATCCGTCCTAGTTCCTCAGCATCTACACCATCGCGATGCAGGCTGCTGGGGCTCGCGACGACGAGGTGCTTGCCAACTACTTCCCGCTGGCGCTCAAGCCCAATGTGATGTCTTGGTTGATGCACTTGCCGGCGGACTCCATCTCCTCCTGGTCAGATTTGTGCCATGAGTTCGTTGGAGCCTTCATAGGAGGCCACCAAGCTCATGGCCAGGCCAGTGATCTGCATACCATCCCCCAGAAGGAAGGGGAGACCCTGCGCAAGTACATCCAGAGATTCAGCCGGGTGCAGTACAACATCCCCGACGTTCAATCCGCCGCTGTGATTAGCGTGTTCCATCAGAACATGCGCAATCGCAAGATGCGCGAAGAGCTGGCGATGACCAAGGTTAAGGATGTGCCCGAGCTCTACGTTCTGGCCGACAGATGCGCCCGGGCTGAAGAGGGAAGGAAGTACCCCGACGAAGACGCTGGCGCGGAAACCGACTCTACCGATGAGGACGCCGCCGCCCCGTCGAAGAAGGGCAGGCGTCACAACAAGAAATGGAAAGGCAAGGCCGTGCTTGCCGTTGAGGGATCTGACGACATCGGTGCCGGCCAGAAGGTCAAGGTAGACACCCCCGGCAAGGAGATTGCCAGATGCGCCGCCTGCCGGGCCTTGGCGGCTACCGAGAAGCCAGGAAGCTCCGGCAAGCAATACTGCAAGATCCACCGCACCAAAGGCCACGATCTCCAGAACTGCCAACAAGTCGAGCTGCTTGCTGAGAAGCAAAAGGCTGAGCACGAAAGGCGGGACAAGGAGAAGGACCAGGATGGTGCTGAGGGATCCGGCAAGAAGCGTGGCGTCCAAGGAGGCCGCCTTGGCAAGGACAACCAGCAAGAGAGGCCCGCCCGGGGCCGCGATAAGAAGCAAGAAGACGACGATCACGACGGGGACGACGAGTCCGGTGAGCAAGGGTTCCAGAAGGCTACAGAGGCCATGTGCGTCGATGGCGGCGCCTCGCTGCATGCCTCCACTACAAAAAAATACACTTCCGTGATGATACGTGTTTGTCATAGTAGGTCGCGTTTTTTGTCATGCATGTACATCCATGACAAATTTATGACAGAATCAAGATAGTCATACTGTCTTTGTCGTAGAAGTGTTCCATGACACTACCAAAATTATCATCACGGAAGTGTCCACTTCCATGACGATAAATCGCGCGTCACAGAAGTGCTTTCGTCAAGGGTGACCAACACGTGGCATCCACCGTAACGGAACGCCGTTAAGCTATTGGGTCGGGTTTTGGATCCGATAACCCATTAACAACCCCGACCAATGGGAAATTTCCACGTGTAAAATTCTTATTGGCCGGACGAAACACGTGCCAGCTCATCAGTGGGTCAGATAGGCGCCTATGATACGTCGACACGTGGCACGGCGCAACAGAGGCCCATTCCTGTGAAAAGGCCGGCCTGTTTGACTTGGTCAAAAGGTGGCGGGCCGGCCCATGGAAAGCCTTTAACGGCCTGTTCGCATATAGCCCATTTACATCCCGCTAACCCAAGGCCCGTTACGCCCTATCCGAATTAGGCCCAGTAGCGTCATCTGGGCCATCCAATACGATTCCAACCCGTTTTCACTTCTGGCTCATGTATGGCCCATGACGTCTTTCAGCCCATATGAGGCCCTATGTAACTCTTGGCCTATTAACGACCTGTGGTGAAACTGGCCCGTAATGAACAGTGTATCACTTTACACCTATTAACGGCCCGTGGTGAAACTGGCCCGTAATGAACAATGTATCACTTTATACCCATTAACGGCCCGTTATTTTGTTGGGACGTTTCCAGCACATGTTATATTTCGGCCTTCTCAGAGCCCATTTATTCTTGGGCTCATTTCCAGCATTCGTTTACTTACGGCCCGTTCGTCATTTTTACGCTTGTGGGCCAAATTCAGCCCATGGTTACGATCGGCCCGTTTGTGGTCCGTTAATACGCTAATGCGTTTTCATAGCGTCATCAACACGGCCTATTAACGATGGCCCGTTACGGTCGGCCCATGAACGAACGATTCCAACTCTAGCCCGCTTACGGCCATAATGCGGCTCGTTATTGGCCCATGTTTGTGTCGATCATACGGCCCGTATAAGGCCCATTGATGATATGGCCCGTAGAAGGCCTACTGTTTCTACGGCCCGTAGAAGGCCTACTGTTTCTACGGCCGTAGAAGGCCCACTGTTTCTACGGCAGGTAGGAGGCCCAGTGTCACTACAGTAAATATTAGCCCATGGTTATTGTGGCCTAGTTTTAAAAAATAGGCTATTGCAGCCACTAGCTAACTGCGGAAAAAGAACTGCAATGACTACAAGCAAACAAATAAACAAGACAACAAGGAAAAAATAAGCAAGCAACTAACGCTAGGCTATCATGGCTATTACACATATTACATCCACTGGGCATCAAAGTTCACCACCAAAGGCAAATATAGGGAACAAAGCGACATATCATATACATCGGTCGTCAAAATTGGCCACCAAAGGTAAAATGAACGCAGCAAAGAAAATAAGAGCATAACTGAAACAACTTCAGAAGAGCTCAAGAAACGTTATCCTGGGTATCCACCATCACTACTAGGGAAAACCTTATACACAGAATCTTAGCAGCAGCGCGGCATAAAAAGAGGCGTTGCTGCTAATTAGTAGCAGCACGGTTACAGAAAGCGTGCTACTGGTGCAAATTTAGCAGTAGCGTGTGATGTTTAAACCGCGCTGCTACAAAAATCTACCGACAGTACACAACGACCTAAGTTTACCCAAGAGCGGCGTCGTGAAGCGCCACCGCTGCTAATGCCATAGTAGTAGCGCCGCTTTTTAGTCACGTCATTGCTGCTAATTTTGAAATTGTCCACACGGTTGGCCCGTTTAGCGATGGCAGCGTGATAGGAAAGCGGCTGTTGCTACGCCTTAGCAAAGCAAGACTCTTGCTCCCTGGCCATCGCTAAGACGCAAGACTCCACCACCTTTTTCCACCTCCCCCTCCCCGTCTCCTCTCCTCCCTTTCCACTACCTCCCACATCCTCCCTCTCTCACTCTTCTTCTTCCTCAATACTTCTCCCCCATTACTCTCCCTCTTCTACCTACCTTTCTCTCTCTTCATTACTCCTAGCTATAACTACACGACCTCCATTAATGCATCTCCTTTCTCTTTTTCCTTCCACTTCCACTAGTTGAAGTTGTCTCCTCCCATATTAGGTAGCTAGGTAGATGTAGCATTTAGTTAAGTGACCTATTTGCCCCTAACTAGATCTATCTTTGTCAAGAAGATCTTTGTGCACTTTTGATCTCCCTAAAACATCATCTCCACCGTGTGCTTGATCTCGAGATAGAGGTGAATAAAATTTCATGCTTTTGCAAAATGGAAATATGTTTATGTGTGTGTGTGATATGTTTATGGAAATTTTGTGTGTGGCATGAGTTGACGCCAAATTGTGCTTTTGAGTTGCCTATGTTTTGCCGAAATGTCGATTTATTTCCGTTTCGGCGAATTCCGGGCAAACTCTAGATCTATATATGTCCTATTTTTAAGGAAGGTCATGATGAATTTTTGTATGACTTTGATGAATGCACGCATTTTTATAATCAATTTGTTTATTATTACCGTGCAGAGTTGACGATGGTCAGTGGAACGATGGTGGACAGGTGGTTGCGGTCGGCGGTGCAGGACATGAAGGAAAATAACCTTACAGAGGTTTTATGTCCGTGTCGAAAATGGAAAGGAATAGTTTGGCTCGACCCCCATGACGATGGTCGTGTCGAGCGCACTCGCTCATGACCGGTTTCATGGATGGCTATACTCGGTGGATAATTGAAGATGAGGATGACGATGTTGAGGATGCCGACGGGCAGGCAATGATGACACGGGGCAAGGCGAAGAGATGATCGATAATGGTGGCGGGGAAGAGGCCGGACATGGCGGCGGAGAAGGGGCCGGACATGGCGGCGGAGAGAACGACATGGACTCCACGCAGCAGAGTTCGTCGGTACTAAGTTCAACCGTGCGGGACCCTCATGTTGAAGCATTGCTTCGCAAGGAGATGCGTACTGAGAGAGCTGCTTCTAGAGAGGAGGCTAAGCTGGAGCAACTGGTGGTAGACTCGAACACTCCATTGTATGATGGTTGCAATCCTGAGGTGACCCACTTGAGTTTCACGCTCCAACTCCTGAAGACGAAGGCTAAAAACAAATGGACCGACACTAGCCTCGATGAGCATCTCAAGTACCTAAAGGATGTTCTTCTCGCGGGTAATCTATGTCCTAGTAGTGTTGATGAGTCCAAGAAGATCGTGCGCCCTCTTGATCTGCCACACGTTAGATACCATGCATGCATCAACGATTGCATAATTTATCGGAAGGAGCACGCGGAAAAAACAAGTTGTCCGGTGTGCAATGCTTCTCGATACAAGAAGGCTGGGAAGAAATGTCCCCAGAAAGTGGTATGGTACTTACCGATCACTCCCCATCTCCAGAGGTATTTTGTAGATCCCAAGGAAGCAAAGCTAATGCGCTGGCACGCGGAGAGGAAGAAGCCCGATGATGGAGATGATCCGAAGCTGAGACACGTCAAGGATGGAAGCCAGTGGAGAGCGTTGAACAGCTTCTATCGGTATTTTGGATGTGATGCAAGGAACATCATGCTCAGCGCGTGTACCGATGGCATGAATCCGTTTGGCAATCAGAACACCAACCATAGCACATGGCCCGTGTTTGTATGGATGTACAACCTCCCCCCTGGTTGTGCATGAAATCGAAGAACATTCACATGAGCATGCTAAATCAAGCGCCGAAACAACCAGGAAATCATAATAATTAGTATCTGGGCTACTTCAATAGGAGTTAGACACGTTATGGAAAACACCGGCCAAGACATGGGACGCCAGCAAAGGCGAGTATTTCAACATGAGAGCCGCACTGATCACGACAGTGCAGGACTATCTCGGTTACGGATATGTGGCAGGCCAGGTGTGCCATGGATATTATAGATGCACGCGGTGCATGGATGATACGACGTCTCAGAAGCTAACGTCAAGGAAAGATGGCGGGTCTAGGAAAATCATGTACATGGGGCATCGAAGAGGCTCGAACAGGACAACCCGTGGAGAAACTGTGGAGATCTATTCAATGGTCACGCTGAGCATCGAGGACCTCCACGTAAGCGGAGCGGTGCCGAAATCGATGAGCTGTTGAAAAAATGGAAGGAGTGCCCCACGTCGGGAAAGACGATGAGAAAGGCGCCGGAGCTGGCTGAAGGTATGGAAGACGAGGTCTGTGTTGCGGGACTTGGAGTACTGGCACAAACTCGATACACCTCATTGCCTTGATCAAATGCATATCTGTAAGAATGTCCTTGAGAGCTTGCTCGCAACACTGATGAACATGCCGGATAAGACCAAGGATGGGCCGAAGGCAAGAAAAGACTTGCAAGATTTGAAAATCAGGGAAGATCTGCACATGCCACCCCGTAAAATGTCAGACAAGACAGAGACGGAGACAGAGGCACGGGAGAAGAAGGGCAAGAAAATAAAGAAAGAGGATTATTGCCCCCCTTCTTGCTTCACCTTAAGTCAGGCTGAGATCCATCAATTCTTTAAGTGCCTTACCAGAGTCAAAGTTAGTTCAAGCATCGTGGCAAGATAAGCGGATATCTAGACACGGACAAGAAAAGGTTCAGCGGGATGAAGTCCCATGACTGCTATGTGATGATGACGCAGATACTACCTGTTGCCCTTAGAGGGATAATGGACAAGCATGTCCGTGACACGCTTATTGGTCTCTGCAACTTTTTCGACGTCATCTCTCGAAAGTCGATCAGTGTGAAGCAGCTCCGAAGGCTACAGGAAGAGATCGTTGTGATACTGAATGAGCTTGAGATGCACTTCCCGCCCGCGTTCTTTGACGTCATGGTGCATCTGTGTCCAATATTGTGGATGACATAATAGACCTGGGGTCGTCATTCCTGCACAACATGATGCCGTTTGAGAGGATGAATGGGATCATCAAAGGATTCGTTCGTAACATGTCCCGTCCAGATGAAAATCCAGGGCTATTTGACACAAGAGTGCATCTCTTTCTGTGAGAATTTTCTATATGGCGCAGACCAGCCGCCTGGTGTTAGTGTTGGTTTGCCCGCTAACAAGCACGATGGGAGGCTCGAAGGAGAAGGTCACCGCAACGGTCGCAGGAATTGCACGTGGCATACTCGGATCGACGCAATGACTTTTGACAGAAGCAAACTTGGTAGTGCTACAACATCTAGACGAGGTAGATCCTTTCGTGGCACCGCACAAAGAAATTATCGCGAAGAAGTATCGTGACCGGGGTATGCAAGATGTACGCCGGGTTACTAGAGAGCACAACTCCACTTTCTGCATTGGTTCAAAGAGCATATTATTGCTAATCCCGGAGGAGGGCTCTAAGGATGGATTGCTCATATACGCCTTAGCACATGGCCCCTCGCCCAACCTCGTAACCTATCGTGCATATGATATCAATGGATACACGTTCTACACGGAGGCCAAAGATATGGACAGTGATGATCGTAACTCGAGGTGACGATGGAATGCATGACCGGCAGCGACAACGGCGCAACTGAACGATTTTATGGAAGGGTCGAGGAGATCTGGGAGCTTGACTACTCTGGACTGCACAACACGACGATGTTCCGTGTCAGATGGGCTAAGGATGTCGAAGGAGCAAACCGGATTTTCACTACCATGACTATACCCGACGCCAAGAGCGCTACCATGAACGCTATCGCAAAAAACGAGCCATGGGTACACGCTAAGCACGTGACACAATGCTTCTTCATAACCGACCCATGCAATCCCGCCGTGTTGTCGTGAGGAGAGGCAAAAGGAACATCATTGGAATGGATGGAGTCGCCAACGAGGAAGACTATGATCAGTACGGCAACCCAATGAGGGAAGATGACGATGATGATGAAGTATACATCAAAATAAGAATCAATACTACATTACCTAAGAAAAATCGTACTCCATGGAAAAGGCAAAGTCACAATGAGGGGCTCAATTATTCTTCGACGAACAAGAAGGGAAAGAAGGTGACTCAAAAACGAAAATGTCAGCGCTGAGGAATCGGTCAAATGATGTAATATATATATATATATATATATATATATATGTTCCTATTTTGTATACACACTTAGCCATTATTATGCATGGGTCCAATGATATAATATATATGTTCCTATTTTGCATACATATTTAACCGTCAAATGATGCAATATATATCGCCTTCCCTTCGTTCACTGCTCTTGGAAAAAAGAAAAGTGAGAAAAATAAAGGAAAAGAAAAAGGGAAACTGGTTATAGCAGTAGCGCTTTACTGAAAAAGAGCTACAACTAGTCAAGGTAGCGATGGCGGTTTCAGATAAAACCGCTTATAGCTGCCTTTAATAGTAGTAGCTGCGTTTTGTCTAAACGCAGCCATCGCTACGCCCACTTAACCCAAAATTCTCACTCTCCTCGCTTCATCCCGCCTCTTTTCCCCAAATCCCCACTCTCTTCCTCGTCAGACCGCCATTCTCGACCTGCCCCGGCGCCGCTTCGCACTGGCGCCGCCGACTCCAAAGGCCGCCTCGACCTCAAGCTGGCTGCTCGACTTCGACGAGCTCACTCTGACCTGGCCGGGCCCTTGCCTCCCTCCTCTGCTTCCTCCCCTCCCAACCTCGGCCGTCGTCGGGCCTGCCTCCTCGCCCCTGCACCCTCTGTAAACCACCCCCTCTCTCTCTGCTAGCTAGGGTTCTTCGGTTAATTTACTTAGGTTTTAGTTATGTTAATTAGGTTATCTATTTAGTTATGAATTTAGATAGGTTTCAAAATTAGCTGAATTTATATGCAAATTTGAACTGGACATGTGATATGTGGATATGTCATGTTTTGGACATGTCATGTTTTGGTAAACGGTCTGAGTGTCCTATGTTACGCCGGAATGTTGATTCATTTCCGTTCCGGTGAATTTCAGGCGCTCGATATGTCTATTTTTAGCAAAGGTCATGCCAAAATTTCCCGTGAATAAAGGCATGATTTGTGCTACATAGTTGGCATATCGAGTGCTGGCACATAGATTTCTTTTTTATGTCATTTCTCATTTATTCATACTTTTAGAAATAAATGAGGACACTTAATCATAGGAAACATGTCGAACAACAAAGAAACTGGGCCTTCTGACCAAGATGCATACGAGATGGATTATCAGGGTGAACAAGACTACCTCGACTTTTTGACTGCTAAGCAAGGTTTGCAGGTCCGCCTCGATGATGGTACTGACGCCGACATCGACACCGACGGCACCGACGCCGATGGCGGCGCAGAGACTGGTGGGGAAGGTATCGGCGGGGAAGATACCGACGGGGAAGGTACCAGCGCCGATGCCGCTACCGAAAAGAGGAAGCATAAGAAGCAGAGGATACGAAAACCTAACAAACTAGGGATTGGACGACTTGTGATCACAAAGATGGCACCTGGCAAGTTTGAGCTGTTAGAGCCGGAAGAACCTCGCAAGTGCTATGGGAACCAAGTAGGATGCATCCTACGGAATGCGCGAGCATCAACGATGATGACTTAAGGAGTAAAGAACATTTGACGCAGCTTGCTCCTAACGGTTGCACAAGAGATTCAAGTTCTCGACCGGGATGATAACATAGAACAACCGTGGGATGATCCAAGATGAAAAAGATTAACAATCACGCCATGGGCATGTTCAACAATGATTTGGCCTCCTGGAAAGGGAGGGTGAAACGAGCTATTGAGGCTGAGGAACCCCTGTCCAAGATTCTGGAGGAAAATCCGACACTTACAGAAGAGGAGTTCAAAAAGTTCAAGGACACTTGCACTACCGAGGATGCCAAGGGTAAGGCTGCGAAATTCAAGAGCCTTCAGCAAAGGAACACGGGGAAGCATCGCCTCGGAAGCCGTGGCTACCTCGGTAAAAGGCCCATATGGGATAAGGAGGACGCGGAACGTGAAGCCGCGGGTCTCCTAGACCCCTTCGCGAAGTTCACCAACCCCTTGGAGCGTGACTTCATCAGGGCCCGCTACAAGTGGGACAAGGAGAAAAAGGTTTTTTACACGGACCAGATCACGAGGAAATTGATTAGACTACTGGAGAAGCAACACCAGCTTGCAGCCGAAAGCCCTACTTCTCCGATGAGGCCCATGTGGGACACCCCTCTCAACCGGGCCTTGAACGAACTTAAGGGACTCCCTTTGGGCCAGCGGCCGCAATATGGTTGTGTGCACGGCGCTGGAGACGGCGCCACATGGAAGGTGTTTCACAACGAGGGCCCGAAGGCCAAGAAGCAGAAAAAGAAGTTTAGTCAGGCGGACATCAACGCGAAGGTGAAGCTTGCGGTCGAGAAAAAAGCAGCTGAGGACGTGAAAAAAGCAGCCGAGGACAAATATGAGTTGCTACAAAGAAAATAATGCACTCAGAATCGCCGCAGAAAGGATTTTGCTACTAACTTGGTTCGAGTTATCATCAACTGGACGAAGGAAAATCCAGACAAGACGGTACATGATTTCCCGTTGCCTAGTTTTGTCGGGAGCAACTCCATGAACAGCAACACCATCGCACCATCACTTGCCCACGCAACCGGGCCTCCTCTCGCAGCCGCTCCCGCTCATAGCAGCCCGTCCTCAGTCTCTGGCGCGCTCGATGGGCCTTCATCTTTGGCTGAGCTCGACGCCATCACGGTAATTACATGTCACACCAACATATATATATATATAATATTCCATTTTTGTTGCCTTTAGGATGTTTTACGCCACCGACATATGTGTTTGCAGGCGAAAGAAACCCCGTGCACCATACTCTACTTGATCAAAGGACAGAAGGTGGACGTGGGAAAGGGGATGATAATGGACCCCTTGCAACCCACGTTCCATAACCAGCGATCCCCGCTGGGCACTTCAGGGTTAGCTTGTCCAGTGTGAAATCGGGGCACGAGGATTTGCCTCCTCCAGTACAGCATGTGGGAGCGGACAACGAGACCCCGCCACGGATTGGAAGCTGCAAGGGTTGGGTGCTGCTATGGCCGAAGAATCTTATTCTTCTGGAGCCGGCCGAGAGCACACAAATAACCACACATCAACAAGCATGTGCGGAGACCACCACCCCGCCTACGCAATTACCAGCTCCTGTAGTGCCGGGTGAGGGCGGCGAATGACATGATGAAGGGGGTGCAATAGTACTGGCTGATGTAATTTATCCTGTAGAACAGAGAATGGATGATGAGACGGAGGTCGACCCTATGGATTTCCTCAATACAAACGCGTATGACCGTGACATATAATTGATGAGTCAACCATATGACGAATCGGGCTATCAGCTTGCCAATGAGGATATGGATGATATGCCCGGGCAGGAAGGTCGTAGCAGGGATTGCAAAAAGTCTCTCTTCATGAAATCCTCACAGGACACGCCTGAAGATGCCGCCTCAACACAGGCTCAACTAGCTGGGCGCGAGGGTCGTACAGTACTTAGCCCGGGAACACTGGGGCAGGGGTTAAGGAAGGGTCTAGAAGGTGTGCCCAAGAAAAAGGAGAGAAAGAGATCGGGGAAGATAGCTGCCTCCAAACAAGCCAGAGCACATAGCAGCCAGACGATGCATTCTGAAGAGCGTGTACCCGTGAAAGGTGCGGCCATGTTCCATCTCACGGGCGAGCCGATGCTACCGCCAAAACCGCTGGAGGCACTATCAGGGGATCTCAGGAGACTGCACGACCATGTGCTGTCGACTGAGAAAAGCCTACTAGCCTCAAAGGATCCAGGATATCCGACATACGCGACTCGTGTGCCTGAGGGGAAGTGCTACGTTGAGACACGACCCACGGAGGTGTTCTTCCTGCGGTTTGACCATATCTTTGAGATGTTTCTGACAAGGCGGCTCGATTTTACAACCGTCCGCCTTTTTGCGCTACATATGAGCTCCGTCATGAAGAGTGAAGAAGTCTCGCAAATCTGTGTGGCGGATCCGTACTACATGCACGAGTCTTTCTTGAGTCTCGGCGACTTTCAGCGTGAAACTGCTAGGGACTACCTCCAAAACTTCATGGTACATAATAAGGACTGGGAAATTGTCCTCGTGCCTTATCATCCAAAGTAAGTCATTTCCGGACAACCCTTTCATACATTTCAATCATTCCTTCTCTCTCTATGGGGAATAATTTGAGTTGTCTTTTCCTCAAGAACGCAGGGCGCCGTCCTTATCGTTCTTTACCCGCAAGTCTTCCACCCCGTGTATTTTGACCCTTCCAGAGACTACGAGAAAATAGACTACACCCACATAATGATATGATGCTCTCCAAGGCTTCAGCATTAGAGGTGGCCACATGCAGATCAGGAAACAAAGGAACAAGAAGATGGGTTTCGCGCATAAAACTAACTTCTCCTGCATCCATGTTCCAAAACCAAGCAAGAAGGATGGATTCTACATCATCCATCTCATGATTCAGTTCAACACGGATCACCAAAAGCTTCGCATGAGAAACAGAAATGATGATCATATCCACAAGTGGCTAGAATCTCATGGAGAAGCGGATTATAAACTTAGAGATGACTTCATTCGCATCCAAAGCGACATTGCGACGATCATCATGAAAGAAGTCATTGATGTAAAGGGGATGTTCCACCACGGCCCTATATCGCGAGCTGACGTCCGAACTCGCATAGGCATGCAACGTCTAGACCTCACGCCGTTCAAGAAGCTAGGGTCCATCCTCGATGATATGGAAGGATGGAACTTCTAGTGATTTATGATGCCGATAATGATGATATGTGTCGGTTGAACTTGTATACTTTTTGTAGCGATGAAACTTTGTGATGTCCACGGTCCTTGCAGAACTTGCGTAATGCTACTTTGTTAGTTTGCGTACGATGACCTCCGTACCTCTAGTTAATTAATTTGCATACTGTATGATGCATCTAGTTGCTAACCCTTTCTTTTTCGGTGTTTCTCTAGTATATTTTGTTGCATATATATGATTGTACATCCTCTTCATGAACATGCATCTCTAACAGGTACCTAGTTTCTTGATGGCGAGATGGAAGTGCTATATGTCGGTACAAAGGGAAGGTTCTGGGGTGTAAAACGAGTGGCATGAGTGTCGCGCAAGTGAATGTGTTCTCGGGCGCCACCATAAAGGCTTCAAAAGGCATAAGAAGGAGAAGCTAGTTACTTGAGGTTCATGCTAGCGCGAGAGAGGACTCGTAACTGCCACCTCATGTACTGCATAGTTCCACTCTCACTCATAGTGATAGCTCTTCTCGTGTATACCTTTGTTTAGATGGATGACGTTCTAGTTGCAAGTATTCGAGACTTGCATGTATCGCTATTTTCGAGATGATGACAAGATACCACTTTGTGTTGGACGATGATTATGATGAGACTATTTGTATGTATATGCTATGATTACATTTCTGGTCTCGCAGGCATTTGTATGTGTATCATGATGACATTTGTATGTGCTAAAGATTCTTCTATAAAGCCTGTTCAAATACAAAACAAATATGCTGATTTTTTTACTAAAATTAGCAGTAGCGAGTGGAGAAAAGTTAGAAGCAGTGCGGTAGTAGCAGTAGCGTGTACAGGAGAAGCACGCTATAGCTATTAGCAGTAGCAAGCTTCCACTAGGAGCGCTGCTGCTACACTTGTGTAGCAGTAGCGCTTGTTAGCACGCGCTATTGCTACGTGTTAGCTGTAGCGCCTTATTAGTAGCGCCGGTCCCCGCCATCGATACACCTAAAACCAGCTGCTGCTGCTAGCCTTTTCCTAGTAGTGCATGCGGCAATAAGCTTAGCAAGTTGATTAGCTTTGTCTTGTTTGGCGCTAAAATCCTCCAACGCTTGTCTGTTGCACCGTAAAGTATGCATCCGAATGCTCCAGGACTTCCGCAGTCCTTCCGCTTCTTGTCGCAAAGCATAGCTGATCAATGTCTTTCACTTATAGTTGAGACTCAAGAAACCGAACTGATTCGCATAAAGGAGTTTGAATAGCTTGTGCAAGCGGCAAAGGGCCAAGAACTCAACACTAAACCAAGACAAGATGTGTCACTATCCTGAACCTTATCTGCATTACTTCCTTTACCGCTGCTTAATAAGGCACTCTTCCCCAATATTCATCAAGATTCTAAAAGAAGAAACAAGCGCATACATAACAAGTTTAGCATGTACTAGTATATGAAACTCATTTCGGTGAACCAGTTCATTAGTAAGGTGGACAGGATTAAACTACCAAGTCTTGTATTGCCAAGTACTAGTACATAATAAAAGCATCAAACAAACATATATCTATGTCCTATGGTAGCAATGGAATCTTAAATTAGAACATTTGTTCTTCAGGTTTAGGCACTTGTTCTACATGAACAGAGTACAGTAAGAAGCAAGAATATAATGCTTAAAAATAGAAAATGAGCTCATAGACCTTACAACATTCTTGGTTCGGGACCAGTACAGAACAAGGCGTTCCCAAATCATCGTCCAAAGAATGTGTCTCGGGAGAACGTAAGGGAATTTGATGAGTTTCTTTGCCGGTGAAGTACGCTTTCTTCGTGTAATTCCAATCGCCACCAAGCATTCCTGAAGATAGCAGAGGTATTAGCAGAGGTTACCTCATCCTGAAGTTTCCAAATTGGTCCTTCTCTATAGAGAAAATGGGAAAATTTCTTGTATTATAACCATCATGGAGGTAGGATGTATGGGACGAAGCAAAGTAATTGCCATGAATAACATTACTTACACATAACTCCTAGACAAACACCTGAATCGCATTTTCCTTCATCTTCAGATAATATTTCCAAGATGGGAAGATACGCACATACGATTTAACAACATCAAATGCGATAGATGCTAAACTACGACTAGCTGGTTGTGCTTCCTCCACGTGAATAGGCGTACTAACCGGTGGAGTTGGGGTTCGCCGTGATAGTACTGTCCTTTGGGCACCGGAGCTGCCTTACTAACTGCTCTTGTTTGGGAGCTCTGTGGTGGAGATGGTGCTTTGTGTCAATAGGAACTGGGTTACTATCAACTGGGGTTGGGGTTAGATTGGGTGAAGCTGGTTCTCTGTCCATCGCAGAGGGGTACAATCTGCGAGAGTTTGGGTTATGTGTGGTAGGGCTGGTTCTTGTGCATGTACACCGGGTGCTATCTCCACCAAGAGGTAGCACTTTTTATTTGAAGACCGTGTTTTAGCCCGCTAGATACGGCATTACCCGCTCCAATTCAAATGGCTGATAAACAGAAACATAGTTGAATGTATGGACATTGTATGAGAGATGATGCAATAGATAGTGTGGAAAAAGAGGGCATGAAATAGTTGACATGTATATTGTTTAACTAAAACGGATAGCATGACATAATTTCACATATATGATGTCTATCTAAACCGGATAGCATAGCATAACATAATTCAAAGATATGATGAATAACTAAACAGATCGCATGACATAATTCACCTACATGTTATCTAAGTAATCAGGATCGCATCATTTAATTCACATATGTGATTTATATGCTAAAACAGAGGGCATCCGATATGATGTCCGAACTAAGAACATGGTGTTGAATATTGTGTATATGATGTCTAAACTATGCAATGCAAGACACCGTATGCATGATATGAGCAGTATAACCGTGCCAAGTTAGAGCATACACCTCAGTGGGGGAATAGGACTGGTCATCTGTCTCTGAATCCATCTCTGAGGAGCTATCGGGACACAACAAGAGATCTGCTTCGACATGTAGCATTGTCTGCTCTGAAGGCCTTGTTTTCACTCTAGATTTTTCCATCTCCCACCCAAATGGCTGATCACAGGAAGAGTAGTTTAATGTACAAACATTGTCGACAAATGGAAATGTAATGAAGAAAAGGATGGGCAAGATATCATTCAAATATATGATGCCTGGTTAAAGAGGATGGCATTGCACATTTCACATATATTATGGCTGGCTAAAAGACATGAGAGTGCATAATTCCCACATATGATATAGAAACTAAACATGTGGCATTACGGAACATGTCTAAACTAAGCAGATGACATATATGATGTCAAAAGTAGGCACTGCAAGGCAACATATGCATGATATGACTAACATCATCATGCCAAGGTAGAGCAAACACCTTGGGGGTAAATAGGAGTGGTCAGTTGCGTCTGAATCCGCCTCAGAACAGATATCTTCCTCTGGATTACAATCTGGAGAGGGGGGAGGGTTTGCCATTGAACCCACCATGGAGCGATGTCTGCATGACATTGTATTGCCACGCAAAACTCTTCTCTTTTTCTCTACATGTTCAGCATGACTGTGTACAATATCTGACATGCATACGAAAAAATATGGTGAGATTATGTAAGGAGAGCATGCAGAAATTTAGAGTGATGGTAACAACAAGTGGATCAATGTTTTTCCGTTGAACCAAAATAGCCCTAATGGATCGACGTGAATGTGTAGTAATAAGTGACGCAACAAGTGTACAACCTCTTTGCCGTAGCCGTGTCGACCTCAGCATCATTAGGTTGGTCGCTGAAGCAGTTGAGGCAGAGGTGGCTGTCGGAGGTGTGGAGGAAGATCTGAGGAATCAGAGACAGCGGCCTGTGGCACTTCTCTGTTGTGATGGATCGCTCATTGTTGGAGCAGCTCCGGTGAGCCGTAAGACGTCAAGGCTGAAGCAGCACAAGACAATCGTCAATCTCAAGTGGGATTCTAATAGCATCTCCAATAGATGATGTAAAATGGATGTAAAATTAACATCACCAAAAACCACCTGACTACAACAGATGAGGTAAAAACTGTTGACTCTGAACTTAACTGTCGAAACTAAAATTTACTGTGGAATCGGAATGCTGCGCAATGGTAGCAGAGAGGCACTTGACATGTAGTTTAGGGAGGGCCTGCAGTTCATCTTCAAGGTGCAAACCCCTGGGCCGCCAGCCACCACCGGCCGAACCGTCGCCCCGCCGCTGCCTCGCCGCCCCGAAACAACTCGCCACCGCCGCCCCGGCCAACCCTCTAGCCCCCCGCCCCCACCCTGAACCCTAAGATAGATAGTGGGGTACCTCTCCCATGAGCCTGTCCCCTCACGGGTGGTTCTTCCTTAACTCCGGCGAGCCCCCCAACCCCTGAAAATTGACTGACCCAAAAGTCGATTCAGTCGACTAAAGTGTGGCTTAATTGGAGCAGAGCAGCAGCACGAGCGAGGGGGAGAGCAGCAGCAGCAGCTGGGCGAGCGAGCAATCGAGCGAGAGCCGGAGCAGTAGCAGCATATCCAGCTCGTATGGACGTCGCCGCTGAAGGGGCCTCACACTGGGGGAGAGCCGCCGTGGAGATGTCGCCCGCGGCGCCGGCTTCAAGGTAGCCTCTCCATGGGGGTGCGAGATGGAGCACCATCTGCGCCGGGAGGTCGAGTTAAGGAGAAGGTGCGATGCGATGAGTGTACAACCTCTTTGGTGGCGCCGAGTAGGCCTCGGCTTCGTCCGAGGAGTCGGTGAGGATGCTGCGGTTCCAGTGGAGCAGGTTAAGGCGGCGCTGTGGGGATGGAGCAGCCGCGATAAACGAGGCGATCGTCGGAGCAGCTCCTTGGAGGTGGAGGACGGGGCGGCTGAACCGGCGGGACGACGAGATGGACGACGGATCCTCATCTGGGGAGGTGGACGAGGGACGTCGAGCTGTTGCGGTGGACGGCGCTGCCGGGGAAGAGGCTCCGGCTGGGCAGCGGTGACGTGGCGGACGGAGGAGGGTGGGGTTTCGGTGCTGGAGCGGAGAGGTTATGGCGGCCTGGGATTTCGAATGGCGAAAAGGGGGCGATGGGAGGGGGTGAAGCATGACTTAGGAACGCGCTTGTCCAAAATGTAGGGTGTGTTACAAAAGTACCCCCCACCGATTTGAACTAGCGGCCCTTTCGGCTCAGGGTTAGAAAGGGGATTTCGCGTGTCGGGATTTGGCAGCTGGAGGGAGTTTTCGTATGCGTTGTAATTTCGGGATAGCAAGGCGCGGGTTGTGAAGGCGCCAGTTTTGGGAGCACGATATCTGAATTTTCGGATATAACAAGACGCGGGTTGAATTTTAGGACAAGCCTAACGTGTAGTAATATTCTACTTGTAATGCATTCAAATCAATTCGCACTTCCCTCAACCAAAAAGAAAACGAAAAAATAAAACTATTCACACCACACAAAGAGAGAGTCTTGCCCGCTTTACTATACAAATGCTATTCAAAGCTACTCCCTCCTTCCATCTATATAGGGCCTAATGCATTTTTCGATGCTAACTTTGACCAAATATTAGAGCAATGATATATGACATGCAACTTACATAAAGCACACCGTTAAATTAAATGCATGAAAGGTTCTTTCAATGATATAATTTTCACATTGTGCATGTCATGTACTATTAATCTTGTCAATAGTCAAAGGCGGTCTTAAAAATCTCATTACGCCCTATATAGATGGAAGGAGGGAGTATGAATCCATGTTATGTTCGGTTAATTTTTTTCGCTTGCTGTATAATGCATGTAACCTACTCATACCAACATTTTAGTGCATTCCAAATGTCTATACTACCGCTGCAATTCGAACTAAATTTGAATTCGTTTCTCTATTTCAATAAGAATCTACAATCATGATTGTTGCCAACTTCAACCATCATAGTTTCCTTGCTATCCGCCAGATATAAATCAGATGGCCTATAATGCAGGATGGCAGGCACACCATCATCAACAAATCCATTTTTTATAAGTGGAGATAAAATATATTAAATGTAGTATACCATGTTCATAACCACACCATGTGTATCACCGTTATATATATTCACACATGCGTCGGTTTGAAACACTATGATAAATTCTTAAAATATCCGAATTCGCTTTTTATAATGAAGTATATATGATCTCTATTCGTCTTTTACACCCACACAACCCTCTTATCTTTGTAGCTAGCGCTTAACTTTCTCTTGTGCATGCACACGCCCACATCCCTCTCACCCTTCCTCAAGATTCTCTAGCTCCATCACAAGAAATTGCTCTTTTCACTTTAGGTCGTTTCACCCACGGTGTGCGTAGGCCCCCAGCTCCTTCTTCTTTACGGCACACATCGATCGACATGCCTCTCTAGCCAGGTGTGCCTAGCACAAACACAAGCTTCCCTCTTCTCTTGTCACCGTCCATGCCTCACTCCCACCACTCTTTTCATCGTTCTCGTACTCGCACACTCCTCCCCCCTCGATATAGTATGCCTCTCGTACCACCTCCTACATGCATCCCTCTCTCTCTATTCTTCTCCTCTTGCCTCATTTGCTTCTAACACACACATGCATGTATACCGATCGATCTCCCAACATATACCTAGATCGACTTTAACTACCCCCCATCGATCGACGCGTACCTCACAAGTTATGTCTCTCCTTTCTCTTACAAAGGGCGATTGATCTTCCTATGTAGTTACGCCCTGCTTACCACAACCACATCGTCCCCCCTCATCATTCGTGCATGCCTCCTGACCCGTCTCTCACACGCACGTGCCATGCACAACAAGCAACCATCTCCTCTCTTATTGATATTATTGCAGGCGTGCCCTCCATTTGTCTAGCAAGCCTATCCCACCATTTGTTAGAAGCAACTCCACTACCACCCCCTCCAACACTCTAGCTCTGTCTCTCTCCCAACCTTATTCATCTCCAGCACATATGCATAGATGTCGATCGATCTCCCTTAATAATTGAGGCAGATCGATCTGCTTAATACATGAGGTAGGCCTCTCTCCTCCTCCACACATATACCAGCCATTGTACCTCTATAGTTAATTGGGCCTCCCTCTTCCCCCACCACACACCGATAGTCGAGCGTTGCAGTTAGGTATCCATGCCACAGAGACAAATGGCACATGTCCCATCTCACGTTCCAGTAGGCCAGCCACTCTATATCTTTGACGTGGGCACACACAAATTCGATGGCACTCTTTATCGATCGCGTGCACACACACACACACATCATCCCTCTCTTCGATTCTATGGACACCTCAAGCCGATGATACCTCCACTCTCTTCTCGTGGATCGCCCCCTCTATATATATGTTATATCCAGGACTCTATTTCACACACATTGCATATGTTACATTTTCTGATTGACCCCCCCCCCCCACACAAAAAAAACTCTCAAGAGCCCACACACTATATCTCTCTAGGTTTGTATCTCTCTCACACAACCCCACGTAGGTGGTGTACGTATACAAGAAGAGAATAGGTGCACCGTGCACGTACTCACGCTTCGTGCCCAGCCACACCCGCGCGGGTACACGGTGGAGCTCATTTCTTTACGAAATGGCAGCTCACGTGCTATTTTGAACGCCGGTAGCGGTTGTTTACCTAGGGAGGTCGTGTACCACGCGTGCACGAAACAAAGTTCGACTTGCCGCGTTGCTGCTTTATTTTTAAATAAAGTTATAGCGCTCAATGGCACGTACACAGAATATAAAACGATTTTTATGGAGAAAAAGGTAGTCCGCTCACTATATACAATGGAGCCTGCACGCCGGGTTTGTCGCTCTTCGTAGTATCTCACACAAGGCTCGGTGGCCTCTCTCTCTCACCGTTGGTCACCGATCCGCCACATCCCGTCCGCCGGGAAAGGGAGTGCGGTGGCCTCTCTCTCTCTCTCTCTCTCTCCGTTGGTCACCGATCCGGCCAGATCCCGTCCGCCGGGGAAAGGGAGGCGGTGGCCTCTCTCTCTCACCGTTGGTCACCGATCCGCCGCATCCCATCCGCCGGGGAAAGGGAGGAAGTGCATCGCTTTCTGCTCGACGGCGCCGAGGCAACACGTCCCGATCTGCGGTACACGCCGTTCTCTCGACCAAGCTCGCGCGCGGCAGGCCTACGCCACTGCCGCAGATTCCGCCTGCCGCCGCTCACCTAGTTACATCCCGACGACCTCCAGGTATCCCCTCCGGCCTTGCTCCACTGCCCGTTTTCCCACGTCGCTGCATGTGGATCTTCCATAGTTCTTTGCCCAAAATGTAGCTCGTCCGGCGTACTTTCCATATTGCATTCTCGTCCTCACACCGTTTTAGACAAACACAACCGTGTTGTTATCTTCCCTTAGGACAACGAATATGCTTCTTTTTGTCGTCGCATGTGTCATCAACTGTTATTGGCCAAGAATTGTTTCCTTTCTACCTCTTTTTTTTGCAAACAGGCTATCCATTTCACCTCGTTGCTATTATGACCTTTTGGTGAACTGCACAAATCACTTTTTTCTTAAGAGTGTTTTGTGCGGTTGTACTAAAATGTCACACGGGCAACGCCTCTACATTTCAAAGGCGAATGCATAAAGGGATATTGGTTTTGCTCTATCCTCCTCATCCAACTCCGAGCCTAATCTTCTCCAACTAGTTAGTCTTAAGAGAGACTGCAAAGGTGACCGGCTTCTATTTGTGTGTTTATTGTTTCATCAGCAGTCCTCTATTATCGTAATCACACTTGATATCTTTGGAACAGGGACGCTCAACTTTATTTTAGTGGAACTGCACAAAATGATCGGAATGTTGCATGCTCCAGACAACTACTTTTTTTTTCCAACATGCCTTGTTGATTTAGACAGAGCTGGGGGGACGTTGCTGCCAATGAAAGCATGGATCAATTTTAATTTAACACCTTCTCACAACTTTGTCTTTAGTTTGCTCTGATCTGCTAATAATTGACATGCATTAGCAAGGAAGTTAGTTTTTTATTGTTTCCGAAAGAGCATTGATGGCAAGACACGCGAAACAAAAGCTGAAAGCTCACACCATTGTACAATTTCATGTCGCTGGAAAATTATTTGTATAGTATGTCAATTATGTAAACAAATGATGGAAGCTTGATAGCATTTCCAGAAGCCTCTTCATCATCCGGGTCGATGTGCCATGCACAAAATTATACTCCTTCGTTCCTAAATATTTGTCTTTTTAAAAATTTCAAACGGGCATATTTTAGAGTGTAGATTCACTCATTTTGCTTCGTATGTGTACTACCTCCAATCCTAAATATTATATTCGTCTTTCCGTAGATTTCAACAAGTGACTACATACGAGCAAAATGAGTGAATCTACACTCTAAAATATGTCTTTATACATCCGTATGTGCTAGTCCATTTGAAATCTCTAAAAGACAAATATTTGAGTAGTCACTCGTTGAAATCTCTAGAAAGACAAATACTCCGAGTATATTTAAGAACCGAGGGGTAGTGCACAACCGCATGGGAGACTCAGCCCGATCGTTCGCCGCATTAATAGTGAGTAATGAGCAGTCAAATCATAAGCCCCACCTTTCCCACTATAAGTTGCTCTGAAGAAGCAACCATCAATACACTCTTCTTTGAATCCGCTCATACTACTCCATCTGTCACTGTTTATATAGCGCGCTTCAGAAAAAAAAATCTGTGGGACCAAGGCGACTAGCGATCGGCCTGAAAAATAGCATTGGTAGTTATAGCATGGCGTCTATTACTAGAGGGAATAATGCGTACACACATGCATGCAGTGCTTCCACCCGGGGTACACACATGCATGCACTTACTCCACTCCGTAGTAGTACAAGACATGGAGAGAAAATTGTGGACTTGATTGCGGTTACCACGCCCTAATTAATTGAGCATTAAACCAAACGCGTCTAAAGTCTCTCTGGTGGTGGAAACGCATTGAGAGAAATGCATCATAATGAAGCGCGCCCTGTAAACTGTGATGAGGGAGGAGTAGTATGAAGGTGCAAAACCAAGTACGCCAGATTACTCAAGGCTTGGCTCTTCGCCTCTTCGTGAAGTCGAACAATGATGGTACTCCGCATGTTGGGTACTACAAATGTATGCCTCTCGACAACTGACACCGAATGGACTGATGCATGTCCACCGAGGGTAGGTTGCATTAGTCAAAAGGCGTGAAGCTTCACCTTGTCCTGCAAGCTTCTCCTCGCTCATGAGTTGACGGGAGATACCAAAAAGTAGTGCTAGTCCATACTCCCTCCTTTCCAGCTTAATATGGCTTAATCTTTTTGTAGGTAAAGGAGAGAGCTTTATTCATATATAAGCATTCTTAGGACGATCAGCCAAGACACTGGTCACTAGGAAGCGAGGTACCCCGCAAAAAAAGTAGGAAGCAAGGTGTTTCATCAAGCCAGCTCTTGGCCACATTCAAAGTGCAGCAAGCACGGTTTGCACGAAGATGCGCCGCAAGGTTTGCTGACCTGTTTACATGCTGAATAACAAAAAAAGAGGAAATATTACTGCGCGCTACTATTTGTAACAGGATATGAGCCGTAATTAGCGAGAATTGTGGTGAGTGTTCCATGCAATCAACTTCCATTATCACATGCGAGAACCCTCGAAGAGAACCAAATGTGTTGAAGATTGCTTTGTCACATTTTAAAATTATAATAAGAGTGCAGACGCTCCTCCATCCGGTTCCTAGTACAAGTATAGTACGTACCTTTATGGTCTATAGTAGTAGTACTAGTAAACTTTGCGCTTGGCTGTTCGGGAAGTCGAACAATAACAACACTAGTAGTATAGTGTATGCTTCTGGCAATCTGACACCGAATTAACTGTTGCACGTCCATCGCCCGAGCGAGGGAGAGCTTGCATTAGTCAAAAGTTTCTCCTTGTCCTGCGAGCCACCGCGCGCAAGCTTCTCCCGTCCTGCAACCTTCTCCTTGTTCGGCAAGTTGATGGGACACAACAAAGTAATGCTAGTCCATATTGCCTCCTCTCCGGTTAATATGGCTTAATTTCAAACGAGATAAATACACTGTCTGTCGCTGTATATTTGTAAAAATACGGTTAGTGGACTTCATAATACGCTCATTGCGCTCAATATATATATTTTCCGGTGTTCATACGGTCACTAGCTCACCCTGACTGAGTATGTGTGTGCATGCACGTGTAGGTTGAGCACTTGAGCGTGACTGTGTATTCCATCGTGTGCTTTCGGACATGCATGCATTAGGCGTCAGCGCTGCTTTTTTGCGTCCATGTAATGTGTGCGTATTGTTGCATACACGTAGGGGAGTACGTGTAGGGGCCACTAAGGAGCAGTCAAATCACACAAGAAGTTAGTCGGAAGAAGCAACCATCATTTCACTCTTGAATGACACGACGCAATATAAAATGGTTGATATGGAGAGAAAAGAAAACCACTATATATACACTAGCAGAGCCTAAGCTACAAGCCCGCTTGCTTAGGTTGCTCTCTTCACAAGCATAGAATGACGGGCCCGATCCCGCACTGGGAAGGGAACAATGTTCTCGTGAGACGCGGTCGACATCGGCGAGGGAGAAAACCCACGGTCGGTGCGTCCCAATCGGGGTTACAGCGGTATGGGCCGATGCCATTCCGACCGCCCTTATAGCTACAGCCCGACGTCCTGTGCAGTCCATCTTCCTTTTGGAGCCGGCTTGCTCCATCGCCGTAGCTCCATCTCCATGTCGATCTTTCTCTACTTCTACCGGCTTCTACTTGTGATGCGTTTATGTCTCATGAACTAGTGTTAGTACTATTATTCTAATCACACTTCTTCAATATCTTTGCCATCGTGGATGCTCAGTCGATTTTAGTGGAACTGCACAAAAGCATCGTATGATCCGAGGGTGCCACTGCCTTTCCTTCGACAGTGTTCTACCCGCCAGGAAATTAAATCATGTTTAGGGTTTAGGGTTTAAGTCGTAGTGACCCGATCAGTAGTTTTCTTTTCAGACATGCTCTCACAACTTTTTTCTTTAGTTGTGAAGTAAATATTGGCTATGATCTCGAATCATTGAGATGCATCGACATGCGTGTTAGTTTTCCTTTGTATTTGATGGAATGTTGTAACGGGGCAACCTTGGAATAGGAATGAAAATGGAGTGGAAAAGTTTCCGTTTTTTCGGAGAAAAAATGGAAACGGAGAGAAACCAACGTTTCGTTTCGTTTGGATCGCGCCATCGAGCAAAACCAACGTTTAAATCACGTCTGTCGTGTTCGTGTCTCACCCTCCTCCATGGCTCGACCCCACACGGTCGCTCGGCATGCCACTCACCGCAAACCGAGTATACGATAACTTTCCCGCCTGCTTGTTGATGGATCGCGCCATGGAGTACTAGCACTACTGGAAGAGATTGACGAGTTGGGGGAGGACATCTAGCTGTAGCACGGACTCCCAAGAACTTTTTACATGCATGTTGTAGCCGGCTATTGCGACCTTTGAACACGGAGCAGCCGCTGCACCGGAAGCGGCGCTGGCGACGCCTTCTCGGGCGCTACCGCTTCAATGCCGGGCGCCATGAGAGGTCGCGTCGCTCGTCGGGCATGAATGCGGTAATCGACTGCTTTAAGCGGAAGCACGCGGGTGATGAAGAGGGTTCGGGTTGGTCAGGACCGGCCGTGGCAGCGGTCCGGACGTGCGCAAACAAGAGATGCTGTACGTTAATATTGCTGCGTATATAATTAACAACGTAAATAATGTGCCAGTTGGACAAATATGATTGGAGATGGAGATGTGTAACATCCCAAATTTTCAATTTGGAATGTTATACATTAAGTCATCATGCACATCATATTTTCTTGCATTGTTGCCGATCCTAGAAATTTCACGCAACTCAAGGACCCTCGGAGAGAGTTGGAGATTTCGTTATTTTCATATTTGAGTTTTCTCAAATTTTGAAAATAGGATCATTCGGATTTATTTATTTTATCTTCAAATATTTTTCCAATACAAAAAATAAGAGAGGGAATAATATGACTTTCCCAAAAATTTAGGAAAAATGAAGATTTAATAAATAAATCAAATTTTGGATTTTCAAGTTTATTTGCTTTAGGGAAAAAATGAGTATTTTAAAATTTGCATTTTGGCCCAGTATTAAAGTTCATTTTGTTCGACTCATTTTTAGGAGTCGGGAAAATGTACTTTATTAATTTTGGAGCCCGCTTAGATTTTATTTTATCCGCTTTTTCTGCTGAGATTTTATTTAAAAAAAACCTCACGCCTTGTTGGCCAATGCTCACCGACGGCCCACCTCACGACCGCCTCCCGCCTCGGGAGTCTCGCTCGCCGCCGCTGAAGTCCGGCTCGGGGCAGACGCCTCCCGCCGCCGTGGCCCTCCCCAAGGCACACCCCTCCCTCCTTAAAGCCGCCGCCACCCTCGACCCACCCGAGCCGCCCGCCGCCTCGACTCAGACGCCGCCTGACGCCGCCGAGCCACCCGCCATCGCCCGACGCCAGGCGCCTCGCCCGCCGCCCGCCGACCCTGCCGGAGCCCGTTCGCCCGCCGGCGACCTAGCCGGAGGTAGCCACCGCGCCTCCCCCGGTTCGGTTTTGTTTAAAAAAAACCGTTCCGGTTTTCTTTCCGTTGTTCGGTTTTTTTTAAAACCCTAGATCGTTTTTTTGGTTTAGCTACTTAGTGAATGTTCACCAATCCGTTCGTTTGAACGAACGCATTCACCGGTTAGTTTCTGTTAACGAACGTCCGTTCGTTTAACCGTTCGTCGTTTTTCTTTTAGCCGGATTTAATCCGTTATTTTCCGATCTCGATTTCAGATCCAGTCTTCGTTCTAGTTTATTTTCTCGCCGCTTATCGGAATCAGGTGATTCAAGCGCTGGAGTTTCGCTTTGAAACCGCCGTTCGACTAATCAACTTAAACAAAGTTTTGCTACTGTAAAATTTGACCTAGTTTCAAATTGCTAGAACCGAGTCGCTTTTCTTTCGACGCTTGACTTTCGTTGTTTTATTTGATTCGATTCTTTTTGCAACCAGTGGTTCTTAAGTTGAACTTTCTGGTCAGATCTTCTATTCGAGATTTACCTGCATTAGATGAGTACTTATTGTATGCTTGTTGTTTGTGCGATAGATCACCCGGAGTGCGCCGCTTGTTACTTCGAGTCTCTAGGTTTCGCGGATCGTCAGCAAGGCAAGTAACACTTGATCATATTTTTTCTACTACCCAGTTTTTATGCATTAGATCAATCCTCAAACACTTGCATGATTAGGATCAAATTAAATTGTGGGATGGGAAGTAGATTGAGGTAGTACCTATTACCTGTTTTACTTATGAAACCTTGGGAGTTACTTCTACGTTTGCTTGTTATGCCATGCTATTCTAGTAGACGTGGATTGGGTGAGTGAATATCCATGACAGATGTTAGATTGTTAATTAATGGTTTATTTAAGGTGGCAACTTAAACACACATCTGGGTGGATTGAGGCACCGGTTTCTATCGAGACTTGCCTGTTTTTCTTCGGACCGCCACCTGTGCTCAAAGGGATCATAAGATCATTCATGCTAGAAACTTCCGTAGCAGCCACAAGCCATTATGGGCTCGCATAGTTGAGTAAGTCGTATGAACTCTTATAGTGGTGGACTAGCAGATGTAGGGGATGTAGGTGTACCGTCCACCCATCGTAAGGTGCTAGCGCTTCGAAGACCTGTGTCTCGGTCATCCGTCTCTCAAACACCATGTAGTGCGAGAACCAAACGGAGGCGATCGAGTCTTGTGAGGAAAAGTGCGCAAACCTCTGCAGAGTGTACAAACTAATCATGATTAGCCGTGTCCCGGGTTATGGACATCTTGGGTATCTAGTACTTGAATATCATGTGAATCTCAACATGTTACTCTAATTAATGTTATTGGGTTTTTAATGAGTACTTTTAATTGGGATTGAGGATGTCATTAACCATTCTCAATGTTTAACAACCACCATGATAGTTAAACAAATTTATTCCTTTGTAGTAGGGAAAACTAGCTTTATGCAAAAGCAGAATCAGAGAGCTTTACCACCAGCCATATATGCATGTAGTATAGGCTTATTCCTTCATTACTCTCTATGTGTTACATTGCCAACATATTCCATGTCTTTGACCCGTTTTCGGGCTGCAACGCTCATGTTGCGAGACTTTTTCGCATTTACGAGTAAGGTGTTTTAGGTCGTGGTTCTATACTCGGTGATGCCGATGGAGTTGATGGACTCACTTATCTTCCAAGTCTTCCGTTATCGTTATTAGATGGCCTTAAGCCATATTTATTGTAATAAGTCCTCTTTGGACAACGCTGTAATAAGTGTGTGATTGCTACTGTTATAAATCCTTCAAGTACTTGTGTGGTGTCAAAGACATTCGATCCAGGATGACACCTAAGCACAGAGACTTGATCCATTCGGGTCGGGTCGCTACAGAGATGGTATCAGAGCACACGCTGATTGTAGGACACGACCACTAAGTTAAAGCCATAGATCACTACTCTCTTCTCAATTTCTAACTCCTCATCTTTTCCACTCTTTTAGGATGAAGGACGCGAAGATCAAGTACACCCAACCGGATGAAGGCACACCTTTTTGGATTTCACTTGAAGGAAGTCACCAAGTACCTGAACATTGGACTACCAAGTTTCACCGGGACGTTCAACGCCACTCTGCCTGAAGAGGAGCGCTGGAAGATTCAAGCTCATGTACCAGGAAGGACGTTCGCCCCAATCACCAAGCCTATAGATAGTGTTTTCAGTGCACCAACCTGGAGTCTGGGAAAGAGCATGGCAGCTCATATCACCATGGGACGCATTGGAGAAGTTTATCAAGAAGACCTCAAGGACACCATCTATCGATTTGCGGACGCCGAGATGAACAATGGGAGATAGTCAGCACCAAGAAGGACCGATCCATTGCAGCTTTCATCCAGAGTTAAACCAAAGACATTCGGACGCCAGGAGAACCAGATGTGCAATGATATGCTCGAGTTGAAGAATGCGATGGGAAGGATCATCGTACTTGAAGGAGAACTAAAGTCAACACGTAAGGACTACATGGACGAGATCGTGGCGTTAGCAAGACACAATAACGATCTTAAGTATGAGATTGAAGAACTCAAGAAGAAATTGGCACTCAAGAATGAAGACCAAGACGTCGGTTGTCCAAGCGACTACATCAACATCGACGACACCGATTCGGATCCAAGTGAACCCGACTTTGAAGATGAAGTCGAGCGCACATCATGGAGTCTTCCACCGGTTCAAATTAATAGATGACCCCCACATATTAGTAGTATTACCTCCATGTAATATTTCTTTAGTTCACGCACTTTTGCGATAGCTAGACCGTTGTAAGCCCTTTTGTTTGAATTGAATGAAGTGACTTTGTGTGCATTTGCTCATATACATTTGGGTAGTGTTTCTCCTTAGACCCCACTCTATTCTTAATTTCTCATCTTTTCTAAACCCATCAGATGCCTCCGAGACGCGACTCGGATTTTTTTTTCCCGCCAGAGATCACCCAGTTGATTCAGCAGCAGAACACTTTGATCCAAACATTGGTGCAGAATCAAGGCGACAACAACAACAACCCACCGCCACCACCACCGCCTGCGGATCACTTGACATGTTTCTTAAGACTGAATCCGCCAGTATTTTCCAGTAGCACCGAGCCGATAGTAGCAGATGATTGGCTCCGTAAGGTAGGAAGGGAGCTGACCACTGCAGGATGTACAGATGGAGAGAAGGTGAAGTTTGCTGCACACCAACTTGAAGGACCAGCAGCAGCATGGTTGGAGAATTTTACAGCCACTTACCCTCAGAGACACTGGCCACATGGGATCGGCCAAGAAGCTTTCCGCACTGCCCATGTCTCAGCAGGAGCTATGGCCATGAAGAAGCGTGAGTTTCGCAACTTACGCCAAGGAGGAAGGACTGTTGGCCAGTATGTGGATGATTTTAGTAAGTTAGCACGTTATGCCCTAGATGACGTTGCTACAGATACTGACTAAGGTGAGAAGTTTCGAAGGACTGAATGATGAGTTAAGCATGCAGTTGATGGTAGCAAGTTTCAATAACTACCAGAGTTGGTAGACCGTGCCCTCATGATTGAAGGAAAGCAACAAAGAAATTGAGAATCGCAAGAGGAAGTATGGACAGGGGAAGTATAACTCGAGCCCCACGTAAGCCTCGTTATACCCCTAAACAAGGAGTTCGGGCCAAAGCATACCCACGGAGGAAGTAATTGGCGCAACCATAATGGCACCAAGAATGGGAACGGGAATGGAGGAAGCAATGGATGAACCGCACCACACCATCAACCCCAACCAAGAAAGACCTAAGCCATGTCACCTGTTTCAAGTGTTCCAAGACCGGACATTATGCAAATGATCGCCCGTAAGGCCAAGGAGGCAATGGAAGCTCGAAAGAAGCCCAACCCTTTCAACAGGGGATGTGAACCACATTGATGTGGAGGAGGTTGAAGATCAGCCCGATGCAGTAATCGGTAAGTTTTTGGTTAAGTCATTTACTGCACTAGTTCTTTTCGATACCGGTGCATCGCATTCATACATATCAAGGGGATTTGTAGAGAAGTATAGTCTACCTACTCAGATTCTTAAAACCCCTTTGCTAGTAAGATCACCAGGAGCGGAGTATATGGCCGCATAAGGATGTTTTCAAGTGCCATTAAGTATAGGAAGGCATGTGTTCCCGACGGATTTGATCATTCCGGAATCCCAAGGATTTGATGTGATATTAGGCATGGATTGGCTGTCGATGTATGGAGGAACATCGATTGCAAGTAAGACGATTTTGCTCACAACACCGTAGGAAGAAGGATTAAGTATGTATCACGGCATCGCCCAAGGAGAGCTCATGTAAATTGCTTATCGTGAGTTGTGCGGGAAGAGGTACCAAGAGTGAAGGATTACCCCGATGTATTTCCGAGGAATTGCCAGAATGCCACCGGATAGAGACATTGAGTTTTTGATTGAACTTTTGCCGAGAACAGCCCAATATCGGCGACCATACGGGATGCCCGCATGTGATTTGGCGGAAATCAAGAAGCGTATTAAGGAGCTATTGGATAAAGGTTTTATACGCCCAAGTTCTTCGCCTTTGGGGATCACCCGTCTTGTTAGTGGAGAAGAAGGATGGATCGTTAAGGATGGTTGTTGATTATCGTGGATTGAATGCAGTAACAATCAAGAACAAGTACCCACTACCTATGATAAATGATCTGTTTGATCGTTTGCAAGGAGCTAAAGTATTTTCCAAGATCGATTTGCGATCAGGGTACCATAAGTTGAAGATTCGAGAGCAGGACATACCTAAGACAGCATTTACCACGAGATATGGACTATATGAGTACACCGTTATGTCATTTGGACTGACTAACGCGCCTGCCTATTTCATGAACCTGATGAACAAAGTGTTTATGGAGTTTTTGGATAAGTTCATCGTGGTGTTCATAGATGATATTTTGATTTTCTCGAAGAATGAAGAGGAACATAAGGAACATTTGCGATTGGTTTTGGAGAAACTAAGGGAACATCAGTTATATGCCAAGTTCAAGAAATGTGAGTTTTGGCTAAAGGAAGTTGGATTTCTTGGACATGTTATATCCGGAGAAGGGATAGCAGTTGACCCCACAAAGGTTGAGACCAGTAAACAAATGGGAAGCACCAACGACAGCTTGGAGAGATTCGAGTTTCCTTGGACTCGCAGGATACTACCGAAGATTCATTGAGAATTTCTCAAGGATTGCAAAGCCTATGACAGAATTGTTGAAGAAGGATACCAAGTTCGGATGGACCGAGGATTGTGAGGCAAGTTTTCAGAGTTGAAGAAAAGATTGGTTACCTCACCAAAGTGTTAATTTTGCGGATCGTACTCAAGGATTATGAGGTGTATTGCGACGCTTCACGTCGAGGACTTGGAGCAGTGCTTATGCAAGAAGGAAGAGTTGTTTCGTATGCCTCACGACAGCTTAAGCCTCATGAGTTGAATTATGCCACACATGATTTGGAGTTAGCAGCTGTTGTGCATGCATTGAAGACCTGGAGACATTTTCTCATTGGAAATCATTGTGAGGTGTACACGGATCACAAGAGTTTGAAGTACATCTTCACGGAGAAGGAATTAAACCTTAGACAGAGATGATGGTTGGAGCTAATAAAGGATTATGATATGAGATTGCATTATCACCCCGGAAAGGCTAACGTTGTAGCAAACGCATTGAGCCGTAAGAGCCACGTCAATACCCTAATGATGGGAGGAATACCCAAGGAGTTAGCTGAGGATCTTCGAGAGCTATGTTTAGAAATAGTTCCGAGAGGCTTTGTGGCAGCATTGGAGATTCAGTCTACGTTGATGGACAAAATCGAGAAGCTCAAAAGGCGCATAAGGAAGTTGCCTCTATAAAGGAGAAAATGAGCGAAGGAAAAGCTAAGGGATTTCGTGGAGGATGAGCACGATACCCTATGGTTTGAGGACCGTGTTTATGTGCCAAATAACCCGGAGATCGTGAAGTTGATTTTGCAAGAAGCACATGATTCACCGTATTCGATTCACCCAGGAAATACCAAGATGTATTTGGATTTGAAGGAAACGTTCTGGTGGACCGGAATGAAGAAGGATATTGCGGAGTATGTAGCAGTTTGCGATGTATGTCAGAGAGTGAAGGCAGAACATCAGAAGCCAGCAGGATTGTTGCAGCCAATGCCGATACCCGAATGGAAGTGGGATAAACTAGGCATGGATTTCATCACAGGTTTGCCAAAGACTCGTTCTGGCTATGACTCAATTTGGGTTATAGTCGACCGCTTGACGAAGGTAGCTCATTTCATTCCAATCAAGACTACCTATAGCAGTGCTAAGTTGGCAAAGATATACATGACCAGAATTGTGTGTTTACACAGAGTTCCGAGGAGTATCGTATCAGATAGAGGAACTCAATTTACTTCAAAGTTTTGGAATCAGTTGCATGAAACATTGGGAACCAGTTGAATTCAAAGATGCCTTTCCACCCACGCATCGATGGATGACTGAGAGAGTCAATCAGATTTTGGAGGATATGCTGAGAGCTTGTGCACTAGATTATGGATCTAGTTGGGATGATAATTTGTCGTATGCAGAATTTTCTTATAACAACAGTTACCAAACCAACTTGAAGATGGCACCTTTCGAGGCTTTGTACGGAAGGAGGTGCAGGACACCGTTATCATGGGACGAAGCTGGAGACCGTCAGTTGTTTGGACCAGATTTGATTAAGGAGTCCGAATGAAGGTTGTTGATTCGCGATAGGCTCAAGGTAGCCCAGTCCCGCATGTAAAAGCTATGCGGATTCAAAACGCAAGGCGATGGAATATGAAGTTGGAGACAGAGTATATCTTAGAGTATCCCCGCTTCGAGGACTTAAGTGTTTTGGAGTTGAAGGAAAATTAGCACCACGTTTCGTTGGACCGTATAAGATTTTGCAACGCATGGGAGAAGTTGCTTATAAGCCGGAATTGCCAGAGGGACTGTTAGGAGTTCATGATGTATTCCATGTTTCTCAGCTGAAGAAATGCCACGCCGAGATGGCAGAGGTACCGTTAAGAGATACAGTGCCACTTGAAGCGATTCAGTTGAATGATGATTTGACATATGAGGAGAAACCAATCAAGATTCTCGATTATGCCAGCAGAGTTACTCGCAGCAAGGTTATCAAGTTTTGCAAAGTTCAGTGGAGCCACCACACTGAGGATGAAGCCACCGGGAAAGAGAAGAAGATTTGCTCAAGGATCACCCTCACCTATTTTCTAGCCAACCCGAATTTCGAGGGCGAGATTCATCTTAAGGGGGGTAGGTTTGTAACATCCCAAATTTTCAATTTGGAATGTTATACATTAAGTCATCATGCACATCATATTTTCTTGCATTGTTGCCGATCCTAGAAATTTCACGCAACTCAAGGACCCTCGGAGAGAGTTGGAGATTTCGTTATTTTCATATTTGAGTTTTCTCAAATTTTGAAAATAGGATCATTCGGATTTATTTATTTTTATCTTCAAATATTTTTCCAATACAAAAAAAATAAGAGAGGGAATAATATGACTTTCCCAAAAATTTAGGAAAAATGAAGATTTAATAAATAAATCAAATTTTGGATTTTTCGAAGTTTATTTGCTTTAGGGAAAAAAATCAGTATATTAAAAATTTGCATTATGTACCAGTATTAAAGTTCAATATGTTCGACTCATTTTTAGGAGTCGGGAAAATGTACTTTATTAATTTTGGAGTCCGTTTAGATTTTATTTTATCCGCTTTTTCTCACATGAGATTTTATTTAAAAAAAGAAAAACTCACACACAGGCGACCGGGCTAAGGCCCACTGACGGCCCACCCGCCTCCGCCTCCCGCCTTGGGAGTCCGCCATGCGCCGCCCGTCAGTGTCCGGCTGGGGGACGCCTCCCGCCGCCGTGGCCCCTCCCCAAGGCACACACCCCTCCCTCCTTAAAAGCCGCCCTCCGCCGCCTCGACCCACCGAGCCGCCGCCGCCGACCCCGCCGCCGACGCCGCTTGAAGCCACCATTGCCGCCCGTCTTGCCTGCCCGCCGCCCTGCCGCCGACCCCGCCAACCCCACCGACCCGCCGGAGCCCGTTCGCCCCGGCGACCTCGCCGAGGTAGCCGCCGCCTCCCGTTTCGTTTTGTTTAAAAAACCGTTCGGTTTTCTTCATTGTTCGGTTTTTAAAACCCTAGATCGGTTTTTTTTGGTTTAGCTACTTAGTGAACGTTCACCAATCCGTTCGTTTTAACGAACGCGTTCACCGGTTAGTTTCTGTTAACGAACGTCCATTCGTTTAACCGTTCGTCGTTTTTCTTTTAACCGGATTTAATCTGTTATTTTCCGATCTCGATTTCAGATCCAGTCTTCGTTCTAGTTTATTTTCTCGCTCGTTTATCGGAATCAGGTGATTCAAGCGCCTGGAGTTTTGTTTCGAAACCGCCGTTCCGACTAATCAACTTAAACAAAGTTTTGCTACTGTAAAATTTGACCTAGTTTCAAATTGCTAGAACCGAGTCGTTTTGTTTGGACGTTTGTCTTTAGTTGGTTTTTTTTATTAGATTATTTTTTCAACCAGGGGTGTTAATTTTAATTTTATGGTCGATCTTCTATTCGAGATTTACATGCATTAGATGAGTACTTATTGTATGCTTGTTGTTTATCTGCGATAGATCACCCGGAGTGCGCCGCTTGTTACTTCGAGTCTCTAGGTTTCGCGGATCGTCAGCAAGGCAAGTAACACTTGATCATATTTTTTTCTACTACCCAGTTTTTATGCATTAGATCAATCCTCAAACAGTTGCATGATTAGGATCTAATTAAATTGTGGGATGGGAAGTAGATTGAGGTAGTACCTATTACACTGTTTTACTTATGAAACCTTGGGAGTTACTTCTCGTTTGCTTGTTATGCCATGCTATGCTAGTAGACGTGGATTGGGTGAGTGAATATCCATAACAGATGTGAGATTGTTAATTAATGGTTTATTTAAGGTGGCAACTTAAACACACATCTGGGTGGATTGAGGCACCTGGTTTCTATCAGGACTTGCCTGTTTTCTTTGGACCGCCACCTGTGCTCAAAGGGATCATAAGATCATTCATGCTAGAAACTTCCGTGTGCAGCCACAAGCCATTATGGGCTCGCATAGTTGAGTAAGTCGTGCGAACTCTTATAGTGGTGGACTAGCAGATGTAGGGGATGTAGGTGTACGGTCCACCCATCGTAAGGTGCTAGCGCTTACGAAGACTGTGTCTCGGTCATCCGTCTCTCAAACACCATGTAGTGCGAGAACCAAACGGAGGCGATCGAGTCTTGTGGGGAAAAGTGCGCAAACCTCTGCAGAGTGTACAAACTAATCATGATTAGTCGTGGCCCCGGTTATGGACATCTTGGGTATCTAGTACTTGAATATCATGTGAATCTCAACATGTTACTCTAATTAATGTTATTGGGTTTTTAATGAGTACTTTTAATTGGGATTGAGGATGCTGTCAACCATTCTCAATGTTTAACAACCACCATGATAGTTAAACAAATTTATTCCTTTGCAGTAGGGAAAAACTAGCTTTATACAAAACTATAACCGTAGAGCTTTACCACCAGCCATATATGCATGTAGTATAGGCTTGTTCCTTCATTACTCTCTATGTGTTACATTGCCAGCATATTCCATGTGCTGACCCGTTTTCGGGCTGCAACGTTCATGTTGCAGTACTTTTCGCATTTACAGTAAGGTGTTTTAGGTCGTGGTTCTATACTCGGTGATGCCGATGGAGTTGATGGACTCACTTATCTTCCAAGTCTTCCGCTGTTATCGTTATTAGATGGCCTTAAGCCATATTTATTGTAATAAGTCCTCTTTTGGACAACGCCGTAATAAGTGTGTGATTGCTACTCTGTTATAAATCCTTCGAAGTACTGTGTGGTGTCAGCATTACTGATCCAGGGATGACACCTGATCACAGAGACTTGATCCATTCGGGTCGGGTCGCTACAAGATGGAAATGGAATTTTACGTAAACACGAATATGCATGTCTATATCTATGTGTGTGTGCGGGACGACTCTCGCGACCTGGAAGCGGGGGCGTGTTTTTGATCGAGTTTTCTTTCTTGGTACGTTAGAAAATCAGTTTGTCTAATTCACATCTAGATGTTATTTAAGGATATCACATCTAAGCTCCCACAAGTATATAATGTAGCAACAAGAAACAAAAAAACTAGGAAAAAAATAGACCACAAACAGAGTGGACATCAACTTAGATGTGACAAAACTATGTCACGTCTAGATGTGTCCTAGACATACCCTTAAAAAATTGTCCGCCAGTTTTCGATTCTTTTTTCCGGGAACGTGCGTATTCTATTTAAAACCACTGCTATGGAGAGATTTTTTTACTCCATTATAGCCTCTTGTTTGATAGAGTTTCTCGCGTCTTGATCTCTCACCCTCTCCATATCAAAACAAGATGACAGTGTCCACTCTATCTCTCTCCTCACCGATGGTCACAGATCCGGCCGAATCCCGTCCGATGCGGGAGGTGAGGAGGTGCAGCGTTGACATTGTCGCCGTCGGCGACGGAGGAAGCCGATGCGCACCGTCCTCTCGGAGTCGGCGCTGGCGCGGACGAAGATCCTCCGTGCCCTTGTTCGCTGCCGTCGTGTGGGAAAATACCGCCCGCCTGCCTAAACAACATCTCGCCCACCTGAGGTATACCTTCTTGTACTGGTCCAGGTCGCTGCATGCGGGTTTTCTTCTATGCGACTACTCCCCAGCTCCCCATGCATAGTAGCTAGGGTTCGTCGGCTGGTCCAACATCACCTACTAGTACTAGTATTATAGAGGAAATGCCACTCGAAAAGTTGTCCTGATTTATGCCTCAGTGGAGGTATACATGTTGTTTCAACAAAAAGTACATGGTGGTTGTGCGGTCATTGTCCATATGGTGGTAGTACTATCACTGGTTAAATGAAGAAATGCTTTTTTTCTCGGGTATCCTGGTTTAGTTCCCATCAAGATAATTATGATATTTCTGTTTGTTGGTGTACTTTTCATTAATTCTTATTGACAATTGAGATGTCGTTGCTAACCCTTTTTTACATTTTTGGAGACAGCGATGCGTGTCTCCATACCCGGGCATGTCTTCCTCAATTTTAGTGGAACTGCACAAAATTGGATGGCCATTGTTGTTCCGCCTCACTGTCCTCTGCCACGTGGTTCTTCCTTCCTCGAGCTTGATTACCGAGAAGAAAGCATAACAAAGTGAGGATTTGTCGAACTTCATAGGTGCCTCACCCAAACTTGATGCCAAATGGATGATGCATCACCACGATGACCTATCGATGCTCATGGTTGCGCCTCATGGTTGCGTCGGCTAGTGAAGCTGATCGATTTTCGACGAAAAACAAGCTGTCTTCCATCAGTGCTCTTTGCTTGTTACGCACAAAGATGATATCCTTCGTCAGTTCACCTTGGTTGCATTGGAGACGCGATGCGTCTTTCATGTTGGTGCAATTTTATCACACAATTGGCTATGAACCAAATGTTTCCTCGAAGAAGGATCGACGTTGGTACTAAGAGCATAAGTTTTGTATTGATTTCTAAGCCTTCTCACAACTTTGTCTCCAACTCCTGTAATTTTATTTGTCCAGCTATTAACTTTGATTTAAAAAATGGTGTGGACTAAAAACCCGGATGGACGTAGTAGCCCTCCATTTTTATTTACTCCGCATATTAGATTTGACTGAAGTCAAACGTTATAATACTCTCAAACCTTTCCGATAATTGAAATTAAATTTCTTTATTTGTACACACTCTCACACGTTTCCGATAATTTGGCGCATGTGTGGTTGTTCACTCAAGGGAGAGTAGTGTACCACACGTGAAGGACAGGAAGTGCGACCAGGACGCATGGGCGTGGATCGTTAGTTCATCGGAAGTAGTACTAGTTTTCTTCACTGTACATTAAATAAAGAGTTTCGTTTCATTACTTCATGTGACCCGACCCAAAATCGGTCAAGTCTCGTGTAGCTGTACCATCCCAAGATCATGCCGCACACACAGACATTGATGAAAAGATTCAAAGTTCAATCACACCTGAATTTATTACACGATTCTCATATCGAGTCTTTATTACAAGATAATAAATTCGCCAAAGGCCAACTCATGAGAAATAAACTAAATAAAGCTGCGAAGCGTGATTTAATAGCGAGTCCATCCGACTCCATAGGGTAATCGCCAAGCGTGGATCGTAGCCTCACTCTGATCGGAAAACTCCTCGCAACATAAGGCGTTGCAGCCGTGTAGGTCAAGATTTGAATATGCTTTGGCAAGTCATGAAGAGAGAACAACAATACAAAAATTACTAACACTATATGCAATTTGGCTGTGGGGCTCTAAGTTTCATTGTTTTGCGAAAAAGCCAGTTTTTCCCTACAACAAGGACTTGTTTGTCAATACTATAAAATGTTAGTAGTTATTGAGATGGTTCCGCCAACCAATGTCTCATTCCCAATTATTAAATAACCCCCTCAATTAATTTATTAAGTTCAGTGTTGAGATATCCGAAATACTCCAAGTTCCAGAGGCTCAAATTGTCCGTAATCGGGGACACGGCTAATCGATTAGATCTTCACTCTGCAGAGGTTTGCGCACTTTACCCGCAAGAATCGTTCCCTCCTTTAAGTCTTCAGACCGCCTCGTGTTTGAAGACGGACGAACGTAAACAGGGTCTTCAAGAGTTCCTCAGGCCATCGCCGGTGCCCATCCAATCCTACTGTTCTTCTACATCTCGTAGCACCGTCCGGCCAGAGTCACGCCTAGGGTCGACCAAGCCAGAGCCCATAATGGCTTGCGGCTGCACATATAAGCTTCTGGTCAATGGGTATCCATCCGTCTCTTCGTGGCTGGGTGAAGCTTTCCGCAAGATGTCATGGCGCTTCTCCATGCATCCCGGCCATCCGCTGGTTTCTCCAGGGTGCCCACAACCGCCCTCCACCCAAAGAGTGAATTTGAAGTCCATCTTGAGCTTGAAGTCATGGGGTTGTCATCATCTTGACTCTCACATCTCCCTTATGAACCACTCAACCAACCCCGTCTACGAGCATAGCAAAATAAACTACATCGTCCCGGGAAATGGTAACAAGGGGAATTGGGTTCATCCTACCTCATGATACTACTCAAGAACATAACTTAAAATTCTCCTACTGCATGCATGGTGGGGAGGCAAAATTCTAATGCAACAAAATCATAGGTATTGTAAAACATGATCAAATGACTTGCACTGGCCGACGGTCTTCAAAGCTAGCGACTCGTAATAGCAGGCTTCAGACTCCGTAAATTCTATCGAAGCAAACAATAATCATATAAGCATACAAACATACAATCACTTAACATAACAGATGCTAACATAAAACACACAAAACAATCGAACCAAAAACCAAAGAAAACTCGAAGAAATCCAAGCCAACAACTAACAAGAAAATAAAATAAACTTTTTCTTTTCTGTAAATAAAAGTTCACGTTCTAAAACTACAGAATCTAATCTAAAATAAATTATAATAGATGTAAAATAAAATTTTAAAAATACCTAGAACAGCAGAAAACAACAACAAGCTAAATAAACTAGAAAAGCTTGTTTTCGCATAAAACTATTTTTAATAAAGACTATAAATACCCAAATAAATTCCTACTACTAGGCAAAGTCAAAACAAGGCAGTGACAAAAAGAATCACTAAAATAAAATAATCCTAACTCAATTTATAGCAGAAATACTAATCTGATTAAAACTAATATAAAACAACTTTTAAAAACCTAAACTTGGCCGAAGCTATTTTCTACAGAAACTATAGGAAATTTGCAAACTAACAAAAAAAAGAATCAACTAAAAATATTAAGTAACCTCAGAGATACGGATTTTACAAAACTGGAACTATTCTGTTGAAAACAGAAACGAAAAAATAAAATTCAACAAAAACTAACGCGCTAACGGGCCGAACAGTGGGCGCTCTAAAACTAAACAACGCATGAGCACTTAATAGACCAATACGTCCACGGGCTAACAGAAATAAACCAATCGGGCCGGTCTAACTAAACCGCTAACTAAACCGAAAAAACGTAACTAAACTGACCTTTTTAAAATAAAAATGTACCCCTTCGTAAATCTAATCTACAGCGTAGGTTTCTGATCTAACGGCGGAGGGGGCTCCGCTAGCTTACCGCGGTGGTCGGCGGCGACGGCGACTCGGGTGTTGGCGGCGCGGCTGCTCCGGTGGTCCTGGGCGGCGGCGGAGACGTCATGCAGGTGCGGCGGCTCGAGGGGAGGTCGGGGGTGGAGTCGTTGGAGCTCGGGGATGACGGAGACGATCGGGGCGAGCTCGGGTGAGTTCCTGCTCCGGCGGGCGGCGGACGAGCTCGGGTGCGACGGCGTCGGGGGCTCCTGGGCAAAGAGAGGATGTCAGGGATGTGCGGGATGAAGTGGCGGTTCGGGTGGAGTAGCTTGGAGGTCGAGGGGTGGCTCACCGGTGGCAGAAATGGCGGCGAACCGAGGCGGCGGCGGCGAGATGCGTTCGGCGAGGGTGTGAGCTGCGGTGGGTTTTGGGCTAGGGTTTTAGGGGGATCGGGGGAGGAAGGGCGTAGGTATTTATAGGGCATCAACTTGGGGTGGCGACTCGGGATCGTGATCCCGTGGAATTGAGATGCGGCGGCGGCGAGCCGAACGCGCTGGCGCATAAGCGTGGGTGAGGGGAAAGAGAAGGGTGGGGCCAAGGCGTCGGTGAGAGAGAGAGAGGAGAGCGAGCGGGCGACCGAGGGGAGAGGGTTCAAGGCCGGGCGCTGGGTAGGCTGCCTGGTCACGGTGGCTCGCTCGGCACTGGCCGGGCCGGCTATTCGGCCGGGCGCCTTGGGATTTTTTTTTGAAATACCACAGAGAGAGAAAACTAATTATAGATAAACCTATAATATTTTTATATAGGACATATACATATCAATAAAATCATAAAATTAAATCCTACAACGAGAACATTTTTCCAAAGGCAAAACAGAAATAAAATAAAAACGTTTTTTTGTAGATTCCAAATAAAATCAAATTTGAATTCAAACCTTTTTTTGGCAATATTTTCTTCTGACATTTTTCTTTGGAGTGTCATGTTTACTCCTCTCATACTTTTGCTCAAGTATTTGTCAGGTATTATTGAAATAAATTTCAATTGCCAAAATCAAATTCAAATTCAAATAAAACTCAAATGCCTCTGAAATTTCAAATGCCACTCAATTCAAACAAAATGCATAGATGCTTAGCTAATAATTGTAAAACATTCCAAATTGAAAATTTGGGATGTTACACTTACACAATTTAAAACGATTGTTATGGAGAGAATAAGAAAACCGCTCCACTATATATTAGTCGTATACACGAGAGTACTATATGGACGCAACTTCATTTACTTAGTGCACCTGCCTTTGGATTTATGACAGGTGGGCCCAAAATGTGGTCTCTCACATCATACAGCCAAAAGCAAAAGGTGTGAAGGCACCGGAGCTCAGTCCATTACAAGTATATATATATATATATATATATATATATATATATATATATATATATATATATATATATATATATATATATATATAAGCGGAGCCTAAGCGCTTGTTCGCTAGGGTTTGCACTCTCCACACGCCGCCGCACTACATATATGTTACACGCCGGAGGCTCAGCTTATTTGCTAGGGTTTGCTATATTCACAGCCTCTCACCCTCTCTTCACCAGATCTAAAAAGATTATGCGTTGGCCTCTTGTCTCTCTCTCCCCTCACAAATGGTGAAGGAGGCGTCCGTATCCCGTCGCACCGGAAGGGAGGAGGTGCAACGTTCACTCTATCGCCTTCAAGTAGGGAGGCAATCCATCACGGCTGCGTTGTTCTCTTTCACCCAGCGCCTGTGCGGGAGGGCCACCGACCCCTTCTTCCTCGCTGTCGTACGTAGTGTGGGCAGATCCGGCCTCCCGCCGCACGCCTTGCCACATCCCGACGACCCTAAGGTATAAGTTTCTTTGAAACCGTCGTTGCTCTAGCTGCATGTGGATCTTTTTCGATCTGTAGTCGAATCTAGGTCTTGGTTCAAAGAGGAAAGAAGGGTGCGGTGGGCTGGAGCAAGAATCTAGGACGTGGTTCAATGAGGAAAGGAGGGGTGAAAGTAGTATAGACTGGCTATCCAAAGCTTTGTAGGTCGAAAAGGGAAAAAGGGGGTAACCCAATACACACATCTGCAAGGAACCGATCTCTTTGTTGAAAAGGAAAAGAAACTGGGGGGTCGGGTAGTTTGTGCACGACTAGATTTGCTGCCCTCACATAGGAAGAAGGTTCAAAGAGAACAAATATGGGACCAGCGCATATATGCTGCTTGGCTACATACTCTGCATCACCCATTTATACGTGTGGACGCACATGGTGCTGGCATGTCCCATGCAGCTATTTTGTTGTTGTTAATCTAAGAATGCAGCCGAAAAATTGAAACAATGCCACTGTTAAAAGTAAATTACATTTTTAACGAATGTTGTTTCAAGAGAATGTCTCTGTTAATATGAATCAATGCAACCGTTTTAGAAATTCTACTGTCCTACTTTGTTTTCCATCCAAGATAAGTTAGATGCTTCTTTCTCACACCGCTTGTTTCATCCTCCTTTATCGGCAAGTAATTGTTTCCTTTTTGCCTCTATTAAAACAGGGGTATCGATTCAACTTGTTGCTATTGAGACATTTTGCTTCGCTACTCGAAACACTTATGTTTTAAGAGTGTTTTGTGCAGTTTAACTTGAATGTCACACTGGTGACTTTGCTTAATTTTGTGGAACTGCACAAAAGGAGATCGAGATTTGTTTCCAGTCTTCGTGGCGAGTTGTTTCAAATCTTGGTCTCAACCACATGATGTGCAGTGTGCTTTGAGATGTTGTGCTACTTGTTGTGGTACTTTTTTAAATAATTGTTGAATTGAAGCTATTGTATTGCCATCTTTTCCCATTAAGTAGTAACAAAAATGGGACCAACCCAGACATGATGCTTGTTGCTTTGTTACAACAAATTCAGCATCACCCCCTTTGAAAGGACATGTGGTGCCCCTATGTGTGGTTTTGGTAATTGATGACATTCTCTATGGACTAATGGTTGCATTGAGTTACATTTGAAGGATTTGTCCATAGGCTTTTCTTGAAGTCCATGTGCATTGAGTTACATTTGAAGGATTTGTCCATAGGCTTTTCTTGAAGTCCATGTGTTGGTTTCAAGGAGTTTATGTGTTGACCAAGGTGCTATTAAGGAATTATCCAAAGATTGGTCATGTGAGTGTTGAGCTTATTGCAAGCATGTCTTGAAGAAGAAGATTGTTTGATCATTCATGTTTACCTTCAAGACATCATCCATATGAAGAGAGTTGGAAAGAATCAAGGTTGATCAAGACTAAGTCAAGAGTGAATCAAGTTGATCAACACACAAAGCGTACAAGATGTACAGAGGGATCAAGTGATCCCATGGTATGGTAAGCATTTTCCATTACGCTTTGTGTACTAACCCATGGCCTTCGTGAGAGTTCTCTGTGGGGTTAGGGTGCGGTGTGCAAATTCAAGTGAAGCATCACGAAGAGATCAAATGCTTGAAGCTTGCCGTCCATTGTGGTGACAATGGACTTGTGAAGATGTGGAAGAGTGGCTCACCCATAGTGGAGTATGGGGAGCAATCAACTAGTCTTCTTCGAGCCAACGCAATCAAGAAAGGTGGTCCAACTTGAGGGAGTCAAGATCGTCATCGTCTAGCTCAAGTGGACCATGTGCAAGGCAAAGGTTTGCCCTTGATAGGTTTTCTATTTTACCGGTCTCATGATGGTAGTTGGGAGACCGGGTTATAGGATCGATTGCCGTACTATCAAGGGGGGCTCTCGATGAGTAGCTTGATCGTATCATTCGTAGAGAGCTCAAACCATTGCATCCTTGCATCATCTTTATTGGTTCTTGTTTGGTTCTTCTCCTTGCGAGTTTTGGAGCTTATGGTCATTTTTATGACAAGCTCGAGTTCATCGAAAACGGAGTTCACATGCGTCTTCTATGATGTTTTCGATGTTGGAGGATATGCCGGTTCCTCTCTGTTGGAGTTCCAATCTTTTGCTTGTTAGGCATAGCTCCCCTGCCTCTTCTTATTATATCCAACAAGCTTGAGTTTGCTCAATTCGGAGCTCATTTGTAGAAGTTATGGCAGTTCTGGTTTTATTGTTTCCCTCTGTTGTCTCCTCTGCAAAATGAAGGACTCCTAGTGTTGCTAATCTGGGGCATGCGGTAGTACTTGCTCTCGGAGCGGTAGTACCGCAGGCCCTGCGGTAGTACCGCAGTCCCTATGATAATCGCAGTGCTCACGGTAGTAATCTTGCTCTGTGGGAGCGGTGGTACCGCATCGCCAGCGCAATGCTTTCGAGCGGTAGTAGGGCGGATGCAATTTTTACATCCGCGTCCCCACGCTGTAGTACCCGCTGGCGCGGTAGTACCGTCAGGCTCGCCAGGCTTAGCAGCATGAGCGGAAGTAGGGGCGGATGTAATTTTTACATCCACGCCCTACGCGGTAGTACCGCTCTTCGTGTGCGGTAGTACCGTGCCGGATTTTTGCGCAGGTCCTCCCTCGGCGGAAGTAGGTACAGAAGTAATTTTTTACTTCCGTGCTTTCTCTGCGGCTAATGTTGCCTGCCTTACGGTAGTACCAGGCCATGATAGTACCGCTCGGCGGTTCTACCGTTCGTTGTCTGCAACAGCCTTCATCTGGCTATCTTGCACTTTGCGGTAGTATCAACCTGCGGTAGTACCGCAGCCGATCACAGTAGTACCGCAGCTCCATGCGGTAGTACCGCGTCGTCTTGAAGCTGAGTGAGGGATAACGGTTGGATTTTCTCCCCACTCTATAAAGGGGGTCTTCTTCCCCCTTGAGATCTAACCTTTTTGAGCTCGTGTTCTTCCCCATTGTTGACCTTCTTCGAGCTTGCTAACTCTCAATCCCTCCAATGATTCTTGCTAGTTCTTGAGGGAAAAGAGAGAGGAGATCTAGATCCACGTTTCCACCAATCACTTTCTCCTCTTAGTGAGGGGAACCCCTTGGATCTAGATCTTGGAGTTCTTCGTGTTCTTCTTTCGTTCTTCCTCTCCTTTTCTTCCCTAGCATTAGTTGCTTTGGTGGGATTTGGGAGAGAAGGACTTGGGCACTCCGTGTGTCCTTGCCATTGCATTTAGTGCATCGGTTTGAGTTCTCCACGGTGATTCGTGGAAGTTAAAAGTTGAGAAGCTTATTACTCTTGGGTGCTTGGCGCCCTTGAGCTTGTTCCTCTTGGGTTCTTGGGCGCCCTAGTAAGTTGGTGGTGTTCGGAGCTCAATCATTGTGGTGCAAAGCTCCGGGCAAGCGTCGGGGTCTCCAATTAGGTTGTGGAGATCGCCCCGAGCAATTTGACGGGTACCGGTGACCGCCCCCAAGGGTTGCCAAAGTGTACGGGTTCGGTGACCGCCCCAAGGGTTGCCATTTGTACGGGTTCGGTGCCTCAAGGGTCCCTTAGTGGAATCACGGCATCTTGCATTGTGCGAGGGCGTGAGGAGATTACGGTGGCCCTAGTGGCTTCTTGGGAGCATTGTGCCTCCACACCGCCTCCAAACGGAGACTAGCATCCGCAAGGGTGTGAACTTCGATACATCGTCGTCTCCGCGTGCCTCGGTTATCTCTTACCCGAGCCCTTTACTTATGCACTTTACTTTGTGATAGCCATATTGTTCTTGTCATTTATCTTGCTATCACATAGTTGCTTATCTTGCTTAGCATAAGTTGTTGGTGCACATAGGTGAGCCTAGTTGTTGTAGGTTTTGTGCTTGACAAATTAACCGCTAGGTTTATTCCGCATTTGTTCAAGCCTCAACCGTAATTATTTTAAAGCGCCTATTCACCCCCCCCCCTCTAGGCGACATCCACGATCTTTCACCCTTTATAAGCCAGTAATTGATGCCACTCTCAGAATTAACTACTGATCTGTTTTAAGAGAATTTCTCTGTTAATATGAATCAATGCAACCATTTTAGAAATGCTACTGTCCTATACTTTGTTTTCCATCAAGATAAGGTAGATGCTTCTTTTTGTGGCCGCATGTTTCATCCTCCTTTATTGGCCAGTAATTGTTTTATTTTTTGCCTCTTAAAACAGGGATATCTATTAAACTTGTTGCTATAGAAAACTTAAATGTCACACCGGCAACTTTGCTTGATTTCAGTGCAGCTGCACAAAGCTTGATTGGATTTCCTATTCATGTTGGTAGATTCATATTTTATGTTGGTCGTCTCATGAAAGGTCAGTACAGGCCTTCATCCACATGATTGTGCAGTGTGCTTTGAGATGTTGTGCTACTTGTATTGGTACTGTTTTAAATAAATGATGAATTGAAGCTATTGTATTGTCAGTCTTTTCCCATTAAGTAGTGAACAAAAATGGGACCAACCCAGACATGATGCTTGTTGGTTTGTTACAAAAGATTCAGCATCACCCCCTTTATAAGCCAGTAATTGATGCCACTCTCAGAATTTACTACTGAATCTTATTTCAAAACTGCAACACTTGTTAGGGATTGGCGGGATTACCATTTTTGTAGCCGCATGTTTCATCCTCCTTTATTAGCCAGTAATTGATTCCTTTTTTGCCTCTGTTTAAATAGGGATATCTATTCAACTTTTTGCTATTGCGGCATTTTGCTTCGCTACGCAAAACACTTTGCTTGATTTCAGTGCAACTGCACAAAACGAGATTGGATTTCCTATTCGTGTTGGCAGATTCGTATTTTATCTTGTCTGTCTCATGAAAGGTCAGTACAGGCCTTCATCCACATGATTGTGCAGTGTGCTTTGAGATGTTGGTGCTATTTTAAATAAATGTTGAATTGAAGCTATTGTATTGCTGTCTTTTCCCATTAAGTAGTGAACAAAAATGGGACCAACCCAGACATGATGCTTGTTGCTTTGTTACAACAAACTCTGCATCACCCCCTTTATAAGTAGATGGAAGCACATAATGTTGTTGCACCCACTCTCCCTCGAACTGTTTATGTTTTTCGTTAATCTAATGTCATTTGGTAAAATTAAGCAATGCCATTCTCAGAATTAATTAACTACTGAATCTTAGTTCAAAACTGCAGCACTTGTTAGGGATTGGCGGGATTACCATTTTTGTGGCCGCATGTTTCATCCTCCTTTAATGGCCAGTAATTGATTCCTTTTTTGCCTCTGTTAAAACAGGGATATCTATTCAACTTGTTGCTATTGCGACATTTTGCCTCGCTTAATTTTGGTGGGACTGCACAAAATGAGACCGGATTTCCATATATGTGTTGAGATCTCTTTGAGATCTTCCTCGCGAGTTCTTTCAAATCTTGGTCTTGAATGGTCAGTACCGACCTTCCTCAGAATTAACTACTTAATCTTAGTTCAAAACTGCAAACAATTGTTAGGGATCGGCAGGAGTACCATTTCTGTTAGGGATCGGCCGAAGTACATGTTTAAGAAATGTATTGTTCAGATAATGTCTCTGTTATTATATATCGATTCTGAGACTTACATGTGTTTTACAAATGGTACTATCCTGCTTTGTAGTTCTTTCTACATGTTTAACCAAGGTATTGTTAAGATAATGTCTCTGTTAAAATTAATCAGTCGCGTTGTTTTAGGAATGATACTTTTCTTCTTTTTCGTTCTTTATACATGTTGAAACAAGGCATTGTTAAGATAATGTCTCAGTTAATATGAATGAATCACACTGATTGAGAATTGCTACTCTCCTGCTTCGTTTCCCATTAAGATAAGGTAGATCAGTAGATGTTTTCTTCTAGGAGTACAAGTCATCAACCGTTATTTCTCGATAATTGTTTCCCTTATACCTTTTGTTGCTTACAGGATATCAAAATTAAAGCTCGGTTTTATTCCGACTTTGATTTTAGTTCAACTGCACAAAAGGAGCCAATGTGTCCAAGGCAAACTGCTGCATTACGGGTCTAGTTGGTCGTTCCACTTTGCGTAAAGAAGCGATCCACTGCTTGCGCTACATTACAAAGAGGGAATGACCGAGAAGCTTTCTGAGTATTAGGCCTTCCACTATGTAGGCCAAAAGAGGTGCCAATTTCACCTTTTCTTAGTTTGGCACCGAATCCCTCCATTGCTACAGCCGGTGCCATAAATATTAGACACCGGTGACATGACTAGTCTGCAGAGACCATTGGCAATTTAACAACACGTGGAGTGCCCTAGGCAAAAAGTTCCCAAACAAGTACAAGAAGCGACAGGACTCCACGATCGTAGGCATTACATATTTTGAATGGGAAAAGCTTGTCAAAGTTTAATCATTGATGTTAGCAAGAAGCGAAAGGACTCCACGATCATAGGCATGACATATTTTGAATGGGAAAAGCTTGTCAAAGTTTCATCATTGATGTTAGCAAGAAGACGTTAGTTTAATATATTGGAATTGGAAAACCTTGTCAAAATTTGCTCATTGATGTTAGCCATTTGATATTTTTGAGTGGGACGCCTGTGAGCAGCGTCGAGTGTTTTTTCCTATTCATGTGTTCAGTTTAGAAGTAAATAGTTACTCTGCTGAGATATTCCTGTGTTAAGAGTTTGTTCTGAATATTGTCTATGTAATGCCAGGCCTTGTGTTTGATTGCAAAGTTGAGCTTGGAATGTTGTGGCATGCGGCATCACGAGCTGTTCACCGTGCCTCCTGAGAATAATGTTTCGTATTGTTTTGCATGTCGATCTAATGGCAGTGATTTGCTTGTTAAGAAGATCATCCTCTTCTGTTGTTTTCGTACTTAAGAAGTTCATCGTCTGATGTTCCATTCATAGCCTATACGACAAGTCGGGTAGGTTAGACGTGAAACCATATGATCTTCCGACCAACTCATGATATTAGGCCGTGATTGGATCGTCGTTTTCCAACCAAAACCACTTGTAAAACTGACGCTTGTAAATTAAAGCAGATGGTTTCGGGCGAAGTCGCTTGGTTGGTCGATTTCGACTAGTAAAACATCGAACGTACTTGACACACGATAAAAACGCTGAACGACGCTCGGACGATTGCTAATCCAGCCGTTAGCTGCTATTTCAGCCTTGCCCATGGATGGCATGATACGCACGTCGTGCATGTATCGTCTGGTAATGTCATCCATATAGCGAGGCTTTCGTAAAATATACACCGGTCTCTCAAATTACATGCGTAACTCCGCCAGTTTTACTTACGCACCTCGGGCCCTCGGTTTCATTACGCTTTGTATTTTACGCGTTGTTTCCGATGTGAGTAAATTACACTTGTATGTTAATACAGGTTTGAAATAAACCAGAGCTCCCAAGCGCGGCCTTACCGCTTTCATGCCGCCTCGGTTTCTCGAAGGTGCTCATAGGTGTCCGATGATCCCGGCTTCGAATGAGCAGCGGCGTCAGATCGTACCATCCGTAGGGCTCGCGAGGCCCTCTCCGTTGTCCTTCGAAGTTGTTGCGCTCGCCGTGGCGCCGAGCATTGTTAACATCGTCAACGAACATGAGGATTCAGGAGATGACCTTATTTTGACTGGATGACACTAGGGACCCACTAGGGCCATAGCCGTACGTACGCAAGTGCCTCCTTATTATATACAACTATATATTTTTTGCTTTCTCCTGGTTTCCTGACATCACGGTCCCACACCATTGTCAACCTATGTAGTCAATATAAACGAGAGAATTGCACAAGGTACGGCCGACAGCTGGGACCAAGCAGCTCGAGCAGTATTTGTGTTTTTGAGGCGTGAGCATTGCAGAGTTTTTCTTGGCGATGATTTCGTTGTTGTTTAGAGGAGAGCAGGGTATTAACTGGGCGGGCTGTGGCCTGTCTAGCCCATGCCAGATATCCAGCCCAGATACTAATTTTTTCAAGATGAAAATGGCTAGCCCAGCTATACGTCTTTTTGAGGAATACCTGAAGGAAATATGCCCTAGAGGCAATAATAAAGTTATTATTTATTTCCTCATATCATGATAAACGTTTATTATTCATGCTAGAATTTTATTAACCGGAAACATGATACATGTGTGAATGCATAGACAAACACAAATGTCACTAGTATGCCTCTACTTGACTAGCTCATTAATCAAAGATGGTTATGTTTCCTAACCATAGGCACGTGTTGTCATTTGATTAATGGGATCACATCATTAGGAGAATGATGTGATTGACATGACCCATTTCCGTTAGCCTAGAACTTGATCGTTTAGTATATTGCTATTGCTTTCTTCATGACTTATACATGTTCCTGTAACTATGAGATTATGCAACTCCCATTTACCGGAGGAACACTTTGGGTACTACCAAACGTCACAACGAATCGGGTGATTATAAAGGAGTACTACAGGTGTCTCCAAAGGTACATGTTGGGTTGGCGTATTTCGAGATTAGGTTTTGTCACTCCGATTGTCGGAGAGGTATCTCTGGGCCCTCTCGGTAATGCACATCACTATAAGCCTTGCAAGCAATGTAGCTAATGAGTTAGTTACGGAATGATGCATTACGTAACGAGTAAAGAGACTTGCCGGTAACGAGATTGAACTAGGTATTGGATACCGACGATCGAATCTCTGCAAGTAACATACCGATGACAAAGGGAACAACGTATGTCGTTATGTGGTTTGACCGATAAAGATCTTCGTAGAATATGTAGGAACCAATATGGGCATCCGTGTTCCGCTATTGGTTATTGACCGAGAATAGTTCTAGGTCATGTCTACATAGTTCTCGAACCCGTAGGGTCCGCACGCTTAACTTTACGATGACAGTTTTATTATGAGTTTATAAATTTTGATGTACCGAAGTTTGTTCGGAGTCCCGGATGTGATCACGGACATGACGAGGAGTCTCTAAATGGTCGATACATAAAGATTGATATATTGGAAGCCTATGTTTGGACGTCGGAAGTGTTCCGGGTGAAATCGGCATTTTACCGGAGTACCGGGAGGTTACCGAACCCCGGTGACCTAATGGGCCTTAGTGGGCCTAGTGGAGAAAGAGGAGAAGGGGCCAAGGGGCAGCCGCCGCCTCCCCCAAGTCCGAATAGGACAAGGAGGCGGCGCCCCCTTTCCTTTCCCCCTCCTCCTTCCCCAAGTCCTAGTCCAACTAGGAAGGGGAGTCCTACTCGGTGGGAGTAGGACTCCTCCGGCCGCCTCCTCCTAGGGCCGGCACCCCCCCTTGCTCTTTTATATACGGGCAGGGCACCCCATAGACACACAAGTTGATCTACGGATCGTTCCTTAGCCGTGCGGTGCCCCTCCACCATATTCCACCTCGGTCATATCGTCATGAGTTTAGGCGAAGCCTCGCGGTAGAACATCATCATCGCCACCACGCCATCGTCTTGTGGAACTCATCCCCGACGCTTTCGGATTGGAGCCCGTGGATCGCCATCGAAATGAACGTGTCTGAACTCGGAGGTGCCGTGACGTTCGTACTTGGATCGGTCTGATCATGAAGACGACGACTACATCAACTGCGTTGTCATAACGCTCCGCTTACGGTCTACGAGGGCGTGGACAATAATCTCCCCTCTCGTTGCTATGCCATCACCATGATCTTCCGCAGCGTAGGGAATTTTTTGAAATTACTACGCTCCCCAACAAAGGGCATCCGAGCCTGGTTTTATGCGTAGATGTCATATGCACGAGTAGAACACAAGTGAGTTGTGGGCGATACAAGTCATACCGCTTACCAGATGTCATACTTTGGTTCGGCGGTATTGTGAGATGAAGCGCCTGCATCGACATTACGCCAGACGCTTACGCCGAGACTGGTTTCACCGCTATGCGAGCACTCGTGCTTAAAGGTGACCGGCGGGTGTCTGCCTCTCACTTTAGTTGAACCGAGTGTGGCTACGCCCGGTCCTTGCGAAGGTTAAAGCAGCACCAACTTGACAAACTATCGTTGTGGTTTTGATGCGTAGGTAAGAACGGTTCTTGCTAGGCCCGTAGCAGCCACGTAAAATTTGCAACAACAAAGTAGAGGACGTCTAACTTGTTTTTGCAGGGCATGTTGTGATGTGATATGGTCAAGACGTGATGCTATATTTTATTGTATGAGATGATCATGTTTTGTAACCAAAGTTATCGGCAATCGCAGGAGCCATATGGTTGTCGCTTATTGTATGAAATGCAACGCATCTGTAATTGCTTTACTTTATCACTAAGCGGTAGCGATAGTCGTAGAAGCAATAGATGGCGTAACGACAACGATGCTACGATGGAGATCAAGGTGTCGCGCCGGTGACGATGGTGATCACAATGGTGCTTCGGAGATGGAGATCACAAGCACAAGATGATGATGGCCATATCATATCACTTATATTGATTGCATGTGTTGTTTATCCTTTATGCATCTTATCTTGCTTTGATTGACGGTAGCATTTTAAGATGATCTCTCACTAATTATCAAGAAGTGTTCTCCCTGAATATGCACCTTGCGAAAGTTCTGAAGGAAATATGCCCTAGAGGCAATAATATAGTTATTATTTTTTTCCTCATATCATGATAAATGTTTATTATTCATGCTAGAATTGTATTAACCGGAAACATGATACATGTGTGAATACATAGACAAACATATAGTCACTAGTATGCCTCTACTTGACTAGCTCATTAATCAAAGATGGTTATGTTTCCTAACCATAGACATGTGTTGTCATTTGATTAATGGGATCACATCATTAGAAGAATGATGTGATTGACATGACCCATTCCGTTAGCCTAGCACTTGATCGGTTAGTACATTGCTATTGCTTTCTTCATGACTTATATATGTTCCTCAGAACTATGAGATTATGCAACTCCTGCTTACCGGAGGAACACTTTGGTGCTACCAAACGCCACAACGTAATCGGGTGATTATAAAGGAGTACCGCAGGTGTCTCCAAAGGTACATGTTGGGTTGGCGATTTCGAGATTAGGTTTTGTCACTCCGATTGCTCGGAGAGGTATCTCTGGCCCTCTCGGTAATGCACATCACCATAAGCCTTGCAAGCAATGTAGCTAATGAGTTAGTTACGGAATGATGCATTACGTAACGAGTAAAGAGACTTGTCAGTAACGAGATTGAACTAGGTATTGGATACCGACGATCGAATCTTGGGCAAGTAACATATTGATGACAAAGGGAACAATGTATGTTGTTATGCGGTTTGACCGATAAAGATCTTCGTAGAATATGTAGGAGACAATATGAGCATCCAGGTTCCGCTATTGGTTATTGACCGAGAATAGTTCTAGGTCATGTCTACATAGTTCTCGAACCCGTAGGGTCCGCACGCTTAAGGTTTCGATGCCAGTTATATTATGAGTTTATGCGTTTTGATGTACCGAAGGAGTTCAGAGTCCCAGATGAGATCAGGGACATGACGAGGAGTCTCGAAATGGTCGAGACGTAAAGATCGATATATTGGACGACTATATTCGGAGTTCGGAAAGGTTCCGAGTGATTCGGGTATTTTTCGGAATACCGGAGAGTTACGGAATTCGCCGGGAGTATATGGGCCTTATTAACATACGGAATACAGAGAGAGAGGCCGAAGGAAGGAGGCGCGCAGCCCCCTCTGGTCCGAATTGGACAAGGTGCGGCCCCTTTCCTTCCTCCTCTCCCCTCTTCCCCCTTCTCCTACTTCAACGAGGAAGGAGGGAGTCCTACTCCTGGTGGGAGTAGGACTCCCCTTGGCGCGCCCCCTCCTAGGCCGGCCGCCTCCTCCCCCCTTGCTCCTTTATATACGGGGGCAGAGGGGCACCTCTAGACACAACAACAATTGATCCCTTGGATCTCTTAGCCGTGTGCGGTGCCCCCCTCCACCATAATCCACCTCGATAATATCGTAGCGGTGCTTAGGCGAAGCCCTGCGTCGGTAGTACATCAAGATCGTCACCACGCCATTACGTCGACGAACTCTCCTCGACACTCGGCTGGATCGGAGTTCGAGGGACGTCATCGAGCTGAACGTGTGCTAGAACTCGGAGGTGCCGTAGTTTCGGTGCTTGATTGGTCGGGTCGTGAAGACGTACGACTACATCAACCGCGTTGTTCTAACGCTTCCGCTTTCGGTCTATGAGGGTACGTGGACAACACTCTCCCCTCTCGCCGCTATGCATCACCATGATCTTGCGTGTGCGTAGGATTTTTTTTGAAATTACTAGTTCCCCAACAAGTTCTTCGTGCTGAGACACCACGTGATGATCGGGTGTGATAGGCTCTACGCTCAAATACAACGGGTGCAAAACAGTTGCACACGCGGAATACTCAGGTTAAACTTGACGAGCCTAGCATATACAGATATGGCCTCGAACACGGAGACCGAAAGGTTGAACGTGAATCATATAGTAGATATGATCAACATAGTGATGTTCACCATTGAAACTACTCCATCTCACGTGATGATCGGACATGGTTTAGTTGATTTGGATCATGTAATCACTTAGATGACTAGAGAGATGTCTGTCTAAGTGGGAGTTCTTAAGTAATATGATTAATTGAACTTAAATTTATCATGAACTTAGTACCTGATAGTATTTTGCTTGTCTATGTTTGGTGTAGATAGATGGCTCGTGCTGTTGTTCCGTTGAATTTTAATGCGTTCCTTGAGAAAGCAAAGTTGAAAGATGATGGTAGCAATTACACGGATTGGGTCCATAACCTGAGGATTATCCTCATTGCTGCACAAAAGAATTACATCCTGGAAGCACCGCTGGGTGCCAGGCCTGCTGCAGGAGCAACACCAGATGTTATGAATGTATGGCAGAGCAAAGCTGATGACTACTCTATACTTCAGTGTGCCATGCTTTACGGCATAGAACCGGGTCTTCAACGACGTTTTGAACGTCATGGAGCATATGAGATGTTCTAGGAGTTGAAGTTAATATTTCAAGCAAATGCCCGGACTGAGAGATATGAAGTCTCCAATAAGTTCTATAGCTGCAAGATGGAGGAGAATAGTTCGTCGGTGAGCATATACTCAAAATGTCCGGGTATAATAATCACTTGATTCAACCGAGTTAATCTTCCGGATGATAGCGTCATTGACAGTAATTCTCCAATCATCGCCACCAAGCTACAAGAGCTTCGTGATGAACTATAATATGCAAGGGATGAACAAGACAATTCCCGAGCTCTTCGCAATGCTAAAAGTCATGGAGGTAGAAATCAAGAAGGAGCATCAAGTGTTGATGGTCAATAAGACCACTAGTTTCAAGAAAAGGGGCAAAGGGAAGAAGAAGGGGAACTTCAAGAAGAACAGCAAACAAGTTGCTGCTCAAGAGAAGAAACCTAAGTCTGGACCTAAGCCTGAGACTGAGTGCTTCTATTGCAAGCAGACTGGACACTGGAAGCGGAACTGCCCCAAGTATTTGGCGGATAAGAAGGATGGCAAAGTGAACAAATGTATATGTGATATACATGTTATTGATGTGTACCTTACTAATGCTCGCAGTAGTACCTGGGTATTTGATACTGGTTCTGTTGCTAATATTTGCAACTCAAACAGTGGACTACGGATTGCGAAGATTGGCTAAGGACGAGGTGACGGCGCGCGTGGGAAATGGTTCCAAAGTCGATGTGATCGCGGTCGGCACGCTACCTCTACATCTACATTTGGGATTAGTTTTAGACCTAAATAATTGTTATTTGGTGCCAGCTTTGAGCATGAACATTATATCTGGATCTTGTTTGATGCGAGACGGTTATTCATTTAAATCAGAGAATAATGGTTGTTCTATTTATATGAGTAATATCTTTTATGGTCATGCACCCTTGAAGAGTGGTCTATTTTTATTAAATCTTGATAATAGTGATACACATATTCATAGTGTTGAAACCAAAAGATGCGGAGTTGATAATGATAGTGCAACTTATTTGTGGCACTGCCGTTTAGGTCATATCGGTATAAAGCGCATGAAGAAACTCCATACTGATGGGCTTTTGGAATCACTTGATTATGAATCACTTGGTACTTGCGAACCGTGCCTCATGGGCAAGATGACTAAAACGCCGTTCTCCTAACTATGGAGCGAGCAACTGATTTGTTGGAAATCATACATACAGATGTTTGTGGTCCAATGAATGTTGAGGCTCAATGGCGGTATCGTTATTTTCTCACCTTCACAGATGATTTGAGCAGATATGGGTATATCTACTTAATGAAACACAAGTCTGAAACATTTGAAAAGTTCAAAGAATTTCAGAGTGAAGTGGAAAATCATCGTAACAAGAAAATAAAGTTTCTACGATCTGATCGTGGAGGAGAATATTTGAGTTACGAAGTTTGGTTTACATTTGAAACAATGCGGAATAGTTTCAAGAACTCACGCCACCCGAACACCACAACGAAATGGTGTATCCGAACGTCAGAATCGTGATTTTACTAGATATGGTGCGATCTATGATGTCTCTTACTAATTTACCGCTATCGTTCTGGGGTTATGCTCTAGAGACGGCCGCATTCACGTTGAATAGGGCACCATCAAAATCCGTTGAGACGACGCCTTATGAACTATGGTTTGGCAAGAAACCAAAGTTGTCGTTTCTTAAAGTTTGGGGCTGCGATGCTTATGTGAAGAAACTTCAACCAGATAAGCTCGAACCTAAATCGGAAAAATGTGTCTTCATAGGATACCCAAAAGAGACTATTGGGTACACCTTCTATCACAGATCTGAGGGCAAGATTTTCGTTGTTAAATCGGATCCTTTCTAGAGAAGGAGTTTCTCTCGAAAGAAGTGAGTGGGAGGAAAGTAGAACTTGATGAGGTAACTGCACCTGCTCCCTTATTGGAAAGTAGTTCATCACAAGAAACGGTTCCTGTGACAACTACACCAGTAAGAGAGGAAGCTAAAGAGATTGATCATGAAACTTCAGATCAAGTTTCTACTGAACCTCGTAGGTCTACCAGAGTAAGATCCACACCAGAGTGGTATGGTAATCCTATTCTGGAAGTCATGTTACTTGACCATGATGAACCTACGAACTATGATGAAGCGATGATGAGCCCAGATTTCGCAAAATGGCTAGAGGCCATGAAATCTGAGATGGGATCCATGTATGAGAACAAAGTATGGACTTTGGTTGACTTGCACGATGATCGGCAAGCCATTGAGAATAAATGGATCTTCAAGAAGAAGACTGACGCTGATGGTAATGTAACTGTCTATAAATCTCGACTTGTTGCAAAAGGTTTTCGACAAGTTCAATGGGTTGACTACGATGAGACTTTCTCACCAGAAGCGATGCTTAAGTTCCGTCTCAATCATGTTAGCAATTGCTGCATTTTATGATTATGAAATTTGGCAAATGGATGTCAAAACTGCATTCTTGAATGGATTTCTGAAGAAGAGTTGTATATGATGCAACCAGAAGGTTTTGTCGATCCAAAAGGTGCTAACAAAGTGTGCAAGCTCCAAATGATCCATTTATGGACTGGTGCAAGCATCTCGGAGTTGGAATAAACGTTTTGATAGTGTGATCAAAGAATATGGTTTTATATGACTTTTGGAGAAGCCCAGATTTACAAGAAAGTGAGTGGGATCTCTGTAGCATTTCTGATATTATATGTAGATGACATATTATTAATTGGAAATGATATAGAATTTCTGGATAGCATAAAAGGATACTTGAATAAAAGTTTTTCAATGAAAGACCTCGGTGAAGCTGCTTACATATTAGGCATCAAGATCTATAGAGATAGATCAAGGCGCTTGATTGGACTTTCACAAAGCACATACCTTGATTGTAACATCCCAAATTTTCAATTTGGCATGTTATACATAGGTCATCCATGCATACCATATTTTATTGCATTCTGTTTTCAAATCCTCGAAAATCCTAAGCAACTCAAGGACCCTCGGAGAGAGTTGGGGATTTCTCAATTTTCATATTTGATTTTATCAAATAGCGAAGACGAGGATATTGGATTTTAATTATTTTTCTCTCCGGAAAATATTTCATTTTTAAATAAATAAATGAGAGGAGTAATATGACTTCTCCCAAACTAATTGAAATACAGGAGGAAAAATGTTAAAATCATTTTTTGGGATTTTATTTTACTTATTTGGAATTTTAATTGCCCTAGAAAAATTTGCATATGTTTAAAAAGTTCCATTTTAGGGGCCAAGAAAAGTTCATCTTGTTCTAAATATTTTATTTAGACGGAGAAAACTTGTTTTGGAATTTTTAGATTTTTATTTTTTTTCTAGGAATTTTTCTTTTGGCGGAATGTTTAAAAAAACAAAAAAATGGATTCATACCGACCGGGCTAAAGGCTCCAAATGAGCCAGTGCCGGCGCCCGCCTGCCGCCGCCTTTTCCCTGGCGCTGTCAGAGTTTGGCACGGACGCCGAGGGCGAGTCCGAGCCGGACTCCACCCCGGCGCCCCTTCCCCAAGCCGCCCGCCTCCTATATATGTCGCCGCCCGCCACACACCACCACCCCGCCACCACCCAAGCCGCCGCCGCCACGCCGAGCCAGGCGAGCCACCCGGAGCCCCGATCCGCCGTCACCGCCGCCTCTCGCGCCGCCCGCTCGCCGAGCCGCCGCCGCCTCGCCGACCCCGCCCCACCCAGAACTCCGCCGAGTCACCCGCCCGGACGCGCCTCTTCGGAGGTACCCGATCCCGCCGCCGGTTTTAAAAAAAAAACCCTTGATCGTTATATATATATATATATATATATATATATATATATATATATACACACACACATATATATATCGGTTTATTACGTCGGTTTATTTACTTAGTGAACGTCCGTTCGTCCGTTCGTTCTAACGAACGCGTTCACTGTTTAGTTTCTGTTAACGAACGTTCGTTCGTTTAGCAGTTCGTCGCTTTTCTTTTATCAGATTTATTCCGCGGTTATTTTGATCGCGATTTCTGATCCGATTTTCAAACCTGTTTATCTTTTTCGCTGCTTATCGGAATCTGGCGATTCAAGCGCCTGGAGTTTCATCTCGAAACCCTCTTTCCGAATAATCTACTCAAACAAGTTTTTACTCTGAAAAATTTGACCCTAGTTCAGATTAGTAAATGGACCTATTTCTTTCGCCGTTTGAGTTTTGTTGTTCCGTTTGGTTTGATTGTTTTTGTGAACCGGAGTTCTTAAGTTGAACTCTCTGGTCAACCTCTTTCAGTTGAAGTTTCGTTTGTGCATCTTTGCTTGTTTACTTATGTATGTATTATTTGCTTGCGATAGAATTCCCGGAGTGCGAAGCGTGTTACTACGAGTCTCTAGGATTCACGGATCGTCAGCAAGGCAAGTAACACTTGATCATACCTTTTCCTACCCAGTTTTATGCATTAGCTCAATCCTCAAACATTGCATGATTAGGATATCATTAATTTGTGGGTTGGGAAGTAGATGATGAGGTAGGAACCTATTGTTCTGTTACTATCAAACCCTTGGGAGTTACTTCTACGTTATGCTTATATTGCCATGCTATGCTCAGAGACGTGGTTTGGGTTTGAGAGATATTCACGACAGATGTGAGATTGTTAATTAATGGTTTACTTTCAGGTGGCAACTTAAATACACATCCTGGTGGATTGAGGCACCGGGGAACCCAAAGGTTGTCTGCTTTATTTTTGAAATCCTGGGTACCCGTGTGATCTTCCTATGGACCGCCACCTGTGCTCAAAGGGAACTGAGATTATTCATGCTAGAAACTTCCGTGTGCAGCCACAAGCTATTATGGGCTCTAGCATAGTTGAGTAAGTTACGTGAAGCTCTTGAAGAGGTAGATCAGCGGTAGTGGGTTTTATAGGTTTGGTATGATCTATCCGAGTAGAGAGTTAATGTTTCGAAAAACTGTGTCTCGGTCATCCGCTTCTCAAACACCATGTAGTGCGAGAAACCAACGGAGGCGATCGAGTCTTGTGGGGAAAAGTGCGAACCTCTGCAGAGTGTACAATCTAATCATGGTTAGCCGTGTCCCCGGTTATGGACAATTCGAGTATCTAGTACTTGAGTATTCACATGTATCTCATCACTCTAAATTAATATTGCTGGGTTGTTAATCACTTTAATTGGGATTGAGTTGGGGTTATACCTTCTTAATGATGTTTCAACCACCATGATAGTTAAATAAAAGTTATTACTTTGATATAGGGAAAAATTGGCTTTATGCAAAACTGTAACCATAGAGCTATTCCACCAGCCATATATGCATGTAGTATAGCTTATTCTTTCATTACTCTCTATGTGTTACATTGCCAAAGATATTCCATGTGCTGACCCGTTCTCGGGCTGCAACGTATTATGTTGCAGACTTTTCGCACGAGGAGTAAGGATTGGTAGGTCGCTGCCGTGCAGCTCAGTTATGCCGTTGGAGTTGATGGACTCACTTTATCTTCCAAGCCTTCCGTTTCTCGCATTAGATGGCCTTAAGCCATATTATTGTAATAAGTTCTCTTTTGAGACATTCGATGTAATAAGTGTGTGATTGCTACTGTTATAAATCCTTCGAGTAATCGTGTGTCAAGATTACCAATCCAGGATGACACGTAGCACGTAGACTTGACCATCTCGTGGTCGGGTCGCTACAAGATGGTATCGAGCACACGCCGAGTGTAGGACACGACCACTAAGATAAAACCATAGGTCACTCCTCTCTACTCATTTCCTCCTCTACACTTTTCCACTCTTTAGGATGACGGAGATGAAGTACAAGTTTGCCCAACCGATGAAGACACACCTTTCGGACGCCACTTGAAGGAAGTCACTAGGTACCGAATATTGGAATACCAAGCTTCACCGGACGCATAACGCCACCTTACCGTAAGAAGAATCTTTGGAAGATTCAAGCTCTAGTTCCCTAAGGACGTTTGCACCAAGCACGGAGCCCATAGTATGTGTTTTCAATTCACCAACATGGAGTTTGGGAAAGAGTATGGCAGCTCACATTACCATGGGACGCATTGGAGAAGTCTACAACAAAGAGCTTAAAGACACCATATACCAAATATGTGGACGCCGAGACGAGCAATGGGAAGTAATTAGCACCAAGAAGGATAGATCCATTGCAGCTTGCATCCAGGAGTTAAACCAGCACATTCGACGTCATGAGAACCAGATGTGCGCAGGCATGCTGGATTTGAAGAAGGCGAAAACTAAAATCATCGAATTGGAGGAAGAACTCAAGTCTACACGTGATGGATATGAGGAAGAATCAAGATACTACTGGAGAAGAACGACGACCTAGTCAAGAAGATTGGAGTCTTCATGGGAGGACCAGCACCCAAGGAAGAGGAGCAAGAAGAGGAAGAAGACCCCGCTTGTCCGCATAACTACATCATCATCGACGACACCGACTCAGATCCAAGTGATGATGACTATGAAGTCGAAGCTGGAGCAGACATCATGGAGTCTTCCACCGATCAAAATTTCTAGATGGCCACCATATAATAGTAGTTTTACCCCATGTAACTAGTAGTAGTTGAGCACTTATGCGATAGTCCTAGATCGTTTTGTATGCCCTTGCTTGCTTGATTGAATGAATGTGTGTTTGCCTCATGTGCATATGGGTAGTGTTTTCTCACTAGACCTCTTTCTATTTCTAATCTCTCCCATCTAAACCCTCAGATGCCTCCGAGACGTGACCCTGGTTTTGTTTTCCACCGAGCTCACCCGATTGATCCAACAATGAATGCCTTGATGCAATTGCTAGTTCGTAACTGTGGCAATGCCAAAACAACAACAACAACAACCCGCCGCCAAAGTGGACAATTTAGCCCGTTTTCTAAGGTTACAACCGCCGGTGTTTTCCAAAGAGCACCGAGCCAATAGTTGCGTATGACCGGTTACGCCCGTATTGGAAGGAGTTAACCACCGCAGATGCACAGATGTTGAAAGAGTGCGCTTTGCCGCACATCAATTGGATGGACCAAAGCCGCATGGTGGGAGAATTACAGCTACTTTTCCTATAGCCAATGTCACTTGGGACCAGTTCCAACAAGCTTTTTGCACGGCCCATGTTTCAACTGGAGCCATGCAGATAAAGAAGCGTGAGTTCCGCAACTTACGCCAGGGGAACCGTACTGTGGCCCAGTACGTGGATGAGTTTAGCAAGTTGTCACACTATGCCCTCGATGATGTGGCCACGGATGCCGCGAAGCAAGAGAAGTTTATGGAAGGACTGAATGATGAGATGAGTATGCAGCTGATGGTGGCAACTTTCAACAACTACCGTGGAGTTGGTAGATAAGGCCCTAATGATTGAAGGAAAGCAACAAAGAAATTGAGAGTCGTAAGAGGAAGTATGGACAAGGGAAGTATAACTCAGAGCTCACCGTAAGCCTCGCTTAACCCCGAACTCGGGAGGGCTAGTTCATAACCATGGAGGACATAACCATACTGGAGGAGGATCGCATAATGGTGCGAAGAATGGGAATGGAAATGCAGCCAGCAATAATCAGAATCGCTCTAACCCATCTACACCTGCTAAGAGAGACTTGAGCCAAGTTATTTGCTTTAAGTGCGGGAAGACAGGGCACTATGCCAACGATCGCCTCAAGGAAAGAATGGAAAAGGAAATGGGAGCGCCGGGAAGAAGCCCAATCCATTCAACAAAGGATAAGTGAACCACGTTAACGTGGAGGAAGTTGAAGAGCAGCCGGATGCGGTAATAGGTAAGTTTTGGTTCTACCATTTACCGCTATTGTTCTTTTCGATATTGGTGCATCGCATTCATATATATCAAGGATTTGTGGATAAGTTTAAGTTACCAACCTGCACCCTTAGGACCCCTCTTTAGTGAGCTACTTTGGAGCAGAGTATATGGCTAGCAGATGGTGCACCCAGATACCCTTAATCATTGGCACGCATGTTTTTCCGTCGACCTAATTATCTTGGAGTCGCAAGGATTGGATGTGATATTAGGTATGGATTGGATGTCGAAGTTTGGAGGAAGTATCGATCGTGCTAGCAAGTCAATTTATCTTATCACCCCGTGAGGGAAAAAGGATTAAGTATGTATCTAGGCATGTGCCTAGGAGGAGCCAAGTGAATACCCTCACGGGAGTTGTACAAGAGGAAGTACCGGTAGTGAAGGATTATCCAGATGTTTTTCCGGAAGAGTTACCAGGCATGCCACCGGATCGAGACATCGAGTTTCTGATAGAACTAATGCCAGGTACAGGGCCAATATCAAAGAGACCCTATCGGATGCCCGCAAATGATCTGGAGGAAATTAAGAAGCATATCAAGGAGCTATTGGAGAAAGGTTACATTCGTAGAAGTTCATCACCTTGGGGAGCTCCAAGACTTTTGGTGGAGAAGAAGGATAAATCCACGAGGATGGTTGTTGATTACCGAGCTCAATGAAGTAACGATTAAGAACAAGTATCCCTTACCGATGATTAATGATCTGTTTGATCGGTTGCAAGGAGCTAAGGTGTTTTCTAAGATTGATCTCTGATCGTGATACCATCGATTGAAGATCCGAGAGAAGGATATACCAAAGACAGCATTCACCACACGATATGGATTATATGAGTATACCGTCATGTCATTTGACCGACTAACGCCCCGCCTATTTCATGAGTATGATGAACAAAGTGTTCATGGAGTATTTGGACAAGTTTGTGGTGGTGTTTATCGATGATATTATGGTTTACTCAAGAACGAAGAGGAGCACGCAGAACACCTACGTTTGGTTCTTGAGAAACTCGGGGAACACCAATTATATGCCAAATTCAGCAAGTGCGAAGTTTTGGTTAAAGGAAGTGGGATTTCTTGGGCATGTTATATCGTGAGAAGGTATAGCAAGAGATCCCATAAAATTCAACGATCATCGAGTGGTTGGCACCCACTTCACCGTGAGATTCGCAGCTTCCTTTGGACCGGGTGGTATTATCAGAGATTCATTGAGAATTTTTCCAAGATTGCTAAACCAATGACAGAATTGCTAAAGAAGGATACCAAGTTCAAATGGACAAAGGATTGTGAGACAAGCTTCCAAGAGTTAAAGAAACGGTTGACTACAGCCCCAGTGCTAACCTTGCCAGACATACATAAGGAGTTTCAAGTGTATTGTGACGCCTCTCGCTTGGGACTTCGGATGTGTTCTTATGCAGGAAGGAAAAGTTGTTTCGTATGCCTCACGACAACCGAAGCCTCATGAGCTGAACTATGCCACGCATGATTTGGAGCTAGCAATGTAGTACATGCTATTTGAAAACACTGAGACATTATCTCATGGGAAACCATTGTGATGTGTACACAGATCATAAGAGTTTAAAGTACATTTTCACACAGAAGGAGTTAAACCTCAGACAGAGGAGATGGCTGGAACTTATAAAGGATTACGACATGAAGCTACATTATCATCCAGGAAAAGCCAACGTCGTAGCAGACGCTTTGAGTCGGAAGAGTTATGCCAATATCCTTAAAGGAAGAGGACTGCCAAAGGAGTTAGCAGAGGATGTTATGGAACTTCAGTTGGAGATTGTTCCAAGAGGTTTTCTTGCAACAATGGAGGTTCAGTCGACCTTGTTAGACAAGATTCGAGACGCTCAAAAGGAGGATAAAGAGATTGCTGAGATAAAGGAAAAGATGGGCAAAGGAAAAGCCAAAGGTTTTCGCGAGGATGAGCACGATACCTTGTGGTTTGAGGATCGGATTTATGTGCCCAACAATTCGGAGATCGTGAAGTTAATACTTGAAGAGGCACATGACTCACCATACTCTTTTCACACCGGAAACACCAAGATGTACTTGGACTTGAAGGAACGCTTACGGTGGACTGGTATGAAGAAGGATATTGCCGAGTATGTAGCCGTTGCGATGTATGCCGAGAGTGAAGGCAGAACATCAAAAGCCAGCAGGACTTGCAGCCTATGCCAATACCGAATGGAAGTGGGACAAACTTGGCATGGATTTTATCACCGGATTACCCGTAACCAAAGCAGGATATGATTCAATATGGGTAGTAGTGGATCGGTTGACCAAAGTAGCTCACTTCATCCCAAAGTGAAAACAACTTATACAAGTGCCAAGTTGGCCAAGATATATATGACCAGGATCGTATGTTTGCATGGAGTTCCGAGGAGTATCGTATCGGATAGAGGAACACAGTTTACTTGAAGTTTTGGCATCACCTACACGGACCTTGGGTACCAGATTGGAGTTCAAGATCGCCTTTCACCCGCAGACGGATGGATGACAGAGAGAGTCAATCAGATTTTGGAAGACATGTTGAGAGCACATGCGCTAGATTATGGATCTAGTTGGGATGATAATTTGCCGTCGCAGAAGTTCTCATACAACAACAGCTACCGAGCCGGTTGAAGATGGCACCGTTTGAAGCTCAGATGGACGCAGATGTAGAACACCATTGATGTGGGATGAGGTTGGAGACCGTCAGTTGTTTGGACCAGATTTGATCAAAGACTCGAGGAGAAGGTTAAACCGATCGAGAGATGTACTAAAGATTGCTCGGCCTAGACGTAAGAGTTACGCAGATTCAAAACGCAAGGAAGTAACCTATGAAATCGGAGACAGAGCATATTCATGCGAGTATCACCCCGAGGAGTGAAACGTTTTGGAGTAAAGGGAAAGTTAGCCCCAAGATTTGTAGGACCGTACCGTATTTTGGAACGGATGGGAGAAGTTGCCTACAAGCTGGAGTTACCTGAAGGACTATCCGGAGTTCACGATGTGTTTCACGTATCACAACTGAAGAAGTGCCACGCTGAGATGGCCGACATACCGTTAAAGGATACAAGACCCACGAGGCGATACAATTGGATAATAATTTGACTTATGAGGAGAAACCAGTAAAGATTTTGGATTTCGATAGCCGAGTCACTCGCAACAAGGTGATCAAGTTCTGCAAAGTTCAGTGATGCCACCATACCAAGGAGGAAGCCACCTGGGAGCGAGAAGAGTATATCCGCAAGGACCATCCGCACCTATTTTCTAGCCAACCCGAATCTCGAGGGTGAGATTCATCTTAAGGGGGGTAGGTTTGTAACATCCCAAATTTTCAATTTGGCATGTTATACATAGGTCATCCATGCATACCATATTTTATTGCATTATGTTTTCAAATCCTCGAAAATCCTAAGCAACTCAAGGACCCTCGGAGAGAGTTGGGGATTTCTCAATTTTCATATTTGATTTTATCAAATAGCGAAGACGAGGATATTGGATTTTAATTATTTTTCTCTCCGAAAATATTTCATTTTTAAATAAATAAACAAGAGGAGATAATATGACTTCTCCCAAACTAATTGAAATCTGGGAGGAAAAATGTTAAAATCATTTTTTGGGATTTTATTTTACTTATTTGGAATTTTAATTGCCCTAGAAAATTTTGCATATGTTTAAAAAGTTGCATTTTAGGGGCTAAGAAAAGTTCATCTTGTTCTAAATATTTTATTTAGACGGAGAAAACTTGTTTTGGAATTTTTAGATTTTTATTTTTTTTTCTAGGAATTTTTCTTTTGGCGGAATGTTAAAAAAAACAAAAAAAATGGACCATACTGGGCCAAAGGCCCAGTGAGCCAGCCAGGCCCGCTTCTTGCCGCCGCCTTCCCGTCTTGTAGTGCTTGGCACGGACGCCGAGGGCAGTCCGAGCCGGACTCCACCCGGCGCCCCTTCCCAAGCCGCCCGCCCGCCTCCTATATATGCCGCCGTCCCGCCGCCACACCACCACCCGCCACCACCCAAGCCGCCGCCGCCGGAGCCGGAAGCCGAGCCACCGGAGCCCGATCCGCCCGTCACCGCCGCCTCTCGCGCCGCCCGCCCCTCGCCGAGCCGCCGCCGCCTCTCGCCGACCGCCCCACCGGAACCCGCCGGAGTCGCCCGCCCCGCCGGACGCGCCTCGCCGGAGGTACCCGACCCCGCCGCCGGTTTTTTTTAAAAAAAATACACTTGATCGTTTTATATATATATATATATATATATATACAGATCGGTTTATTTCGTCGGTTTATTTACTTAGCGAATGTCCGTTAAATCTGCTCGTTCTAACGAACACGTTCACATTTAGTTTTACATTAACGAACGTTCGTTCGTTTAGCAGTTCATCGCTTTTCTTTTATCAGATTTATTCCGCGGTTATTTTGATCGTGATTTCTGATCCGATTTTCAAACTTGTTTATCTTTTCGCTCGTTTATAGGAATCTGGCGATTCAAGCGCCTGGAGTTTCATCTCGAAACCCTCTTTCCGAATAATCTACTCAAACAATCTTTTACTCTGAAAAATTTGACCCTAGTTCAGATTAGTAAACGGACCCTATTTCTTTCGCCGTTTGAGTTTTGTTGTTCCGTTTGGTTTGATTGTTTTTGTGAACCGGAGTTCTTAAGTTGAACTCTCTGGTCAACCTTTTTCAGTTGAAGTTTCGTTTGTGCATCTTTGCTTGTTTACTTATGTATGTAATGTTTGCTTGCGATAGAATTCCTGGAGTGCGAAGCGTGTTACTACGAGTCTCTAGGATTCACGGATCGTCAGCAAGGCAAGTAACACTTGATCATACCTTTTCCTACCCAGTTTTATGCATTAGCTCAATCCTCAAACATTGCATGATTAGGATATCATTAATTTGTGGGTTGGGAAGTAGATGATGAGGTAGGAACCTATTGCCTGTTACTATCAAACCCTTGGGAGTTACTTCTACGTTATGCTTATATTGCCATGCTATGCTCGTAGACGTGGTTTGGGTTTGAGAGATATTCACGATGTATGTGAGATTGTTAATTAATGGTTTACTTTCAGGTGGCAACTTAAATACACATCTGGGTGGATTGAGGCACCGGGAACCCAAAGGTTGTTCTGCTTTATTTTGGAAATCCGGGTACCCGTGTGATCTTCCTATGGACCGCCACCCGTGCTCAAAGGGAACTGAGATTATTCATGCTAGAAACTTCGTGTGCAGCCACAAGCTATTATGGGATCTAGCATAGTTGAGTAAGTTACGTGAAGCTCTTGAAGAGGTAGATCAGCGTAGTGGGTTTTATAGGTTTGGTATGATCTATCCTAGTAGAGAGTTAATGTTTCAAAAACTGTGTCTCGGTCATCCGCTTCTCAAACACCATGTAGTGCGAGAAACCAACGGAGGCGATCGAGTCTTGTGGGGAAAAGTGCAAACCTCTGCAGAGTGTACAATCTAATCGTGGTTAGCCGTGTCCCGGTTATGGACAATTCTGAGTATCTAGTACTTGAGTATTCACATGTATCTCATCACTCTAAATTAATATTGCTGGGTTGTTAATCACTTTAATTGGGATTGAGTTGGGGTTATACCTTCTCAATGATGTTTCAACCACCATGATAGTTAAATAAAATTTATTCCTTTGATATAGGGAAAAAATGGCTTTATGCAAAATCAGAACCATAGAGCTATTCCACCAGCCATATATGCATGTAGTATAGCTTATTCTTTCATTACTCTCTATGTGTTACATTGCCAAAGATATTCCACGTCTTTGGCCCGTTCTCGGCTGCAACGTATTATGTTGCGCACTTTTTATCGAGGAGTAAGGATTGGTAGGTCGTTGTCGTGCAGCTCAGTTATGCCGTTGGAGTTGATGGACTCACTTTATCTTCCAAGCCTTCCGCTGTTATCGCATTAGATGGCCTTAAGCCATATTATTGTAATAAGTTCTCTTTTGAGACATTCGATGTAATAAGTGTGTGATTGCTAATCTGTTATAAATCCTTCGAGTACTGTGTGTGTCAGCATTACCGATCCAAGGATGACACAGAAGCACAGAGACTTGACCATCTGAGGTCGGGCAAAGAAAGGGTTCTTGCCTGTATTACAAGGTGTGAAATTGAGTCAGACTCAATGCCCGACCACAGCAGAAGATAGAGAGAAAATGAAATATGTTCCCTATGCTTCAGCCATAGGCTCTATCATGTATGCAATGCTGTGTACCAGACCTGACGTATTGAAAGTGCGTTATATCGACTAGAGGGGGGGTGAATAGGCGATTTTTATGAATTCTTCACTGAGGAATTTGCCGGTGAGGAAATTCCTTAGCGAAGAACTACTTGCAGCGGAATAAGTACTCAGAAGTAAGCATAACAGAATAAACACATGGTCATCATGATGAAATGAAGACAAACACAGAGTACGTAAAGCGTAATCACAGGATAACACAAGATGAAGACAAACCGATCAAGAAATTGAAGTGAGGAAATTGAGAAAGTCTTCAACAAAGTCTTCAAACACAGATATGAACAAACACTCAACACAATAATGAGGAAATGAAAGGGTTGAGGAAATAGAACCAAGAAGGTTGGTGAAGACAATGATTTGGTAGACCAGTTCCAACTGTTGTCTCGGTTGTATGCGTCTGGTTGGAGCGGCCGAGTATTTAAACTCGAGGACACACAGTCCGGACACCCAGCCGCCGAAAGCACGCAACTCGTGACACCAAGTCCTCACCGTATTCTCCTTGAACTAAGGTCACACTGACCTCGTCCAATCACTCGTGGTAAGTCTTGAGCGACTTCCAAACCTTCACAGACTTGGTCACTCAGCGATCCACAATTCCTCTTGGATGCTCTAGACCATGACGCCTAACCGTCTGGAAGAAGCACAGTCTTCAAAGGTAACAAGCATCGGATCCATGCAAGATCAATTTCTTCAGTGATGCTCAATCACTTTGGGTTTGTAGGGGTTTGGTTTTGGGGTTTTTCCTCACTCGATGATTTTCGCTCAAAGTCCTCGTGAGGATGGGTTGCTCTCAAATGACAAGTGTCAAGTTCTCTCGGAGCAGCCAACCAGCTAGTGGTTGCAGGGGGGGCTATTTATAGCCTAGGGAGCAGCCCGACATGATAAGACATAAATGCCCTTCAATGTTATGACCGTTAGGTGGATAAGATATTTTGGGACAGCCAAGAAGATAACAACGGTCGGAAATTTGACTCTCAAATTCCTCGGGGCTATCATGTTCCTCATCGTAGGCAATCCGACCGGCGAATTCCTAACTCCTCGGTCAGAACAAATTCTCAATGACCGGAAGAACTTCGTCTCTATCATCAAGAAATTGATCGAATCAGTATGAGATTTCCAAAGGCTTCACTCGAAGGGATTGGTAGGTGTAGGATTTTGAGTTGAGCATCACATGGAAATTTTTCCTTAGTATTTCCTCGACTCCCTTTAACAATACGGTGTTTCCTATGACTCAAGAAAGAGAAAAACGAAACTATGAAAACAAAAGTCTTCACGCTTCATGTTCCTCAAATGAATACCAAGTCTTCAAGGTCACACCAATTTCTTCACTTTCAAAGTCTTCAAAAAGTCTTCAGAATACCAAAGTCTTCATCGAAGAACTTCATTTTTAGGGGTCGACTTTCTCTGTAAATATCAAACTCCTCATAGACTTATAGACCTGTGTACACTCACAAACGCACTAGTTCCTTAACCTATAAGTCTTCAATACACCAAAATCACTAAGGGGCACTAGATGCACTTACACGTATGCTTAGCAATAAGCTTGGCAGGAAGGTACCAAAGTAATCCAGGAGTGGATCACTGGACAGCGGTCAAGAACATCCTGAAATACCTGAAAATGACTAAGGATATGTTTCTCGTATATGGAGGTGACAAAGAGCTAGTCATAAATGGTTACGTCGATGCAAGCTTTGACACTGATTCGGACGATTCTAAATCGCAAACCGGATACGTGTTCTTATTAAACGGTGGAACTGTAAGTTGGTGCAGTTCTAAACAAAGCGTCGTGGCGGGTTCTACATGTGAAGCGGAGTACATAGCTGCTTCGGAACCAGCGAATGAAGGAGTCTGGATGAAGGAGTTCATTTCCGATCTAGGTGTCATACCTAGTGCATCGGGACCAATGAAAATCTTCTGTGACAATAGTGGTGCAATTGCCTTGGCAAAGGAATCCAGATTTCACAAGAGGACCAAGCACATCAAGAGACGCTTCAATTCCATCCGGGACCAAGTCCAAGTGGGAGATATAGAGATTTGCAAGATACATACGGATCTGAATGTTGCAGACCCATTGACTAAGCCTCTCTCACGAGCAAAACATGATCAACGCCAAGACTCCATGGGTGTTAGAATCATTACTATGTAATCTAGATTATTGACTCTAGTGCAAGTGGGAGACTGAAGGAAATATGCCCTAGAGGCAATAATAGAGTTATTATTTATTTCCTCATATCATGATAAATGTTTATTATTCATGCTAGAATTGTATTAACCGGAAACATGATAGATGTGTGAATGCATAGACAAACACAAACATCACTAGTATGCCTCTACTTGACTAGCTCATTAATCAAAGATGGTTATGTTTCCTAACCATAGGCATGTGTTGTCATTTTATTAATGGGATCACATCATTAGGAGAATGATGTGATTGACATGACCCATTTCCGTTAGCCTAGCACTTGATCGTTTAGTATATTGCTATTGCTTTCTTCATGACTTATACATGTTCCTCGTAACTATGAGATTATGCAACTCCCGTTTACGGAGGAACACTTTGAGTACTACCAAACGTCACAACGAATCGGGTGATTATAAAGGAGTACTACAGGTGTCTCCAAAGGTACATGTTGGGTTGGCGTATTTCGAGATTAGGTTTTGTCACTCCGATTGTCGGAGAGGTATCTCTGGGCCCTCTCGGTCATGCACATCACTATAAGCCTTGCAAGCAATGTAACTAATGAGTTAGTTACGGAATGATGCATGACGTAACAAGTAAAGAGACTTGCCGGTAACGAGATTGAACTAGGTATTGGATACCGACGATCGAATCTCGGACAAGTAACATATCGATGACAATGGGAACAACGTATGTCGTTATGCGATTTGACCGATAAAGATCTTTGTAGAATATGTAGGAACCAATATGGGCATCTAGGTTCCGCTATTGGTTATTGACCGAGAATAGTTCTAGGTCATGTCTACATAGTTCTCGAACCCGTAGGGTCCGCACGCTTAACGTTACGATGACAGTTTTATTATGAGTTTATAAGTTTGTACGAACCAATATGGGCATCTAGGTTTCTAGAAGAACGAGAGTTGTAACTTAACAAAAATAAATTACTGTATATAGGCAATAAACTAGACCCGCTTGAAGACTAACTCAAATTTCTCCCCCTTTGTCATCAAATGACCAAAAGGATCAAAACTGAGGACTAACGCTCCTGAAGAATGTCAAGTTGAAGAAGGAGCGCCCGGCGTTGTTGGGGTCGGTTTTGTAGTAGGACCTGCCATGTGTCGTCCAAGTCTTCATTTTCATCGATTGTCGCGATGAAGAATTGGAACTGGCCACCAAGGAAGGAACTTTGACCTTCTTGTATTTCTTCGGAGGAGGTGTAGACCAGTCAAATTCTTCCTTGAGTCCCATAGTCTTCAGTTCTTCTGCATCGTAGACATGTGAAAGAACAGCCCAGGTGCGTTTGAAGGTTTCATGGAGGTAGTAGTGGTTTTCTTCACTGCATTGTGTGTTGAGGTCATGTTGTGAAGAATTGAACCAAACCGACGCTGACCCATTTATGATTGCGATCAACCTTCCGATGAAGACCGAGGAGTAACTCACGATCGATCATCACCACAGGTGCGCTTGCTTGAGGACTTTGCTTAACTGAGGTATTGGCGGCAGAGTCATGAGTGGCAGAGTCATCATTGGTGGAGTAGGATGCTGCTTTGCGAAACTGTCCATCCAATGGACGAATACCTTCATCGATCACAGCAGTAGCCTTGCCCTTGTCATCATCTGAGGTAAAAGTCCGTTTGAGGACTTCAATCGGGGGCAAGTAGCTGCAGTGGTTCAGAGTATCAGCCTTGTAATTGAGTGAAGTCCTTGACCGATGAATCTCATTATCCAAGGCGCATAAGGCTTCAGCTCAAATGGTGACATAGCAATGTTTGCCAGAGTCCTCATGAAGAAATCATGGAAGTTGACGGGAACGCCATGGATGATGTAGAAAAGCATATTCTTCATGATGCCAACGACTTCTTCATCACTCGAGTCGTGGCCTTTGATAGGGCTCATTGTCTTCGTCATAATCCGATAGACAGTCCGAGGCACATACAATAATTCCTTGACGAGGAATTTGGTTCTTGGAGTCTGCCTTGGCTTCAAAGGCTTCATCAGCACTTGCATATAGTGATTTGAAAGTTCTGGTTCGTTGTAGATACACCGTGCACCATCAAGGGGAGGACTGAGTGGTAGAGCACGAAGCAATTCAGTTGTTGGTGCCTTGTAATGAGTATTTTCAGACATCCAGTCTAATACCCATGAGTTCACGTCTTCTCGTCTCCAAGTGATGTGCGGTGTTGCATAGAATTGAAGAATTAGTTCTTCATTCCAGTCACATATATCGCTGCAGAAATTCGTAAGTCCCTGCACCATGAAGAACACCGAGGACCGGCTCAAAGCTGCAGACTCCATGTCCACATGAGGAATATGAGCATGATCGAAGATTTTGTCCTTGTTGAAGAGCACCGAGGAATAGAAATTAGCTTGGTGGCAGTCCGTAAACGCCTTTTCCTTATGCGAAGCAGAAAGTCATATGGGTTGTAACCTGTGAAGAAAACGTGCTCGCCAAAGAAATCTTTAGCCTTGAACTTTTGCTTCGTTGAGAAAGGATTCTTTTGCTTGGGCAGAGGGGTGTCAGTGAGTTGCATCACCACCTCAGGAATCGCAAGTTCAGGTTCTTCAGGCTGAGGAATTTCTTGTTCCTCAATAGGTGTAGTCTGAGGATCAAGAAGCAGTTCATCGACACTAGTGGCTGGAATTTCTTCATGCACAGCAGCAAGTGGGTTGAGTTTCTTCAGAGTCCATTTGGACTGTTTGTGCAGGGGCGAGGAATCTGTTGAAGCGGGGTGAAGAGAGGAGTATTGGGATGCACTTTCCCAAAAGTCATCATTCATCACTGGTGTGGTGCACCCAATATCCACATCTTCATCTTGAATTTCCTCAACACCAGCCTCTTCAAAGAAGGGAAATGAGGCGTAGGTGAGAAAATGACTGGGGTTGAAGGGATTGCGCCCACTTCAATTTCTTCATCAATCTGCTCGACGGGCGGCAGAATGACGTTCTTCTTCAGATCCGATTGGGATCTCATAGTCTTCTCCAAAAGGAACAAGGTCCTTTGATGGCTTGGAGGAAATCGAAACAGCATCAATTGGATTTTCAAATGAGCTGGTCATTTGCTTCATTTTCTTCAGAGTCAAGAATGTGACACTGATGCCTTCCTTTTCTTCACTGCAGCTCGTTCTGCAGCCTTGGTTTTCTTCACATCGAGGCGTATGGAAGAATTGGAGTTGGTGTTGGCGCAGGAGGAGCCGAGGAATCAGGTTCTTCAAAGAATCGATGCAGCTTCCTGATCTCTTCAGCTTCTTCAGAGCACCACTAGAGGATGCCCGGCAATTTCTTCAGTGGAATTGAGTCATCAGCCTCGAACTTGTATTTTCATCAGGCTGAAAATCATCATCGTCTTGGCATGTTCTTCAAATAGTCGAGCAGAGGCTGCAGTTCGAGGAATTTCCCTGCTATGCGTTGGGGTTGCAACATTTGTGAGATTCTTCGTCAGGTTGACGAATCTGACCTTGGCTCCTTGCCAATCTGCATAGTAAGAATCGAAGTTTTTGCTGAGGTTTTGAATTTCAGTCTGGACCTTGAGAAGTTCCTCAGGTGTCATTTTGACAACATTTTTCTTCAGAAACTTCTCCTTTTCAGATTGAGCCTTCTTGATTTCTCTTGCCTTTTCAAACTTCCATTTCTCTTCAGCGATGAAATGGGTCAGCATATGACTTTGTCCAGGGGTCAGATGAAAGTCAGGCATAGGCGTATTGGGATCCTTGTGCCAGAGATCAATATAGTCAAGGATTTTCTTCGGATCCAACAGCAGTGGCACAAAAGTGCCTTTGGCTCTAGCGGCCCTTTCTTGGTGATTTCTGATGATTTCCGCAAGTTCTTCATCAGAAGCTTCATCATCAGAAGGCACATGGAATGCAACTTGTTTCTTCTTTGGACTTGGCCAAGGACCACGTCCAGCTGTTGTTTTGATCTTCAGCACAGTCGGGCCAGATGATGAAATTGGTGCGGCTGAGGAACTGGCAGAAACACCAGAGGCAATTGAGAAACCAGCAGTCCTTTGACACATAGCCAGATGCACAGGGCCGAGGACTTTGACTGAGCTGTTGAGGACTTTGGTGGAGTCAGAGCAGTGAGGAATTTGCCGTGAGGGCGCCGCCGAGGAACTTGGCTTATGAGCGTACTTCTTTGGCATGGATTTCCTCGGTTTGACCGAGGCCTCGATGAGATAGCATGGCAGAATCCTCATTGAATTTCTTCACCGCATCCTTGGCTTGTCTTGCCAATTTAGCTTGGCGCTTAGCCCATTCTTCAGGAAAGTCCTCACCACGTTTGATGCTTGTGGGATCTGCTACTTGGCCAGGTGCCAATGGAGCTCTTGGGCATGGAGGATTGAGAGCGAATTTCTTCATGTATTTTGGAGTCACATATCTGTATTCCCTCCATTCCCTTGCCCATCTCCGCTCAATCTTCCGAATGCACCTTGCGCTGATTTTTGCTTTCTTCATCGTGTGCAATAGTCGATAGATTTCCTCGTGATTTCAAACGCAGTCATAACCTCGTGTTTATTTCCTCCTTTCTGTTGCTTCTTTCCGTCTGCCATTTTCTTCAGCTTGAGGAAATTGAACAATTGAGTTCTCTGAAGAAGTATGCAGTTTTCTTCGAGGAACGCTGCAAATGAGTTAAGTTGATGAGAACCTAGTGATTCAAAGCGGACATGTGTACCGTGAACAGAGTATAGTTGCGAGGAATTTGGAGAGGTCATATGCGTTCTTAGAAGGTTTTTCAAAAAGAACAAGTTTTGAGGATTTTGACTAGATGAGCCTTGAGGAATTTCACTAAGCGTTCCTTTTCTTAGGTTCCAGAGTTGTACAGATTGAGGATCCACACAATTGAGGAATCTTGAAGAAAATCATTGCTTAGAGAAACGAATCAAGAGCATATTTTGTTTGAGGTGTTCATCTGTGTGAAGATTTGAAGAATAAACACCTTTGAAGATTTTCAGGAATGTTTGAGAATTAAAGCGAGTAATAAAAGTAACTTTTAATTACCCGAAGTGAAGAACACGACGAACTAAGAAGAACAGTTGGGAAGTCCGTCAGTTCAGATCTTCCACGCCCTAACTTGGCGGAGGAAGACAGCTATGGCGACGGCGGAGTGAGGAATTCTGCGGTCGGCGCGAGTACGACGGCGAAGAGGTCGAGGCAGTGAAGCTATTCCTCACCGGCGACGATGGAGTTGCGGCGGTGCTAGGGTTTAAGGAGATCGAACGGGAGAGAGAGAGATCGAGCGGGGTAAAAAGAAGTGAGGAAGGGGAGAGGGGTATTTATAGAGGCAGTGAAAACCGTTCGCTCGAAGATTTAGGACGAACGTGCCCCTGACCATTCTCCTTCTCACGACATGTGTCACCCACGTACTGGGTAGATGAGATCGTGTACGATCGTGGGTGAGTAAGATAATGCATCGTGGGATGCGGAACGGTTTGAGCGGCAAAACCGAAAATTTGGATGAGATCAGTTTTAAAGTTTCGTTCGCAATTTCTTCAGCTGACAAGGAAACAGTGAAGATTTTTAACGAGTTTCAAATAGAACGCACATGCGGAATTTGTGAATAGAGTGGGTTGAGTATAGCATAGAGGGGGAAGGGTCCGATCACATTCACTTAGCAGAAAAAGCGACTTGAAAAATTAGCCATAAGTGAATGCTGTAGAGGACATAAACCCATATATATATATATATATATATAGCCAATGAAGAAAGACGACGGAAACAGTGAAGATTTTGCAAAGTTGAAGATTTTGAAAAACTGAAGAATTTCAAAACTGAGGAAAAACTTAAATTGAAGATTTTCAGCTTTGGTGGTGGCGTGACTCCATCAGATAAGAATGATGATTTCAGACACCGCATAATTGTCGAGGGTTCGAGAATCAAATTCTTCATTAATTTCTTCACACTTAGAGTGTTATTCTTCATTGATTGAAGAAAACGCTTTCTTCATGTGTTGCACATCTAAGTCATCAATTTTGCATAAGTGTTAGGATGTGTGTCTTATTCAAAGAACATTCAAAGATTCTAAGATATTTAGCTCACACCGCAACTTGCTAAATCTCTTCTCATCCAAGGGCTTAGTGAAGATATCGGCTAGCTGTTCTTCAGTCTTCACGTGCTCGATAGAGATGTCGCCCTTCAACACATGATCACGAAGAAAATGATGACGAATTTGAATGTGCTTTGTCTTCGAAAGTGCTGAACTGGGTTGTGAGCAATCTTGATGGCACTCTCATTGTCACAAAGAGAGAGGCACATTCTTCACATTGATGCCGTAGTCCTTGAGAGTTTGCTTCATCCACAGCAATTGAGCGTAACATGAGCCGACAACAATGTATTCAGCTTCCGATGAAGCGGTGATATGCAGTTCTGCTTTCTTCGAGGACCAATGCACCAATGATCGTCCGAGGAAATGACAAGTGATGAAGTTGACTTGCGATCCACACGATCACCAAAGATAGTCGAGTCGTAATATCCAATGAGATCAAAAGCAGAGCCCTTGGGGTACCATAATCCTAGTGTTGGTGTGTGAGCTAGATATCGAAGAATATGCTTCACAGCCTTATGGTGTGATTCCTTAGGTGTAGCTTGAAATCGGGCACACATGCAAACACTAAGCATTATATCTGGCCTAGATGCACATAAGTACAATAAAGAACCAATCATGGAGCGGTATACCTTGTGATCGAAATCAATACCATTTTCATCAATTGCATAGATGACCATTTGTGGGCATAGGAATTTTGACGCCTTTGCAATCTTGCATGCCGAATTTCTTCAGGACATCTTTGAGGTATTTCTCCGAGATATGAATATGCCATTGTGTTGTTGACGAATTTGAAGACCTAAGAAGAATTTCAACTCTCCCATCATAGACATTTGATATTCTTCACTCATCATATAGGCAAATTCATCACTATAGCGTTGGTCAGTACAGACAAAGATAATATCATCAACATATATTTGGCACACAAACAGTTCACCATCATAAGATTTAGTAAAGAGAGTAGGGTCGAGCGAACTGGTGTGAAGCCATTCTTCACGAAGAATTCCTTCAATGTATCATACCACGCCTGTGGGGCTTGTTTGAGACCATAGAGGGCCTTATTAAGTCCGAAGACTTTGTCGATTCTTTGGATCTTCAAAACACCGGGGTTCAAAGAACATATACTTCTTCCTCAAGCTTACCATTGAGGAATGCACTTTTCACATCCATTTGATATAAAGTGATATTGTGATGGTTAGCATAGGCGAGTAATACGCGAATAGACTCAAGTCTAGCAACAGTGCAAAAGTTTCATCGAAATCAATTCATTCAACCTGTGTGTAGCCTTGAGCTACTAGTCGTGCCTTATTCCTCACCACAAGACCATTTTCATCTTGTTTGTTGCGGTAGATCCACTTTGTGCCAATGATATTATGCTTGCGAGGATCTGGACGTTTGACCAGTTCCCAGACATTGTTAAGCTCGAACTGATGTAATTCTTCTTGCATAGCCTGAATCCACTCCGGCTCGAAATGCTTCATCTACCTTAGTGGGCTCTGTGATAGAGACGAAAGCATAGTGCCCACAAAAGTTAGATAAATGTGAAGCTTTTGAGCGAGTGAGAGGACTGGCGCTTTAATGTCATCGATGATCTTCTCCACTTGTACTTCTTTTGCAACGCGAGGATGAGCTGGTTGTCGCCGAGGAATTTGATCATTTTCCTCGGCACCATTGTCTTGATATTATCTTGATTCATCACCGACGTTCTTCACGGACAGAATAAATTCTTCAAATAGCTTTCTTCAAAGAGGGAATGACATCCTCGCTTCCTTGAACTTGATAGATTCCTCGTGTGCTGGTTCATCTAACACAGAAGGTAGGTGCTCTCTTTGCGAGCCATTAGTTTCATCGAACCGCACATCTACAAAGGTCAACAATCTTGTGAAGAGCGATGTTGAAGACTCAGAGGTGTCTGCGAGTCCTTTCCGTAACCAAGCATAAAACCTTCATGTGCTTTCGGTGCAAATTTAGAATTGTGATGAGGATCTCTAATCCAACATTTTGCAATCAAGACTTTGAAATAACTTACATTGGGTTTCTTGTCAGTGAGGAGTTCATAGGCAGTCTTCTTGATGAATTTGTGAAGATATACTCTGTTGATGATGTGGCACGCAGTATCAATTGCATCAATCCAAAACCGACTAGGCGTTTTGTATTCATCAAGCATAGTGCAAGTCATCTCAACAAGAGTTCTGTTCTTGCGCTCCACGACGCCATTTTGCTGAGGAGTATAAGGAGCAGATAACTCATGAGTAATACCAAGTTCATCAAGATAGGCATCAAGACCGGAATTTTTGAACTCAGTTCCATTGTCACTCCTGATGTGCTTGATTTTCACACCAAAATTGGTTGAAGCCCTCGAGGAAAATCGTTTGAAGACTTCCTGCACTTGATTTTTGTAAGTAACAATGTGTACCCATGTGTAACGAGAGTAATCATCAACAATAACAAAGCCATATAGAGATGCATCATTAACGTCAGATGAGTAATGATTGGGACCAAAGAGGTCCATGTGAAGCAATTCGAAGGGATGAGTAGTGGTCATGATAGTCTTCGCTGGATGCTTGGCCTAGGTCATTTTTCCAGCTTCACAGGCTCCGCACAAGTGATTCTTGAGGAATTTGACATTCTCAATGCCAATGACATGCTTCTTCTTCGCAAGCGTGTGCAAATTTCTCATGCCTGCGTGACCAAGTCGTCGATGCCATAGCCAGCCTTCTGAAGCTTTTGCAAGTAGACACACGCCTGGTTGTGGTCCTGTAGAGAAATCAACAATATACAAGTCTCCTCTCCTAAAGCCTTCGAAGACTTTGGAATTGTCAGCTTCCATAATCACAACACAACGATACTTGCCAAAGATGACAACCATATCAAGCACGTCCATGTGTTTATCCTTAGGGATCGCGACCTTACCAAGACCCAATACCGACTTTTGCCTTTGTCAAGAAGATGATATGTTTCAGATGTGACGGTGATAAGAGAGCATCCATCAATAGATTCTTGTCACCAAATATGTGATTTGTACAACCACTATCGAGACCCACTCGGTGGCTTTGGGTTGATCATCCTGCAGATGAATTAGTACAACTTACGATCTCATATACTTCATCAGTGAAGAATATGATATCAAGTTCATCGATGAATTTCATCACCAAGATTATCGATAAGCGGTAGGAGGACGTGTGAAATGAAAGGTCATTTCATCATGATTAGCCTGCGTCCTTTCGAGCAATTTCACAGTCCCCAAAGAAAATCTTCAGACGTTAAGGCACGCCCGAGACCTGACCCTACAGAAGAGATTAGTTCTTTTTCTTCACCACCCACATCTGAAGGGGTGGCAAAGAGTTCATCACTCTACGAGCACCATACGAGAATGGTGGCATAGAAGCCAAACCATTTCGTTTCACATAAGAGGGGTTAGGGTAAGCATATGAATAAGCAGAGAAATTCTTTGAGGACTTATGAACATATTGGTTTGAAGAATAATGCACATATTCATAGCCCTTAGCTCTACCCTCTAAACAGAGTTGTTAGCATGATGATAATCATATGAGGACTTTGATCCTTTTGAGGAATTTGATCCACGTGAGGAATTTGGTCCGTATGAGGACTTGGATCCATATGAAGAATTTGGTCCATATGAAGAATTTGATCTGGGGTTCCTATTCTTCACAAAGTGTGTCATGAGGACATTCACTGAAGACTTTCAAAGCACTTCTTGGGAACCCAGATTTTCTTCATAGGGGAACCGTTCCTGCAGTTAGTGCCAACATATCTAGCAAATACTTCACCATTTTGATTTTTGAACAGTTTATAGTTGGAGTCAAATGACTCATCAGAAGAATGAGGAGATTCGCATTAAAAGCCAGATAAGTTAGATGGATCAACTGGAGGTCCCTTTGCAGCAACCCATGAGGTTTTGGGGTGCTGCTCAGGCTTCCAATATGTTCCATCAGGATTGAGTTTCCTCTCAAAAGCAATACCCTCTTTCCTAGGGTTCCTGTTGAGGATCTGCTTTTTAAGCACATCACAAAGAGTCTGATGCCCTTTGAGGCTTTTGTACATGCTCGTCATGTACAATTCCTTCAGCCATAAATCGTCAAGTTACTAGCAATGTCCTCGGATGAGGAATTAGTTATAGCAGAGGCAGGTGAAGAATTTGTAACAGTTGAAGCATTTGAACATTCGTGTGAAGAATTAGCGATTCACGTTCAATGCACTTTAAGCATGGAGGAATAAATTCTTCCCGAGAAGCGCTGATTTGTTGAGCAAGTAATGAATCGCGCTCCTTCGAAGATCTTCATAACTCACTCTTAGCTTCTCAAGATCTTGCTTTCTTTGAAGAAATTCATAAGAAAGTTTCTCATGATCGATAAGAGAGTGTTATGATGACCTTGAAGGCTGTCAAACCTAGACTCAAGTCTCAAGATTTTTAGTCGAGGGCTTTAGTGCGATCCATTTCTTCACCTAACATATCATCACTCTTATCTATCATGTTTTGAACCTTTTCCAAAGCCCTTTGTTGTTGTACAGCAATTTTAGCAAGTTTTGAGTAATCGGGCTTTAGATCTTCATCGATTCATTTTCACTAGATTCAGAGGAGGTATATTTGAGTACCTTGGCACCCTTTGCCATGAAGCAATAGGTGGGAGTGTAGTCATCACTATCTTCATCGGCATTGTTGGTGAGGTCATTTTCTTGAGTTGAAGATGGACTTGCCGACGAAAGCGAGCGAGAGCTAGACTCGCCACACCAGACTCAGATTCTTCCGATGCCTCCTCTTCCTCATGTTCCTCGATTCAGCTTCAGAGTCCATTTCCTTGCTAATGAATGCCGAGCCTTTTGGAGCTGCCCTTCTTGTGAGAAGAAGGCTTTGAGGATTTTGATGATGAAGATTTCGATGATTTCTTCTTCTTCTTCTTTGCGTCATCAGAACTGTAATCCTTGTGTTTCTTCTTCTTTAATTCCTTTTCCCACTGAGGACAATCTTGGATGTAGTGACCAGGTTTCTTGCATTTGTGACAAAGTCTTCTCTTATAGTCATGGATGAGGAATCACCGCTTCTTGAGGATTTTCCAAAGAGACCACGCCTTGTGAACTTTTGGAATTTCTTCACGAGCAGTGCTAGCTCCTCGCCTAATTCTTCAGGATCTCCAAGGCTACTACCGAGTCTTCACACTCAGATTCGCATACAGCCTTGGCCTTCGTGGCACGTGTTTTTCCATAGCTAGAACCATAGAGATCTCTCTTTTCGGAAGTGGAACTCATGAGTATTTAGCCTCTCGAGGATATCAAAGGATCAAGTGACTTGTAGTCAAGACGCTCTTGTATCATCGGTGCGGAGTATCAAATGAGGAATCAAGCGATCTCAATAATGTCTTCACCACCTCGTGGTCGGTGATGTCATGGCGCCAAGTGCTTGAAGCTCATTTGAGATGTCAGTGAGGCGATCGAAGGTTTGTTGAACATTTTCGTTGTCGAGTCTTTTGAAGCGGTTGAAGAGATTCCGAAGAACATCAACTCGAGAGTCATGCTGAGTTGAGACTCCTTCATTTACTTTGGACAACCTGTCCCATATGAGCTTGGAAGATTCCAAAGCACTCACTCTTCCATATTGACCTTTGCTTAGATGGCCACATATGATATTCTTCGCTTGAGAATCGAGTTGCTTGAATCTCTTCACATCAAAGATTCGTGAGAAGGTGTGATGAGGGAACACCATTTTCCACAACATACCAGAGATCGTTGTCAATTGCTTCAAGATGCATTCGCATCTTGTTCTTCCAGTAGGGGTAGTCCGTCCCATCAAAGGTAGGACACCCTGCCGAGACCTTGATCATACCTGCGGTCGACATAACTAAAACTCCAGGTGGTTAAACCAAAATCACACAGAACAAGGGAGTACCTTGCTCTAATACCAATTGAAAGTGCTTTATATCGACTAGAGGGGGGGTGAATAGGCGATTTTTACGAATTCTTCACTGAGGAATTTGCCGGTGAGGAAATTCCTTAGCGAAGAACTACTTGCAGCGGAATAAGTTCTCAGAAGTAAGCATAACAGAATACACCATGGTCATCATGATGAAATGAAGACAAACACAGGATAACTCAAGATGAAGACAAACTGACTGAAGAAATTGAAGTGAGGAAATTGAGAAAGTCTTCAGTCAAAGTCTTCAAACACAGATATGAACAAACACTCAACACAATAATGAGGAAATGAAAGGGTTGAGGAAATAGAACCAGTAAGGTTGGTGAAGACAATGATTTGGTAGACCAGTTCCAACATTTGTCTCGGTTATGCGTCTGTTGAGCGGCTGAGTATTTAAACTCGAGGACACACAGTCCGGACACCCGGTCGGCTGAGCACGCAGCTCAGACACCAAGTCCTCATCAGATTCTCCTCGAACTAAGGTCACAGACCTCGTCCAATCACTCGTGGTAAGTCTTCAGGCGACTTCCAAACCTTCACAGACTTGGTCACTCGGCGATCCACAATTCCTCTTGGATACTATAGACCATGATGCCTAACCGTCTGGAAGAAGCACAGTCTTTAAAGGTAACAAGCGTCGGATCCACGCAGGATCAATTTCTTCAGTGATGCTCAATCACTTTGGGTTTGTAGGGGTTTGGTTTTTGGGGTTTTTCCTCACTCGATGATTTTTCGCTCAAAGTCCTCGAGGATGGGTTGCTCTCAAATGACAAGTGTCAAGTTCTCTCGAGCAGCCAACCAGCTAGTGGTTGTAGGCGGCTATTTATAGCCTAGGGAGCAGCCCGACATGATAAGACATAAATACCCTTCAATGATATGACCGTTAGGTTGATAAGATATTTTGGGACAGTGGCGCAAGAAGACAAGAACGGTCGGAAATTTGACTCTCAAATTCCTCGGGGCTATCATGTTCCTCATTTGTGTAGGCAATCCGACCTGGCGAATTCCTAACTCCTCGGTCAGAACAAATTCCTCGTGACTGGAAGAACTTCGTCTACATCAAGAAATTGACTGAACTGTATGAGATTTCCAAAGGCTTCACTCGAAGGGATTGGTAGGTGTAGGATTTTGAGTTGAGCATCACATGGAAATATTTCCTTAGTATTTCCTCGACCCCTTTAACAAGATGGTGTTTCCTATGACTCAAGAAAGAGAAAAGCGAAACTACGAAAACAAAAGTCTTCACGCTTCATGTTCCTCAAATGAATACCAAGTCTTCAAGGTCACACCAATTTCTTCACTTTCAAAGTCTTGAGAAAGTCTTCGTAATATCAAAGTCTTCAAATAAGAACTTCATTTTTAGAATTCGACTTTCTCTGTAAATATCAAACTCCTCATAGACTTATAGACCTGTGTACACTCACAAACGCATTAGTTCCTTAACCAATAAGTCTTCAATACACCAAAATCACTAAGGGGCACTAGATGCACTTACACGTATGCTTAGCAATAAGCTTGGCAGGAAGGTACCAAAGTAATCCAGGAGTGGATCACTGGACAGCGGTCAAGAACATCCTGAAATACCTGAAAATGACTAAGGATATGTTTCTCAGATATGGAGGTGACAAAGAGCTAGTCATAAATGGTTACGTCGATGCAAGCTTTGACACTGATTCGGACAATTCTAAATCGCAAACCGGATACGTGTTCTTATTAAACGGTGGAACTGTAAGTTGGTGCAGTTCTAAACAAAGTGTCGTGGCGGGTTCTACATGTGAAGCGGAGTACATTGCTGCTTCGGAACCAGCGAATGAAGGAGTCTGGATGAAGGAGTTCATTTCCGATCTAGGTGTCATACCTAGTGCATCGGGACCAATGAAAATCTTCTGTGACAATAGTGGTGCAATTGCCTTGCAAAGGAATCCAGATTTCACAAGAGGACCAAGCAAATCAAGAGACGCTTCAATTCCATCCGGGACCAAGTCCAAGTGGGAGACATAGAGATTTGCAAGATACGTACGGATCTGAATGTTGCAGACCAATTGACTAAGCCTCTCTCACGAGCAAAACATGATCAACACCAAGACTCCATGGGTGTTAGAATCATTACTATGTAATCTAGATTATTGACTCTAGTGCAAGTGGGAGACTGAAGGAAATATGCCCTAGAGGCAATAATAAAGTTATTATTTATTTCCTCATATCATCATAAATGTTTATTATTCATGCTAGAATTGTATTAACCGGAAACATGATATATGTGTGAATGCATAGACAAACACAAACGTCACTAGTATGCCTCTACTTGACTAGCTCATTAATCAAAGATGGTTATGTTTCCTAACCATAGGCATGTGTTGTCATTTGATTAATGGGATCACATCATTAGGAGAATGATGTGATTGACATGACCCATTTCCGTTAGCCTAGCACTTGATCGTTTAGTATATTGCTATTGCTTTCTTCATGACTTATACATGTTCCTGTAACTATGAGATTATGCAACTCCCGTTTACCGGAGGAACACTTTGAGTACTACCAAACGTCACAACGTAACTGGTGATTATAAAGGAGTACTACGGGTGTCTCCAAAGGTACATGTTGGGTTGGCGTATTTAGGTTTTGTCACTCCGATTGTCGGAGAGGTATCTCTGGGCCCTCTCGGTAATGTACATCCCTATAAGCCTTGCAAGCAATGTAACTAATGAGTTAGTTACGGAATGATGCATGACGTAACGAGTAAAGAGACTTGCCGGTAACGAGATTGAACTAGGTATTGGATACCGACGATCGAATCTCGGGCAAGTAACATATCGATGACAAAGGGAACAACGATGTCGTTATGCGGTTTGACCGATAAAGATCTTCGTAGAATATGTAGGAACCAATATGGGCATCTAGGTTCCGCTTATTGGTTATTGACCGAGAATAGTTCTAGGTCATGTCTACATAGTTCTCGAACCCGTAGGGTCCGCACGCTTAACGTTACGATGACAGTTTTATTATGAGTTTATAAGTTTTGATGTACCGAAGTTTGTTCGGAGTCCCGGATGTGATCAAGGACATGACGAGGAGTCTCGAAATGCTCGAGATATAAAGATTGATATATTGGAAGCCTATGTTTGGACATCGAAAGTGTTCCGGGTGAAATCGGCATTTTACCGGAGTACTGGGAGGTTACCGGAACCCCCCGGTGACCTAATGGGCCTTAGTGGGCCTAGTGGAGAAAGAGGAGAAGGGGCCAAGGGGCAGCCGCGCGCCCCTCCCCCCCCCAAGTCCGAATAGGACAAGGAGGGGGGGCGGCGCCCCCCCTTTCCTTTCCCCCCTCTCCTACTTCCCCCCAAGTCCTAGTCCAACTAGGGAAGGGGGGGAGTCCTAGTCCCGGTGGGAGTAGGACTCCTCCGGCGCGCCTCCTCCTAGGGCCGGCCGCACCCCCCTTGCTCCTTTATATACGGGGGCAGGGGGCACCCCATAGACACACAAGTTGATCTATGGATTGTTCCTTAGCCGTGTGCGGTGCGCCCCTCCACCATATTCCACCTCGGTCATATCGTCGCGGAGTTTAGGCGAAGCCTGCGGTAGAACATCATCATCGTCACCACGCCCGTCGTCTTGATGGAACTCATCCCCGACGCTTTGCTGGATCGGAGCCCGGGGATCGTCATCGAGCTGAACGTGTGCTGAACTCGGAGGTGCCGTACGTTCGGTACTTGGATCGGTCGGATCATGAAGACGTACAACGCTTCCGCTTACGGTCTACGAGGATACGTGGACAATACTCTCCCCTCTCGTTGCTATGCCATCACCATGATCTTGCGTGCGCGTAGGAATTTTTTTGAAATTACTACATTCCCCAACAATACCCAGGCAAGGTCAACTTGTTATTCTCCACCCCGCTGGGCTACAAATCTTTCCTAGGAGGGATGCATTAGGCTTAACAGGAAAATGGGCTTTAAAAAATAATAAATGGGATGTAATTATAAAAACTAGGCAGTAACTATAAAAAATGCACCAAACACGAAATTAGTTTATAAAATGTTATTTATGAATTTTGAAAATCTTAAATTTTCATTGTTATGTGTATAATGTTTCGTTGGATTTTACGTAATAAAAATTTATATTTAATCTGACTAGAAATTTTGGGATAAAAATATTTGAGCCCATCAAAATGTGGGAAATTTTATTGAATTCTGTCTTCAACAGTTGGTTGAAATTATTAATCATTGTCCTAGCTAGAAAATGGGATATACTTTTAACAAACTGTAAATGGGCTGTTGTAAATTCCATTAGAATTCCAGAATGGGTTGTACATTCTTACAAAATGCAAATGGGCTATAAGTTCTCTGCCACACACTTGTGGACCTACTAAGTGACGCGTCCCCTAAAAAAAATAAGTTGACGCGTATGCAAGGTTTTGCCAACTTATTATAGTCAACACACGGTTCTAGAAGAAGTGGCCGTTGGATGTCTATCCAATGGATGTCGTGCTTCTTCTTCAATCTCGGATATTCTTAGCTTCGGCCGCCCAAAAATGATTCCTCCCCCTGACATCTGGGGCGCACCGTTTCGGAGGCTGACCTGTGGGCCTACTAAGTTGGAGCGTACCAAGGGCTTTGTCAACTTAGTCAATATAAACGATTCTAGCTTCAGTGCCGTACGATGTCCATCCAACGGCTGTAGTGCTTCTTCAACCTCTGGTCTTCTTGGTCCAGCCGCCCAAAGCAGCGCCGGTCGTGCCGCCTGCTCCTGCCTCCCGTGGCCGGCTGTGCTGCCGTGGAGGCCTCACCGCCCCCATACTACTCCCACCGCTGGTCAGGCCATCCCTCCACTCACCACACCCCCTGTTATTCTGCGGTGATGGCAGCCTCACACCGCAGCCTAACCAGTGAACCCTCATACTCCTCTCCGCGTGGGCTTCCTTTTGCGTCTTCCCGGCTCGCGTCGTCCCTTCCTAGGCCTCGCCATCGTCCGCAGACCACCTGGTGCTCTCGGCTGCCAAGCGTGGTCAACGTGGTCAACGACCGACTTCCATCAAGAGTATCAGACGTGGAGAGGCTGACAGCTGGGTTCAGGCGGCCGCAAGGAAGTGCCTCCTTATTACGCGCAAAATAATTATTCCTCCACCTGACAACGAGGACCCACCGAACAGGCCACCTTATTTCGCGAAAAAAATGTTTCCCCCCTGACTGTTGGGACCCACCGGACGGGCCAGCATATTTCGCGAAAAAAAATGTTCCCCCTGCTGTCAGCTCAGACCCACCGGAAGTGCCTCCTTATTACGCACAAAAAATGAATACTCCCCCTGCTAGCTGGGACCCACCATGGTGGGAGGCTGACTTGTGGGCCTACTAAGTTGACTAGGACGGGGGCCTTTGTCAACTTTAGTCAATATGAACGATTCTAGCTCCAGTGATCGTATGATGTCCATCCAACGGCCGTAGTGCTTCTTCAACCTTCGGTCTACTTGCTCCAGCCACCCAAAGCAGCGCCGGTCGTGCCGCATGCTCCTGCCTCCCGTGGCCGGCTGTGCTGCCACGGAGGCCTCACCGCCCCCATACTACTCCCACCGCTGGCCAGGCCATCCCTCCACTCACCCACACCCCCTGTTATTCTGCGGCAACGACAGCCTCACACCGCAGCCGAACCAGTGAACCCTCATACTCCTCTCCGCGCGGGCTTCCACTGCGGCGTCTTCCCCGGCTCCCCGTCGTCCCCTTCCTAGGCCTCGCCGTCGTCCACCGCCCTGGTGCTCTCAGCGTGGCATGGTCAACGTGGTCAAGGAACGACTTCCACCGGACGTGGATCAGTATGTGGAGAGGCCGATACCGGGTCCACGGCCGCAGCAAGGAAGTGCCTCCTTATTACGCGCAAAATAATTATTCCTCCACCTGACAGCGGGAACCCACCGGACGGGCCACCGTATTTCATGAAAAAAACGTTTCCCCCCTGACTGCTGGGACCCACCAGCTACACCTTCGCACGCAAGGAAGTGCGTCTGGGCAAAAAAAACAAAACGATTCGCCCCCCTAACTGCTGGGACCCACCAGCTACATCTTCGCACGCAAGGAAGTGCCTGACAGTCGGGACCCACCTGGTCGAAGCGTACATAGCGTTGTCATTCTGGTCGCGAACGTGTACATACATATATACTGGTGGATGGAGAGGCGCGCACATGTCATAGTAGAGGCGGCCAGGGTGCAAGAAAGAAAATACGGCCACGTATGTGTACATACGGGCGGGGTCTCGAACGCCTACTAGCGCATACGTACGGTGAGGGCTCATTGACATGATTGGGTCGGAACGGAGAAACAGCGTCGTCGTCGTGTTCATGGGGAGGCAACAGAATGCGTCATGTTCATGGGGAGGCAACGGAATGCGTCGTGTTCATCGGGAGGCAACAGAACGTGTGGGAGCCAACCGACTGGGTCGGAGCGGAATGTGTGGTCGTGTTCATCGGGAGGGCTTGGACGGAACAGGCGATGGAAACGAGGCCTGGCGGACCGTAGAACGGAGGAAACGGACCTCCTACGGTCGAAACGGGGGTCCTGTTGATCGGGAGGGGTGTGGCATACTGCAAAACGGACGAAACAGACCTCCTACGGTCAAAACGCGGGTCTTGTTGATCGGGAGGGGTGTGACGTACCGCAAAACGGACAAAACGGACCTCCTACGGTCGAAATGGGGGTCATGTTCATCGGGAGGGGTGTGGCGCACTGCAAAACAGGACTCCACGGGATACTATTCATTGATACGTCTCCAACGTATCTATAATTTTTGATTGCTCCATGCTATATTATCTACTGTTTTGGGCAATATTGGGCTTTATTATCCACTTTTATATTATTTCTGGGACTAACCTATTAACCGAGGCCCAGCCTAGATTTGCTGTTTTTTGCCTATTTCAGTGTTTCGAAGAAAAGGAATATCAAACGGAGTCGAAACGGAACGAAATCAACTGGAGAAGTTATTTTTGGAAGGAAACCTACCAGATGGACTTGGACCCCACGTCAGAAGCAAAGGGAGGTGCTCACGAGGGTGGGGGGCACGCCCACCCCAGCCTCATGGGCCCTCCGAAGTTCCACTGACGTACTTCCTGCACCCATATATACCCATGTACCCTAAAACTTCCAGAACAGAGATTAGATCGGGAGTCCCGCCGCCGCAAGCCTCTGTAGCCACCAAAAGTCAATCGGGACCCTGTTCAAGACCACGCCGGAGGGGGGAACCCTCACCGGTGGCCATCTTCATCATCCCGGCGCTATCCATGACGAGGAGGGAGTAGTTCACCCTCGGGGCTGAGGGTATGTACCAGTAGCTATGTGTTTGATCTCTCTCTCGTGTTCTTGAATTGGCACGATCTTGATGTATCGCGAGCTTTGCTATTATAGTTGGATCTTGTGTTTCTTCTCCCCCTCTACTCTCTTGTAATGGATTGAGTTTCCCCTTTGAAGTTATTTTATCGGATTGAGTCTTTAAAGATTTGAGAACACTTGATGTATGACTTGTCGTGCGTATCTGTGGTGACAATGGGATATCACGTGATTCACTTGATGTATGTTTTGGTGATCAAGTTGCGGGTTCCGCCCATGAACCTATGCATAGGGGTTGGCACACGTTTTCATCGTGATTCTCCGGTAGAAACTTTGGGGCACTCTTTGAGGTTCTATGTGTTGGTTGAATAGATGAATCTGAGATTGTGTGTCTTTGGTGATCGAAAGCGTAAATTCAAAAATTTCAACGCAACACCAAGATCAATCTATGGAGTAATCTAGCAACGAGGGAAGGAGAGTGCATCTACATACCCTTGTAGATCGCTAAGCGGAAGCGTTCAAGTGAACGGGGTTGATGGAGTCGTACTCGTCGTGATCCAAATCACCGATGATCCTAGTGCCGAACGGACGGCACCTCCGTGTTCAACACACATGCAGCCCGGTGACGTCTCCCACGCCTTGATCCAGCAAGGGGAGAAGGAGAGGTTGGGGAAGACTCCGTCCAGCAGCAGCACGACGGCGTGGTGGTGGTGGAGGAGCGTGGTACTCCAGCAGGGCTTCGCCAAGCACTACGAGAGACGAGGAGGAGAGAGGTAGGGCTGCGCCAAGAGAGAGATCAAATCGCGTGTTGGGCAGCCCCCATACCTCAAGTATATATAGGGGGAGGGGAGGGGGCTGCGCCCCCTCTAGGGTTCCCACCCCAAAGGGTGCGGCAGCCCTAGATCCCATCTAGGGTGGTGGCCACAAGGTGGAGAGGGGGAGGCGCACCTGGGGTGGGCCTTAGGGCCCATCTGCCCTAGGGTTTGCCCCCTTCCCCTCTTGGAGGCGCCTTGGGCCTTGGTGGTGTTGGGGAACGCAGTAATTTCAAAAAAATTCCTACGCACACGCAAGATCATGGTGATGGCATAGCAACGAGAGGGGAGAGTGTATGTCCACGCACTCGTGAGAACGTAAGCGAAGCGTTATAACAACGCGGTTGATGTAGTCGACGTCTTCACGATCCGACCGATCCAAGTACCGAGCATACGGCACCTCCGAGTTCAAGACACGTTCAGCTCGATGACGATCCCGGACTCCGATCCGGCAAAGTGTCGGGGATGAGTTCCACAAGACGACGGCGTGGTGACGATGATGATGCTTCACCGGCGCAGGGCTTCACCTAAGCTCCGCGACGATATGACCGAGGTGGAATATGGTGGAGGGGGGCATCGCACACGGCTAAGGAACGATCACGTAGATCAACTTGTGTGTCATGAGGTGCCCCCCGCCCCGTGATATAAAGGAGGGAGGGAGGTGCGGCCGGCCCTCCTAGGGTGCGCTGGAGGAGTCCTACTCCCACCGGAGTAGGACTCCCCCTCTTGCCTTGTTGGAGAAGGAAAGGGAGAGGGGGAAAGAGGCGCCGCCCCTCTCCTTGTCCTATTCGGACTAGGGGGAGGCGCGGCCTGCCCTGGCCGCCCTCCTCTTCTCCCTTATGGCCCATTAAGGCCCAACATCCCCGGGAGGGTTCCGGTAACCCCGGTGTTCGGAAAATTCGATTTCATCCTAACCATTCCGATATCCAAATATAGGTTTCCAATATATCAATCTTTATGTCTCGACCATTTCGTGACTCCTCGTCATGTCCGTGATCACATCCGGGACTCGAACAAACTTCGTACATCAAAACTTATGAACTCATAATAAACTGTCATCGTAACGTTGTTGCGTGCGGACCCTACGGGTTCGAGAACTATGTAGACATGACCTAGAACTATTCTCGGTCAATAACCAATAGCGGAACCTAGATGCCCATATTGGTTCCTACATATTCTTCGAAGATCTTTATCGGTCAAACTGCATAACGACATACGTTGTTCCCTTTGTCATCGGTATGTTACTTACCCGAGATTCGATCGTCGGTATCCAATACCTAGTTCAATCTCGTTACCGGTAAGTCTCTTTACTCGTTCCGTAATACATCATCTCACAACTAACTTATTAGTTGCAATGCTTGCAAGGCTTATGTGATGTGTATTACCGAGAAGGCCTAGAGATACCTCTCCGACAATCGGAGTGACAAAACCTAATCTCGAAATACGCCAACCCAACATGTACCTTTGGAGACACCTGTAGTACTCCTTTATAATCACCCTGTTACGTTGTGACGTTTGGTAGCACTCAAAGTGTTCCTCCGTAAACGGAGTTGCATAATCTCATAGTTACAGGAACATGTATAAGTCATGAAGAAAGCAATAGCAATATACTAAACGATCAAGTGCTAGGCTAACGGAATGGGTCATGTCAATCACACCATTCTCCTAATGATGTGATCCCATTAATCAAATGACAACACATGCCTATGGTTAGGAAACATAACCATCTTTGATTAATGAGCTAGTCAAGTAGAGGCATACTAGTGACAATATGTTTGTCTATGTATTCACACATGTATTATGTTTCCGGTTAATACAATTCTAGCATGAATAATAAACATTTATCATGATATAAGGAAATAAATAATAACTTTATTATTGCCTCTAGGGCATATTTCCTTGGCCTCCCACTTGCACTAGAGTCAATAATCTAGATTACACAAGAATGATTCTAACACCCATGGAGTCTTGGTGCTGATCATGTTTTGCTCGTGGAAGAGGCTTAGTCAACGGGTCTGCAACATTCACATCCGTATGTATCTTGCAAATCTCTATGTCTCCCACTTGGACTTGGTCTCGAATGGAATTGAAGTCTCTTGATATGCTTGGTCCTCTTGTGAAATCTGGATTCTTTTGCCAAGGCAATTGCACCAGATTGTCACGGAAGATCTTCGTTGGTCCCGATGCACTAGGTATGACACCTAGATCGGAAATGAACTCTTTCATCCAGACTCCTTCATTTGCTGCTTCAAGCAGCTATGTACTCCGCTTCACATGTAGATCCCGCCACGACGCTTTGTTTAGAACTGCACCAACCGACAGCTCCACCGCTTAATAAAAACACGTATCCGGTTTGCGATTTAGAATCGTCTGGATCGATGTCAAAGCTTGCATCGACGTAACCATTTATGACTAGCTCTTTGTCACCTCCATATACGAGAAACATATCCTTAGTCCTTTTCGTGTATTTCAGGATGTTCTTGACCGCTGTCCGATGATCCACTCTGGATTACTTTGGTACCTTCCTGCCAAGCTTATTGCTAAGCATACGTCAGTCCGTACACAGAAATGCATACAAGATAGAGACTATGTCTGAAGCATAGGGAACATCTTTCATTTTCTCTCTATCTTCTGCTGTGGTCGGGCATTGAGTCTGACTCAATTTCACACCTTGTAATACAGGTAAAAAACCTTTCTTTGCCTCATCCATTTTGAACTTTTTCAAAACTTTATCAAGGTATGTGCTTTGTGAAAGTCCAATTAAGCGTTTTGATCTATCTCTATAGATCTTGATGCCCAATATGTAAGCAGCTTCACCGAGGTCTTTCATTGAAAACTTTTATTCAAGTATCCTTTTATGCTATCCAGAAATTCTATATCATTTCCAATCAATAATATGTCGTCCACATATAATATCGTAAATGCTACAGAGCTCCCACTCACTTTCTTGTAAATACAAGCTTCTCCAAAAGTCTCAGATAAAACCATATGCTTTGATCACACTATCAAAGCGTTTATTCCAACTCCGAGAGGCTTGCACTGCACCATAAATTGATCATTTGGAGCTTGCACACATTGTTAGGACCCTATCGATCAACAAAACCTGAAGGATGCAACATATACAACTCTTCTTCTAGAAATCCATTCAAGAATGAAGTTTTTACATCCATTTGCCAAATTTCATAATCATAAAATGCAGCAATTGCTAACATGATTCGGACAGACTTAAGCATCGCTACGGGTGAGAAAGTCTCATCGTAGTCAACCCCTTGAACTTGTCGAAAACCTTTCGCAACAAGTCGAGCTTTATAGACAGTTACATTACCATCGTCAGCCATCTTCTTCTTAAAATCCATTTATTCTCAATAGCTTGCCGATCATCGGGCAAGTCAACCAAAGTCCATACTTTGTTCTCATACATGGATCCCATCTCATTTCATGGCTTCCAGCCATTTCGCTGAATCTGGGCTCACCATCGCTTCTTCATAGTTTGTAGGTTCGCCATGGTCAAGTAACATGACTTCCGTAATAGGATTACCGTACCACTCGGTGCGGATCTTACTCTAGTTGACCTCGTGATTCGGTAGAAACTTGATCTGAAGTTTCATGCTCAATATCATTAGCTTCCTCACTTATTGGTGTAGTTGTCACAGAACCGGTTCTTGTGATGAACTATTTTCGATGAAGGGAACAGATACAGTTATCTCATCAAGTTCTACTTTCCTCCCACTCACTTCTTTCGAGAGAAACTCCTTTTCTAGAAAGGATCCGAATTTAGCAACGAAAATCTTGCCCTCAGATCTGTGATAGAAGGTGTACCCAATAGTCTCTTTTGGGTATCCTATGAAGACACATTTCTCCGATTTAGGTTCGAGCTTATCTGGTTGAAGTTTCTTCACATAAGCATCGCAGCCCCAAACTTTAAGATACGACAACTTTGGTTTCTTGCTAAACCATAGTTCATAAGGTGCCGTTTCAACGGATTTTGATGGTGTCCTATTTAACGTGAATGCGGCCGTCTCTAAAGCATAACCCCAAAATGATAGCGGTAAATCAGTAAGAGACATCATAGATCGCACCATATCTAGTAAAGAAATCACGATTCTGACGTTCGGACACACCATTTCGTTGTGGTGTTCCGGGTGGCGTGAGCTGCGAAACTATTCCGCATTGTTTCAAATGCAGACCAAACTCGTAACTCAAATATTCTCCTCCACGATCAGATCGTAGAAATTTTATTTTCTTGTTACGATGATTTTCCACTTCACTCTGAAATTCTTTGAACTTTTCAAATGTTTTGCACTTATGTTTCATCAAGTAGATATACCCATATCTGCTCAAATCATCTGTGAAGGTGAGAAAATAACGATACCCGCCAAGTGCCTCAACATTCATTGGACCACAAACATCAGTATGTCTGATTTCCAACAAATCCTTTGCTCGCTCCATAGTTCCGGAGAACGGCGTTTTAGTCATCTTGCCCATGAGGCACGGTTCGCAAGTACCAAGTGATTCATAATCAAGTGATTCCAAAAGTCCATCAGTATGGAGTTTCTTCATGCGTTTTACACCGATATGACCCAAACGGCGGTGCCACAAATAAGTTGCATTATCATTATCAACTCAGATCTTTTGGTTTCAACACTATGAATATGTGTATTACTACTATCGAGATTCAATAAAATAGACCACTCTTCAAGGGTGCATGACCATAAAAGATATTATTCATATAAATGGAACAACCATTATTCTCCTCGACTTAAATGAATAACCGTCTCGCATCAAACAAGATCCAGATATAATGTTCATGCTTAACACGGCACCAAATAACAATTATTTAGGTCTAAAACTAATCCCGATGGTAGATGTAGAGGTAGCGTGCCGACCGCGATCACATCGACTTTGGAACCATTTCCCACGCGCATCGTCACCTCGTCCTTAGCCAATCTTCGCTATCCGTAGTCCCTGCTTTGAGTTGCAAATATTAGCAACAGAACCCAGTATCAAATACCCGTACTACTGCGGTATTAGTAAGGTACACATCAATAACATGTATATCACATATACCTTTGTTCACCTTGCCATCCTTCTTATCCGCCAAATACTTGGGGCAGTTCCGCTTCCAAAGGTCGATCTGCTTGCGGTAGAAGCACTCGATTTCAGGCTTAGGTCCAGACTTGGGTTTCTTCTCTTGAGCAGCAACTTGTTTGTCGCTCTTCTTGAAGTTCCCCTTCTTCTTCCCTTTGCCCTTTTCTTGAAACTGGTGGTCTTGTTAACCATCAACACTTGATGCTCCTTTTTTATTTCTACCTCCATGACTTTTAGCATTGCGAAGAGCTCGGGAATAGACTTGTCCATCCCTTGCATATTATAGTTCATCACAAAGCTCTTGTAGCTTGGTGGCGATGATTGAAGAATTACATCAATGACACTATCATCGTGAAGATTAACTCCCGGTTGAATCAAGTGATTATTATACCCAGACATTTTGAGTATGTGTTCACCGACGTAACTATATTCCTCCATCTTGCGCTTATAGAACTTATTGGAGACTTCATATCTCTCAATCCGGGCATTTTGCTTGAAATATTAACTTCAACTCCTGGAACATCTCATATGCTCCATGACGTTCAAAAGCGTCGTTGAAGGCCCGGTTCTAAGCCGTAAAGCATGGCACACCGAACTATCGAGTAGTCATCAGCTTTGCTCGCCAGACGTTCTTAACGTCGTCGGTTGCATCGCGGCAGCACTGGCACCCAGCGGTGCTTCCAGGGCGTAATTCTTCCGTGGCAAAGCAATGAGGATAATCCTCGATTACGGACCCAGTCCGTGTAATTGCTACCATCATCTTTCAACTTTGCTTTCTCAAGGAACGCATTAAAATTCAACGGAACAACAAAGACGAGCCATCTATCTACAGTAAACATAGACAAGCAAAATACTATCGGTACTAAGTTCATGATAAATTTAAGTTCATTTAATCATATTACTAAAGTACTCCCACTTAGATAGACATCTCTCTAGTTATCTAAGTGATTACGTGATCCAAATCAACCAAACCATGTCCGATCATCACGTGAGATGGAGTAGTTTCAATGGTGAACATCACTATGTTGATCATATCTACTATATGATTCACGTTCGACCTTTCGGTCTCCGTGCTCGAGGCCATATCTCAGATATGCTAGGCTCGTCAAGTTTGACCTGAGTATTCCGCGTGTGCAACTGTTTTGCACCCATTGTATTTGAACGTAGAGCCTATCACACCCGATCATCACGTGGTGTCTCAAAGACGAAGAACTTTCGCATAGCGGTGCATACTCGGTGAGAACACTTCTTGATATTTAGTGAGAGATCATCTTATAATGCTACCGTCAATCAAAGCAAAATAAGATGCATAAAGGATAAACATCACATGCAATCAATATAAGTGATATGATATGGCCATCATCATCTTGTGCTTGTGATCTCCATCTCCGAAGCATCGTCGTGATCACCATCGTCACCGGCGCGACACCTTGATCTCCATCGTGGCATCGTTGTCATTTCGCCAACTATTGCTTCTATGACTATCGCTACCGCTTAGTGATAAAGTAAAGCAATTACATGGCGTTTGCATTTCATACAATAAAGCGACAACCATATGGCTCCTGCCAGATTGCCGATAACTTGGTTACAAAACATGATCATCTCATACAATAAAATATAGCATCACGTCTTGACCATATCACATCACAACATTCCCTGCAAAAACAAGTTAGACGTCCTCTACTTCGTTGTTGCAAATTTTACGTGGCTGCTACGGGCTGAGCAAGAACCGTTCTTTACCTACGCATCAAAACCACAACGATAGTTTGTCAAGTTGGTGCTGTTTTAACCTTCGCAAGGACCGGGCGTAGCCACACTCGATTCAACTAAAGTGATAGAGACAGACACCCGCCGGTCACCTTTAAGCAACGAGTGCTCGAAGCGGTGAAACCAGTCTCGCGTAAGCGTATGCGTAATGTCGGTCCGGGCCGCTTCATCTCACAATACCGCCGAACCAAAGTATGACATGCTGGTAAGCGGTATGACTTATATCGCCCACAACTCACTTGTGTTCTACTCGTGCATATGACATCAACGCATAAAACCTGGCTCGGATGCCCTTTGTTGGGGAACGCAGTAATTTCAAAAAATTCCCTACGCTACGCAAGATCATGGTGATGGCATAGCAACGAGAGGAGAGTGTATGTCCACGTACTCTCGTGAGACCGTGGCGGAAGTGTTATAACAACGCGGTTGATGTAGTCAGACGTCTTCACGATCCGGCCGATCCAAGTACCGAACGCACGGCACCTCCGAGTTCAGCACACGCTCAGCTCGATGACGATCCCGGACTCCGATCCAAAGCAAAGTGTCGAGGATGAGTTCCGTCAACCTGACGGCGTGGTGACGATGATGATGCTTCACCGGCGCAGGCTTCACCTAAGCTCATGACGATATGACCGAGGTGGAATATGGTGGAGGGGCACCGCACACGGCTGAGGAACGATCACGTAGATCAACTTGTGTATCATGGGGTGCCCCCTTGCCCCCGTATATAAAGGAGGGAGGGGGAGGTGCGGCCGGCCCTCCTAGGATGCGCCTGGAGTAGGACTCCCCCCCTCTTGCCTTGTTGGAGAAGGAAAGGGGAGAGGGGAAAGAGGCGCCGCCCCCTCTCCTTGTCCTATTCGACTACGGGAGGGGCGCGGCCTGCCCCTGGCCGCCCTCCTCTTCTCCCTTATGGCCCATTAAGGCCCAACATCCCCCGGGAGGGTTCCGGTAACCCCCCGGTGTTCCGGAAAATTCCCGATTTCATCCGGAACCATTCCGATATCCAAATATAGGTTTCCAATATATCAATCTTTATGTCTTGACCATTTCGTGACTCCTCGTCATGTCCGTGATCACATCCGGGACTCCGAACAAACTTCGGTACATCAAAACTTATGAACTCATAATAAACTGTCATCGTAACATTAAGCGTGCGGACCCTACGGGTTCGAGAACTATGTAGACATGACCTAGAACTATTCTCGGTCAATAACCAATAGCGGAACCTGGATGCCCATATTGGTTCCTACATATTCTTCAAGATCTTTATCGGTCAAACCGCATAACGACATACGTTGTTCCCTTTGTCATCGGTATGTTACTTACCCGAGATTCGATCGTCGGTATCCAATACCTAGTTCAATCTCGTTACGGTAAGTCTCTTTACTCGTTCCGTAATACATCATCTCACAACTAACTTATTAGTTGCAATGCTTGCAAGGCTTATGTGATGTGTATTTCCGAGAAGGCCTAGAGATACCTCTCCGAGCAATCGGAGTGACAAAACCTAATCTCGAAATACGCCAACCCAACATGTACCTTTGGAGACACCTGTAGTACTCCTTTATAATCACCCAGTTACGTTGTGACGTTTGGTAGCACCCAAAGTGTTCCTCCGGTAAACGGGAGTTGCATAATCTCATAGTTCCAGGAACATGTATAAGTCATGAAGAAAGCAATAGAAATATACTAAACGATCAAGTGCTAGGCTAACGGAATGGGTCATGTCAATCACACCATTCTCCTAATGATGTGATCCCATTAATCAAATGACAACACATGTCTATGGTTAGGAAACATAACCATCTTTGATTAATGAGCTAGTCAAGTAGAGGCATACTAGTGACTATATGTTTGTCTATGTATTCACACATGTATTATGTTTCCGGTTAATACAATTCTAGCATGAATAATAAACATTTATCATGATATAAGGAAATAAATAATAACTTTATTATTGCCTCTAGGGCATATTTCCTTCAGGTGGGAGGCGCCCCAGCCCACCTAGGGGCTGGTCCCTTCCCACTATTGGCCCATGTAGGCCTCCGGGGCTGGTGGCCCCTCCCGGTGGACCCCCGGACCCCTCCGGTGGTCCCGGTACACTACCGGTAATGCCCGGAACACTTCCGGTGGCCAAAATCATACTTCCTATATAAAAATCTTTACCTCCGGACCATTCCGGAACTCCTCGTAACGTCCGGGATCTCATCCGGGACTCCGAACAACATTCGGTAACCACGTACATCTATTCCCTATAACCTTAGAGTTACCGAACCTTAAGTGTGTAGACCCTACGGGTTCGGGAACCATGTAGATATGACCGAGACACCTCTCCGGCCAATAACCAACAGCGGGATATGGATACCCATGTTGGCTCCCACATGTTCCACGATGATCTCATCGGACGAACCACGATGTCGAGTATTTAATCAATCCCGTATTCAATTCCCTTTGTCTAGCGGTATTGTACTTGCCCGAGATTTGATCGTCGGTATCCGATACCTTGTTCAATCTCGTTACCGGCAAGTCTCTTTACTCGTTCCGTAACACATCATCCCGTGATCAACTCCTTGGTCACATTAGCATATGACGATGTCCTACCGAGTGGGCCCAGGATACCTCTCCGTCACACGGAGTGACAAATCCCAGTCTCGATTCGTACAACCCAACAGACACTTTCGGAGATACCCATAGTGTACCTTTATAGCCACCCGATTCGTTGTGACGCTTTGGCACACCCAAAGCATTCCTACGGTATCCGGGAGTTGCACAATCTCATGGTCCAAGGAAATGATACTTGACATTAGAAAAGCTTTAGCATACGAACTACACGATCTTTGTGCTAGGCTTAGGATTGGGTCTTGTCCATCACATGATTCTCCTAATGACGTGATCCCGTTATCAACGACATCCAATGTCCATGGTCAGGAAACCGTAACCATCTATTGATCAACGAGCTAGTCAACTAGAGGCTTACTAGGGACATGGTGTTGTCTATGTATCCACACATGTATCTGAGTTTCCTATCAATACAATTATAGAATGGATAATAAACGATTATCATGAACAAGGAAATATAATAACTTAATTTGTTATTGCCTCTAGAGCATATTTCCAACAGTCTCCCACTTGCACTAGAGTCAATAATCTAGTTCACATCGCCATGTGATTAACACTCTGTGTCACATCGCCATGTGACCAACATCCAAAGAGTTTACTAGAGTCAATAATCTAGTTCACATCACTATGCGATTAACACTCAATGAGTTCTGGGTTTGATCATGTTGCTTGTGAGAGAGGTTTTAGTCAACGGGTCTGCAACATTTAGATCCGTATGTACTTCGCAAATCTCTACGCTATATTTGGAGCCATTTCAAATAACTGTTCTACTTGGAGCTATTCTAAATTGTTGCTCCATTGAGAAACAGTAAAACGGAGCCACCTAGGAGCCTCCGCAGCGATTTTGGCTCGTCAGCCATCCGATCATGCTCATCGACGCTCTGGATCAGTTGGTCATCCCAGCACTCCACATCGTTACACACTTACGCTATAATTACGCACCACATGTAGAGCACCTGCTGCACACCGTTTAATGGGCTGCTACTCCGCAGAATGAGCTGCGGTTTCCGTCCTTAGTCGGGCCGTAAGGTAGAAGGCCCAGTCCAGTCCCATATCCTGATTCGTCCAGGTTTCCGTTCGGCGACGCAATCTCCATCCCCGAGCTGCGAACTGCTCCTCTGCTCCTCGACGCCCTGCCGCCGCCGTCATCCGTCTCGGCGTCAAGCTAGGTTTGCTTCTGCCTCTGTGCCCTCCACTCCCCCTCTGCAGGCCCCCACGGTGGCTATCTTTTTGTCTCTTTTTTAATGTCGCATCCTGCAGTGTTCTTCCATGGCGGCTGCGGCGGACACACACGCCGTAGGCGTCGATCACCGGCCGTCTTCCTCCTCCTTCCATCTTGTTGCCCTTGCAGCTGTAACGCACGTCCCTCCCCATTCTGTACCTAAAGATGATCACCCTATCTTTGAGGGAAGCGGCGGCGGAATCATGGCGACGAAGCTTGACACACCCTTCTGTAAGTTCAGCTGGTGGTTAACGTTACTTGTTGTCTGTGTGCCTACTTTTCTTGCATACCTTTTTCACACGAGATTGTTTTAGTTCATATCCCTTTCCACTCATGCGGTCTGTTTCTGTATTTTTCAGATGATGACCCTACACACAGCCTAGGGTCGTCACATTCAGAACTTCTCCTTTCTGCATCTCTGGGAATACGAAAATGAGGTACAATGCATATGCCGCTTATGGTGCTCTAAGTGCCTAGGGAGTTCATTCACAGCATCATGCTTTTCTTGAGCAGTGACATTGTGACACATGCTTTCTACTCGGTGGTTATTTTAACAGTACATCATTAGCTGGGAGTTGTTATCATTTAAGCCTTCTTATAGGAAGCTGTTGTAGTGCTCTGGTCCCAGGAAGCGTTAAGGCAGTTTTATTGATTGTAAAAGCAATTGTAAAGATTCTTTACTTATGCATCTCAGGCTACCAATTGCTTTGCTGCATATTGTTGCAGATACTACATGCCACCCTTCCGCTTGATCCTCGCCTTCTTGAAAATTACCAAGCTTGCGCCTTGCCAGTCCGGTATGTAGCCGTTGCTTTGTTTTTACTTACTAAAATTTCCCTGAACATTGCAGCTCCTAACGCCTTTTATCTTGGTAGATTATTTTATGTTGTTATCGCGGGAAGCTATAAAGTTTCTTGGCAATGGCAAGTATGCTATTTCTTGACACAGGTTTCCAAAGTACTAGAATCAAGAACGTCTTACAGACCAACCGCAGATTAGAAAATCAAGAATTGCATGATTTGAGAAAGTACCTGAAAGGAGAAGAAATTAGTTAGAACCATCAAATAGACCAAATCAGAATCAAGAGAAGTGTGGGACAACACTTCCTGTATAGCTCATCTGCAACCTATTTGTCAGACATGCTCCCCTATAAGACTTTGTAATTTTTCTTTTCAAACTATCAAATGCTTCTACCATTCCATTTTTTCTCTAATATTTTATTATTTTTGTTGCTAAGATGACGAGCGCCGCAACGCGCGCATTTATGTTCTAGTTATACCTATCCGGTATCTCTACTCAGAGCTATCCGGATAGGTGTTAAGCTTGCATCGACGTAACTCTTTACGTCGAACTCTTTATCACCTCCATAACCGAGAAACATATCCTTATTCCTCTAAGGATAATTTTGACCGGTATCTGGTGATCTACTCCTAGATCACCTTTGTACCCTCTTGCCAGACATGTTGCAAGGCACACATCAGGTGCGGTACTCAGCATGACACACCGTATAGAGCCTATGACAAAAGCATAGGGGACGACCTTCGTCCCTCCTCTTTCTTCTGCCGTGGTCGAGCTTTAAGTCTTAACTTCATACCTTACAACTCAGGCAAGAACTCCTTCTTTGGCTGATCCATCTTGAACACCTTCAAGATCATGTCAAGGTATGTGCTCATTTGAAAGTACCATTAAGCGTTTTTGATCTATCCTTATAGATCTTGATGCTCAATGTTTAAGTAGCTTAATCCAGGTTTTCCATTGAAAAACACCTTTCAAATAACCCTATATGCTTTCCAAAAATTCTACATCATTTCGGATCAACAATATGTCATCCACATATACTTATCAGAAAGTCGTAGTGCTCCCACTCACTTTATTGTAAATGCAAGTTTCTAACAAACTCTGTATAAACCCATAAACTTTGATTACTCCATCAAAGTGTATATTCCGACTCCGAGATGCTTGCTCTAGTCCATGGAAGGATCGCTGGAGCTAGCATACCTTTTAGCATCCTTAGGATCGACAAAACCTTTCTGATTGTATCACATACAACCTTTCCTTACGAAAACTGGTAAGGAAACTTGTTTTGACATCCATCTGCCAGATTTCATAAATGCAGCTTATGCTAACATGATTCCGACGGACTTAAGCATCGCTACGAGTGAGAAAATCTCATCGTAGTCAACTACTTGAACTTGTGAAAAAACTCTTCGCCACAAGTCGAGCTTCATAGACGGTGGCATTAACGTCCACGTCCGTCTTCTTCTTAAAATCCACATGTACCTAACAGCCTTACAACCATCAAGTAGTTCTTCCAAAGTCTACACCTTGTTTTCATACATGGATCCTCTCTCGGATTTTATGGCCTCGAGCCAATTTTCGGAATCCGGGCCCACCATCGCTTCTCCATAGCTCATAGGTTCATCGTTGTCCAACAACGTGATCTTTAAGACAGGGTTACCACTTAGAAGTTGTACACACCCTTGTCAACCTATGAGGTTCGATAGTAACTCGATCTAAAGCTCCATGATCATCATCATTAGCTTTCTCTTCAAGCGAGGCAGGTGCCACGTAAACATTTTTCTGTCTTTGCGCTACTCTCTGGTTGAAGTAAAGGTTCAACAACCTTATCAAGTTCTATCTTCCTCCCACTCAATTCTTTCGAAAGAAACTTTTCCTCGAGAAAGGACCCGATTCGAGAAACAATCCCTATTGCTTTCGGATCTGAGACATGAGGTATACCCAACTGTTTTGGGTGTCCTATGAAGATGCATTTATCCGCTTTGGGTTCGAGCTTATCAGCCTGAAACTTTTTCACATAAGCGTCGCAACCCCAAACTTTTAAGAAATGACAGCTTAGGTTTCTCTAAACCATAGTTCATACGGTGTCATCTCATCGGAATTACGTGGTGCGTGAATGTGGTTGTCTCTAATGCCTAACCCATAAACTATCGTGGTAATTCGATAAGAGACATCATGGTATGCATCATATCCAATAGGGTGCAGTTATGATGTTCGGACACACCATCACACTATGGTGTTCCAGGCTGTATTAGTTGTGAAACAATTTCCACAATGTCTTAATTCTGTGCCAAACTCGTAATTCAGATATTCATCTCTATGATCATATCATAGATATTTTATCCTCTTGTCACGACGATCTTCAACTTCACCCTGAAATTACTTGAACCTTTCAATAATTCAGACTCGTGATTCATCAAGTAAATATACTTAGCATCTACTCAAATCATCTGTGAAGTAAGAATATAACGATATCCACTACATGCCTCAGCACTCATTGGACTGCACACATCAAGATGTATTACTTCCAACAAGTTGCTTTCTTGTTCCATCTTACTGAAAACGAGGCCTTTCAGTCATCTTGCTCATGTGGTATGATTTGCATGTCTCAAGTGATTCAAAATCAAGCGAGTCCAAAGATCCATCAACATGGAGCTTCTTCATGCGTTTTATACCATTGTGACTAAAATTGCAGTGCCACAAGTATGTGGTACTATCATTACTATCTTATATCTTTTGGCATGAACATGTGTATCACTACGATCGGGATTCAATAAACCATTCATTTTAGGTGTAAGACCATTGAAGGCATTATCTATTATTATATACTAAGACAAAAGACAAATAAGCAACCACGTTTGTCCACATATGCTAATATTATTTCCACCGTTTGATTAGAATAATAATGGCTGGCTGAGATTTAAAAGATTTTACGTAACATGCTATTATGTACATATTAGCATATTAAACCATCACGTGTACACAAATCGATATGTCACGTAAGCCACAAGCACAAGCAAAGGCACACGCAGACTTCACGTGCTCACATATTCCAAACAAGACAAAGATGCAATCAGGACTCTATACCGGGTCGGCCACAACAACCAAGATCAACACATAAGGTCTTCCATTAACAAGGCAACACGTGCACATTGATATATGCGATTCCATCAAACAGATGTGGATATGGCACAAACATATGCGCCCAAGCAAATCAAAGTGCGTGCCCAGATGCCCACACCCAACACACGTTAGTGCAAATTGAAGCTGGACAAAACAACAACTCCACGAACACATCACCAAGAAAATTGAAGCCGAAGATCACAAAGTATGAGATGGGGTGCAGCTCGACGCCGAAGATCACAAAGTATGAGACGAGGTGCAGCTCGACGCCAAAGATCACAAAGTATGAGACGAGGTGCAGCTCGACGCCGATGAATATTCAAATCATCACGCTGATGACTATCCAAGTCATAAAGCAATGGCTGAGACCCAGAGTCTTCGTAGTTGCTTCTCACCTGAATCATACAGTTTGGTAATTACTATTTAGTCAAGTCACTTATTACGGATGCAATCTTTATAGATACAACTACGCCCCAAATTAGTTGTATAGATTTGTCTAGCCATGTTTTAGTGTTAGATACATCCATATCTAGACAAATTTAAGTCAACTAATTTCTTGACGGAGGTTCCATGTTATTAGTTGACACATACTGTTATAATTTTTTGAAGCCAAACCACTGCGACATACAAGAAGCTTAGCTCATTAACAACAAGAGGTGAAAACTGGAACATACATCTAAAAAGTAATGCAAATGTGAGATTCAGTCAATCCTACAACCGATGAATCGAGCATCAATATTAACAAAGAACTTTATTCTTTACATATTAATTGCACATTATTCAGCAGTTGCAAAAAGGCAACTAACTTAATACTATTCTTACAGGGCCAAACAATTCATGCTATACAATCTAGAAGAATCTGATACACTTATAGATCCACGATAACTAAGAGATCTATTTATGCATTTAGTAATCTTAAGGTTACCAATCTACAAAGCATCACCGAATGACCAATGAAATTAAACTTCTTTTTGTGTATAAAGGTTCGAGGTGAAACGACCAAAAGGATCATTTGAAATTTATCAAAATATAATCTTTTGAGTTTGCTACCAAGGCGACACTATAAGAACAGGCAGAGAGAAAATATTGCTGAGGTATGCCTTTGAGCTAAGCCTTATTTCTAATTGCAAAGTAATTAATATCCATTATCCTAATATACAAATGTCATTGGATTACTCACCTAGATGAAACCTATGGAATCAAGAATGACCAAATTGAAACCAGGATTCCAAGAGATTAGAATTATAAAACCGAAGTGCATAGTGCAACCCATGCCTATTTAAATTGGTCTTCCTCCATTGTGGTTAGCATTAACTCCTTTTCCTTTTTTTGCTTACACTCTTTAGGGGTCACAAAATCAGAGTGGCATTATGAGGAAAGTTCCCTTATTGTTTGAATGAAGGATGTAATTGGCAACCAAACTGTCCTTATTGTTTAGTCAAGAACGGTGTAGAGATTCCAAAGGTAAGTAACTAATGTTACAAGATATTTAGTTATTTGAAACAAAATATCCAATTGATTCAATGTTGATTAAATAAGTTTGTGCCTTAATTCGACCAATGCCAGAAGAATATATATATATGGATCTAGATATATCAGAAACCAGTAAATTCATGATAGGTATGAAACACTGTCTTCTCTTATTTTTCGACTAATGAATTGTGAATGATGTTTATTACCAATCTAAATAACTCTTCATAACACTGATTTCCTAGAGGACTTTCCCAAAACTAATGCAAGAAGAATAATTATGGATCTAGATATATCAGAAATCATGAAAATCATGACAGGTATGAAACACCATCTTTTCTTATTTCCACTATCTTTTCTGAAGGATGGCGTTACAAGAAGTTACCGAAATGAGGCACGAAAACCAGAAAAGAGAGGTGATGCATCTAAATTCCTCTAAGATATGATATCATCACTCCAAGGCCTGCAATGAAAATAGAGTCATACCAGTTATAATCGTACCATATTTGACTTATTTGTGTCTGTTAATTTCTTCAGAATGCTAACTTCATTTTTTTGGTGTGTATTTTAGGATTTGTATTAACACCTATGGATAATGATTAGTTATAAGAAAATATTTAATGGTGGTATATATCCAGAAACTGCAACACCTCAATAAGTAAATTCTACTAATTTGAAGAACTTCTCTATTATATTGACTCTACACTAACAACAATGGCATGGTAGGTATTATATTCGACTACAAATTAGTGACCTTGCAGCTTCTCATTACATGTGTTTCTGACTTGCTGAACTCATTGGACAGGAAATCCGAAGAAGCCACAATGATTATTTCAACAATTATACGGAGAATACTTATCCTTCGAACAAAAAGCTCAAAAATAATAAAAAATAATCGGCAAAGTTATGCCAGTCTTCTGTTTCAGGTAATAACTCTTCGATATCTCACACAGGCTTTTCAATTTAAGATGCCCATGAGAAATCATCAATATCACAGGCATAAAATCACATCAAACACTTAAGAATATAATTTCACTTCACTTAATAAATGCAAGCATTATGGCTTTGCCTTAAATAAGTATAAGTGATGTACAAATCCTAGGAGAAGAAAATAGATAATATGCATTATAAAGGATGCAAAGCATTACCACTTACAGTTGCAGATGTCTGACAGCACAAAAAATTAGGAAGGTAACATCTTGCCGCCACATGCTCACATCGTTCTATTCCTACCTCAGTTTCATTGTATGCATCTCCTCCCTTTTCTCATGGACCAGAGACGGCGCCAGAACCCCTTACTTTCATCCAGTATGTGTCCATCACCGTCACCGTCAACTTCCTCTAGGATTTGAAAGCAAGCCAGTCAAGTAATGGGTGAATGTGTTGCATCGCAATCTAATTTCTTTGTAGGGTTCTAACTAACATCCAAAATACTGTCTTATGTCTGGACATGGACTAAAATCTACTTTTATCAAGTATCTTCCAATGAAGTGCTTATTTTCCCTTCAAACAGTAGCAGGATCAAAACACTCTTTAGATAATGCCATGACCTTTAACTGAAAACATATTGATATTCATCGCAGCAGTATAAAGATATAATCTAATAACCAAATAAATGCAACTAAATATTTTTCAGATTTTTTCAAAGATTACTTCACATGTACAAGGCCATCAGTCAATCACACTTGCCACCATATGTAATGGAACAAGAAATAGGAAAAAATGGCTGGGTAAAAACAAAACCATATGAACCTATATTTTTTTCACGCGGAGATGTTCAATAGACAATAATTATGAACTTCATCACAGAACAAAAATGCATGTCCAGTTGATTAAAACAAAATAACATAACACACAGTAGATGCATATATATATATATATATATTTTTTTTATATTTTTGTGATCTTTCCATATATATATATTTTTTTTTTTTTTGTGATCTTTCTAGAGAGTCGTTTACTACTTCTGTATTTCTAAACAAATTTTATATAGCAAATGCCACAGATTATATCATGTAATCACCCACGGATTGAACCAAAAAGCCCTTCCCAAATCAGTCATGATACAAACCTCAACCATGTAATCATCACCCATGGAGACCATAAAAAAATATTGCATGTAAATAGTCGTTTCCAAGTCACTCATGCCACAAATCTCCACAATCCACGATCAACAACACACTCATCTCTCTCATGATTATTCTGCCAATCCCCATCTATCTACTATTGCTGATCTAAAAAAGCCTGTAGCATACAGATGCTTATCTCTGCTTTCGCGTCTCTCAAATGGCTGTAGCATGGAGATTCTACCACATCTCTTTTTCCTCGCAACAGACTCCTTTAGCGCATAACCCTTCACCAATTATTTCATTAATTACTATGAAATGATTTTACACAACAACTAAATATGCGGACCCCAAAATCTAAGCTGCTACGGAAAAGTAGAATGGAAAAGGCGATAGAAGAGTACGAACAGATTCGTACCTTAGACTCCACCGCCGAAGGTCGCCGGAGAACCGTCCGCGTCGCACTGTCCACGGTGCGTCTTAAGCAGCGCACCCATCCGCACAATAGATGCTAACTTTTGGTGCCACCACTAGACAGAACTCGATCAGCTGAATAGGATTGAGAAGAGAAGCTCAGATTCAGCATCGATTCGTCTTGCGGTGGCCAGCGACCAGACCAAAGTTCACCGGCGGCGTGGGAAAGGTCTCTAGAATATACAGTGCGTGCGAGTTGGGCTGGCTGTCGGGAACTAAGGCAACGATATGGGCTGAGTTGGGCTGAGAAACAACTGTATGTAACAAATGGAAGCAGACACCACGAAAAGAATGTGTCGTAGGCAGTTCTTTTCGTGGTCACCTAAAAAAGCGCTTGCATGTCAAGCTGTGTAATTTACATGCTTCAAACCAAAAAACCAGAATACAAATATACTCCCTCCATTCCTAAATATAAGTCTTTTTAAAGATTTTAATATAAACTACATACGGAGCAAAATGAATAATCTACAGTCTAAAATACATCTATATACATATGTATGTATTTCATATTTATATCACTAAAAAAACTTAAATTTAGGAATGGATGGGGTATACGAGTAGACTAACGGCAGGTAAAAAACATGTGAAATTTATATTAAAAGTTAACAATAACACATGGCCAAGTATAACTAATATAGCAAAATATATTTCCTCTGTTTCAAATTGAAAGATTTTTTCCTTTCTTAATATCAAAAAACATCTTACATTTTAAAATGAAGGGAGTAGTAAATAAAAAATCATAATATATACATAAAAATATAGATACAAAAACATAAAATAAATCTAGCCGCGCAAATTGCGCGGGTCACCCCGCTAGTTCAAATAAACAGAGTAACCATTATTCTCCTTAAATGAATAACCGCATTGCGATGAACATAATCTAATCATGTCCATACTCAACGCAAACACCAAATAACAATTATTTAGGTTTAACACCAACCCCGATGGTAGACGGAGCGTGCGATGTTTGATCAAATCAACCTTGGAAACTCTTCCAACACCTATCGTCGTCTCACCTTTGGCTAGTCTCCGTTTATTCTGTAGCCTTTTATTTCGAGTTACTAACACTTAGCAACTGAACCGGTATCTAATACCCTGCTGCTACTAGGAGTACTAGTAAAGTACACATTTAATATATGTCCAATACATACTTCGGTCAACCTTGTCAGCCTCCTCATCTACCAAGTATCTAGGGTGGTTCTGCTTCAGTGACCGTTCCCCTTATTATAGAAGCACTTAGTCTCGGGCTTGGGTTCAACTTTGGGTTTCTTCACTAGAGCAGCAACTGATTTGTTGTTTCATGAAGTATCCCTTTCTTGTCCTTGCCCTTCTTGAAACTAGTGGTTTTACTAACCATCAACAATTGATGCTCCCTTTTGATTTCTACTTTCGCGGTGTCGCGAATAGCTCAAGGATCATATCTATCCCTGATATGTTATAGTTCATCACGAAGCTCCAGTAGCTTGGTGACAGTGACTTTGGAGAACCATCACTATCTCATCTGGAAGATTAACTCCCACTCGATTCAAGCGATTGTTGTACTCATACAATCTGAGCACATGCTCAACGATTGAGCTTTTCTCCTTAGTTTGCAGGCTTAGAAAACTTGTCAGAGGTCTCATACCTCTTAACGTGGGCACTATCCTGAAATCCCAATTTCAGTCCTTGGAACATCTCATATGTTCTGTGATGTTTCAAAAACGTCTTTGGTGCCTCAATTCTAAACCATTTAGCATTACGCCTTTGAACTATCATGTAGTCATCGAAGCGTGTATGTCGGATGTTCGCGATCCATAACCGACGTTTGAGGTTTAGCTCATCGAAGCGGTGCATTAAGGACATAATCCTTCAAGGCAGAATGAGGACAATCCTCAGTATACGGACCCAGTCCGCATAATTGCTACCATCAACTTTCAACTAAATTTTCTCTAGGAACATATCTAAAACAGTAGAACTAAAACGTGAGCTACGACATAATTTGCAAACTCCTTTTGACTATGTTCATGATAATTGAGTTCATCTGATTATTTCATGAACTCCCACTCAGATAGACATCCCTCTAGTCATCTAAGTGATACATGATCCGAATCGACTAGGCCGTGTCCGATCATCACGTGAGACGAACTAGATCTTCATGTTGATCGTATCTTCTATACGATTCATGTTCGACCTTTCGGTCTTCCATGTTCCGAGGCCATGTCTGTACATGCTAGGCTCGTCAAATCAACCTAAGTGTATTGCGTGTGTAAATCTGGCTTACACCCGTTGTATTCGAACGTTAGAATCTATCACACCCGATCATCACGTGGTGCTTCGAAACAACGAACCTTCGCAACGGTGCACAGTTAGGGGGAACACTCTTCTTGAAATTATCGAGGGATCATCTTATTTAAGCTACCGTCGTTCTAAGCAAATAAGATGTAAAACATGATAAACATCACATGCAATCAAATAGTGACATGATATGGCCAATATCATTTTGCTCCTTTTGATCTCCATCTTTGGGGCGCCATGATCATCATCGTCACCGGCATGACACCATGATCTCCATCATCATGATCTCCATCATCATGTCTCCTTGAAGTTGTCTCGTCATCTATTACTTCTACTACTAAGGCTAACATTTTAGCAATAAAGTAAAGTAATTACATGACGTTTATGTTGACACGCAGGTCATAAATAAATTAAGACAACTCCTATGGCTTCTGCCGGTTGTCATACTCATCGACATGCAAGTCGTGATTCCTATTACAAGAACATGATCAATCTCATACATCACAGATATCATTCATCACATCCTTTTGGCCATATCACATCACCACGGCATGTGCTGCAAAAACAAGTTAGACGTCCTCTAATTGTTGTTGCAAATTTTTTACGTGGCTGCTATAGGTTTCTTAGCAAGAACGTTTCTTACCTACGCCAAAACCACAACGTGATATGCCAATTTCTATTTACCCTTCATAAGGACCCTTTTCATCGAATCCGATCCGACTAAAGTAGGAGAGATGACACCCGCTAGCCACCTTATGCAACTAGTGCATGTCGATTCGGTGGAACTGTCTCACGTGGAAATGCGTGTAAGGTCGGTCCGGCCGCTTCATCCCACGATGCCGCCGAATCAAGATAAGACTAGTAAAGGCAAGTAAATTGACAATATCGACGCCCACAACTGCTTTGTGTTCTACTCGTGCATAGAAACTACGCATAGACCTAGCTCTGATACCACTGCTGGTGATTGTAGCAGAAATTCAAAAAAATTCTACGCAACACCAAGATCAATCTATGGAGTAATCTAGCAACGAGGGAAGGAGAGTGCATCTACATACCATTGTAGATCGCTAAGCGGAAGCGTTCAAGTGAACAGGGTTGATGGAGTCGTACTCGCCGTGATCCAAATCACCGATGATCCCAAAGGTCAAGGGACGGCACCTCCGTGTTCAACACACATGCAGCGGTGGCGTCTCCCACGCCTTTATCCAGCAAGGGAGAAGGAGAGGTTGGGAAGACTCGTCCGGCAAAGACGACGGCGTGGTGGTGGTGGAGGAGCATGGTACTCGGCAGGCTTCGCCAAGCACTACGAGAGGCGAGGAGGAGAGAGGTAGGGCTGCGCCAAGAGAGAGATCAAATCGCGTGTTGGGCAGCCCCCATACCTCAAGTATATATAGGGGGAGGGGAGGGGGCTGCGCCCCCTCTAGGGTTCCCACCCCAAAGGGTGCGGCAGCCCTAGATCCCATCTAGGGTGGCGGCCACAAGGTGGAGAGGGGGAGGCGCACCTGGGGTGGGCCTTAGGGCCCATCTGCCCTAGGGTTTGCCCCCTTCCCCTCTTGGAGGCGCCTTGGGCCTTGGTAGGAGGCGCCCCAGCCCACCTAGGGGCTGGTCCCTTCCCACTATTGGCCCATGTAGGCCTCCGGGGCTGGTGGCCCCTCCCGATGGACCCCCGAACCCCTCTGGTGGTCCCGGTACACTACCGGTGATGCCCGGAACACTTCCGGTGGCCAAAACCATACTTCCTATATATAAATCTTTACCTTCGGACCATTCCGGAACTCCTCGTAACGTCCGGGATCTCATACGGGACTCCGAACAACATTCGGTAACCACGTACATCTATTCCCTATAACCCTAGCATTACCGAACCTTAAGTGTGTAGACCCTACGGGTTCGGGAACCATGTAGACATGACCGAGACACCTCTCCGGCCAATAACCAACAGCGGGATCTGGATACCCATGTTGGCTCCCACATGTTCCACGATGATCTCATCGGATGAACCACGATGTCGAGGATTTAATCAATCCGTATTCAATTCCCTTTGTCTAGCGGTATTGTACTTGCCCGAGATTCGATCGTAGGTATCCGATACCTTGTTCAATCTCGTTAGGCAAGTCTCTTTACTCGCTCAGAACACATCATCCCGTGATCAACTCCTTGGTCACATTAGCATATGACGATGTCCTACCGAGTGGGCCCAGAGATACCTCTCCGTCACAGAGTGACAAATCCCAGTCTCGATTTGTGCCAACCCAATGAACACTTTCGGAGATACCGTAGTGTACCTTTATAGCCACCCAGTTATGTTGTGACGTTTGGCACACCCAAAGCATTCCTACGGTATCCGGAGTTGCACAATCTCATGGTCTAAGGAAATGATACTTGACATTAGAAAAGCTTTAGCATACGAACTACACGATCTTTGTGCTAGGCTTAGGATTGGGTCTTGTCCATCACATGATTCTCCTAATGATGTGATCCCGTTATCAACGACATCCAATGTCCATGGTCGAAACCGTAACCATCTATTGATCAACGAGCTAGTCAACTAGAGGCTTACTAGGGACATGGTGTTGTCTATGTATCCACACATGTATCTGAGTTTCCTATCAATACAATTATAGCATGGATAATAAACGATTATCATGAACAAGGAAATATAATAACTTAATTTGTTATTGCCTCTAGAGCATATTTCCAACAGTGTGATGCATATCTTATAATCATACCCATGGATACTTGAGGTGACATTGGAGTATCTAGGTGACATTAGGGTTTTGGTTGATTTGTGTCTTAAGGTGTTATTCTAGTACGAACTCTAGGGCTGTTTGTGACACTTATAGGAATAGCCCAACGGATTGATTGGAAAGAATAACTTTGAGGTGGTTTCAGAACATCCCAAATTTTAAATTTGGAATGTAATAAATTATGTTATCATGCATATCATATTTTCTTGCAATTTAGTATCATATAAAATTTGATGCAAGTCAAGTACCATCGGTGAGAGTTGGAGGTTTCATTATTTTAATATTTGAGCTTTCTCAAATTTTGAAAATAGGATCATTTGGATTTATTTATTTTTATTTTCAAATATTTTTCCAATAAAAAAAAATAGAGAGGAATAATATGACTTTCCCAAAATTTAGGAAAATGAAGATTTAATAAATAAATCAAATTTTTGGATTCTCGGGGTTTATTTGCTTTAGGGAAAAAAATGAGTATTTTAAAAATTTCCATTATGGCCACGTGTTAAAGTTCATTGATTTCGACTCATTTTTAGGAGTCGGGCAAAATTTACTTTATTAATTTTGGAGTTCGTTTAGATTTTATTTTACCCGCTTTTTCTGTGAGATTTTATTTAAAAAAGAGGACCACATGTGGTGGCCAAGGCCACCGGCTCCACTGCCTCCGCCTCACTTGGGAGAGACCCGCCCGCCACGCTTGAGTCCGGCTCGGGGACGACGCCCGCCGTCGTGGCCCCTCCCAAGGCACACCCCCTCCTCCTTAAAAGCCGCCTCACGCCTCGACTCACCCGAGCCGCCCGCCGACCCGGCTGAGCCGCCCGTCGCCCGATGTCACGCCACGCCGCCCCACCGCCCGACCCAGCGAGCCCAGAGGCCACCCATTCCAGCCGAGCCCGCCGCCCGGCGACCTCGCCGGAGGTATAGCCGCGCTGCGCCACCTCCCCGGTTTGGTTTTTTTTTAAAACCCTCCCGGTTTTCTTTTTGTTGTTCGGTTTTTTTTAAAACCCTAGATCGGTTTTATTTTTTTCGGTTTAGTTACTTAGTGAACGTTCACCGATCTGTTCTATTTAACGAACGTGTTCACCGGTTAGTTTCTGTTAACGAACGTCCGTTCATTTAACCGTTCGTCATTTTTCTTTTACTCGGATTTAATCCGTTATTTTCCGATCTCGATTTCAGATCCAATCTTCGATCTAGTTTATTTTCTCGCTCGTTTATCGGAATCAGGTGATTCAAGCGCTGGAGTTTCGTTCTGAAACCGCCGTTCGACTAATCCACTTAAACAAAGTTTTGCTACTGTAAAATTTGACCTAGTTTCAAATTGCTAGAACCGAGTCGTTTTCTTTCGACATTTGACTTTCGTTGCTTTATTTGATTCGATTCTTTTTGCAACCAAGGTTCTTAAGTTGAACTTTCTAGTTAGATCTTTCGTTCGAGATTTACCTGTGCATTAGATGAGTACTTATTGTATGCTTGTTGTTTGTCTCGTGATAGATCACCCGAGTGTGCCGCTTGTTACTTCGAGTCTCTAGGTTTCATGGATCGTCGACAAGGCAAGTAACACTTGATCATACCTTTTCTACTACCCAGTTTTTATGCATTAGATCAATCCTCAAACACTTGCATGATTAGGATCTAATTAAATTGTGGGATGGGAAGTAGATTGAGGTAGTACCTATTACCTGCTTTTACTTATGAAACCTTGGGACTTACTTCTACGTTTGCTTATTATGCCATGCTATGCTAGTAGACGTGGATTGGGTGAGTGAATATCCATGACGGATGTCGATTGTTAATTAATGGTTTATTTAAGGTGGCAACTTAAACACACATCTGGGTGGATTGAGGCACCTGGTTCCTATCGAGGACTTACTGTATTTCTTCGGACCGCCACCCGTGCTCAAAGGGATCATAAGATTATTCAAACTAGAAACTTCCGTGTGCAGCCACAAGCCATTATGGGCTCTAGCATAGTTGACTAAGTTGTGCGAACTCTTACGGGTAGGCTAGCTGATGTAGGGGATGTAGGTTGGTACGGTCTACCCACATGTAAGGTGCTAGTGCTTACGAAAAGGCGTGTCTCGGTCATCCGTCTCTCAAACACCATGCGGTCACGAGAAACCAAGCGGAGGCGATCGAGTCGTGTGGGGAAAAGTGCGCAAACCTCTGCAGAGTGTATAAACTAATCATGATTAGCCGTGTCCCCGGGTATGGACATCTTGAGTATCTAGTACTTGAATATCATGTGAATCTCCACATGTTACTCTAATTGATGTTATTGGGTTTTAATGAGTACTTTTAATTGGGATTGAGGATGCTGTCAACCATTCTCAATGTTTAACAACCACCATGATAGTTAAACAAATTTATTCCTTTGCAATAGGGAAAAACTAGCTTTATGCAAAAACTGTAACCGTAGAGCTTTACCACCAGCCATATATGCATGTAGTATAGGCTTATTCCTTCATTACTCTCTATGTGTTACATTGCCAAGATATTCCATGTCTTTGACCGTTTTGGGCTGCAACGTTCATGTTGCGAGACTTTTCGCATTTACAGTAAGGTGTTTAGGTCGTGGTTCTATACTCAGTGATGCCGATGGAGTTGATGGACTCACTTATCTTCCAAGTCTTCCGATGTTATCATTATTAGATGGCCTTAAGCCATATTTATTGTAATAGGTCCTCTTTTGGACAACGATGTAATAAGTGTGTGATTGCTACTCTGTTATAAATCCTTCGAAATCTTGTGTGGTGTCGGCATTATCGATCCAGGATGACACCGAGCATAGAGACTTGATCCATTCGGGTCGGGTCGCTCTGAGAGATGGTATCGAGCACACGTTGACCGTGAGGACACGACCACTAAGTTAAAGCCATAGATCACTACTCTCTTCTCATTTTCTAACTCCTCATCTTTTCTACTCTTTTAGGATGAAGGACGCGAAGATCAAGTACACCCAACCAGATGAAGGCACGCCTTTTGGATTTCACTTGAAGGAAGTCACCAAGTACCTGAACATTGGATTACCAATTTTCACCGGACTTTCAATGCCGCTGCTGAAGAGGAGCTGGAAGATTCAAGCTCATGTTTGGGAAGGACATTAGCCCCAATCACCAAGCCTATAGATAGTGTTTTCAATTGCACCAACACGAGTGCAGGAAAGAGCATGGCAGCTCATATCACCATGGGACGCATTGGAGAAGTTTACCAAGAAGACCTCAAGGACACCATCTATCGATTTGTGGACGCCGAGATGAACAATGGGAGATAGTCGGCACCAAGAAGGATAGATCCATTGCAGCTTTCATCCAGAGTTAAACCAGACATTCGACGCCAGAGAACCAGATGTGCAATGATATGCTCGAATTAAAGGAGGCGAAGGGAAGGATCATCGAACTTGAAGGAGAATTAAAGTCTACACGAAAGGACTATATGGACGAGATCGTAGCTCTAGCAAGGCACAATAACGATCTTAAGTATGAGATTGAAGAACTCAAGAAGAAATTGGCGCTCAAGAATGAAGACAAGTACGTCGACTGCCCGAGCAACCACATCATCATCGACGACACCGATTCAGATCCAAGTGAACCCGACTTTGAAGATGAAGCAAGAGCAGACATCATGGAGTCTTCCACCGGTTCAAATTAATAGATGACCCCCACATATTAGTAGTATTACCTCCATGTAATATTTTTAGTTCACGCACTTTTGCGATAGTTAGATCGTTGTAAGCCCTTTGTTTGAATTGAATGAAGTGATTTTGTGTGCATTTGCTCATATACATTTGGGTAGTGTTTCTCCTTAGACCCCATTCTATTCTTAATTTCTCGTCTTTTCTAAACCCATCAGATGCCTCCAAGACGCGACCCCGGATTTGTTTTCCCACCAGAGATCACCCAGTTGATCCAGCAGCAGAACACTTTGATCCAAACATTGGTACAGAATCAAGGCAACAACAACAACAACAACAACCCACCGCCGCCCCCACCACCTACGGATCACTTAACACGTTTCTTAAGGCTGAATCCGCCGGTGTTTTCCAGTAGCACCGAGCCGATAGTAGCAGATGATTGGCTCTGTAAGGTAGGAAGGGAGTTGACCACTGCAGGATGTACAGATGGAGAAAAGGTGAAGTTTGCTGCACACCAGCTTGAAGGACCCTTGGCAAAGACATGGTGGGAGAATTTTACAGCCACTTACCACCCTGTAGATACCGCCACATGGGATCGGTTTCAGCAAGCTTTCCGCACGCCCATGTCTCAAAGAGGAGCTATGGCCATGAAGAAGCGTGAGTTTCGCAACTTACGCCAAGGAGGAAGAACTGTTGGCGATGCGTGGATGATTTTAGTAAGTTAGCATGTTATGCCCCGGATGACGTTACTCTGGATGCGACTAAGCGGGAGAAGTTTCGGAAGGACTGAATGATGAGTTAAGCATGCAGTTGATGGTAGCAAGTTTCAATAACTACCAGGAGTTGGTAGACCGTGCCCTCATGATTGAAGGAAAGCAGCAGAAATTGAAAATCGCAAGAGGAAGTATGGGCAGGGAAGTATAACTCGAGCCCAATGAAGCCCGTTATACCCCTAAACAGGATTTCAGTTTTAGCATACCCATGGAGGAGGTAATTCACACAACCATAATGGCACCAAGAATGGGAGCAGGAATGGAGGAAGCAATGGATGTAACCGCACCAACCCGTCAACACCATCCAAGGTAGACTGAGTCACATCACTTGCTTTAAGTGCCGCAAGACTGGGCATTATGCAAGCGAATGTCCGGAAGGCCGTAATGGAAATGGCAATGGAAGCTCGAAAGAAGCCAAACCCTTTCAATAAGGGACAAGTGAACCACATTGATGTGGAGGAGGTTGAAGATCAGCCCGATGCACGATGTCGGTAAGTTTTTGGTTAAGTCATTTCTGCGGTTGTTCTTTTCGATCTTTGGTGCATCACATTCATACATATCAAGGAGATTTGTGGATAAGTACAAATTACCAACCCAAGCCCTTAGGTCACCCATGCTAGTAACCTCACGGAGCAGAATACATGGCTAGTATATGGTGTGATCGACTGCCATTAAGGATTGGACACTATGTTTTTCCCTCGGACCTAATAGTTCTGGAATCCCAAGGATTGGATGTGATATTAGGCATGGATTGGTTATCGGAGTATGGAGGAAACATAGATTGCGCCACTAAGTCAATTTTGCTTACCACCCCAGAAGGGAGGAGAATCAAGTATGTATCACGGCATGAGCCGAGGAGAGCACAAGTAAATTCCTTATCGGGAGTTATGCAGAAGAGGTACCCGGTGGTGAAGGATTTCCTTGATGTATTTCTGAGGAATTGCCAGAATGCCACGGATAGAGACATTGAGTTTTTGATTGAACTTTTGCTGTGCATGCCCAATATCGGGCGACCATACGGGATGCCCGCACGATTTGGCGGAAATCAAGAAGCAGATAAAGGAGCTATTGGATAAAGGTTTTATACGCCCAAGTTCTTTGCCTTGGGGATCACCTGTACTGTTAGTGGAGAAGAAGGATGGATCGTTAAGGATGGTTGTTGATTATCGTGGATTGAATGCAGTAACAATCAAGAACAATTACCCACTACCAATGATAAATGATCTGTTTGATCGTTTGCAAGGAGCTAAAGTGTTTTCCAAGATAGATTTGCGATCAGGGTACCATCAGTTGAAGATTCGAGAGCAGGACATACCTAAGACAACATTTACCACGAGATATGGACTATATGAGTACACCGTTATGTCATTTGGACTGACTAACGCTTTGCCTATTTCATGAACCTGATGAACAAAGTGTTTATGGAGTTTTTGGATAAGTTCGTGGTGTTCATAGATGATATTTTGATTTTCTCGAAGAATGAAGAGGAACATAAGGAACATTTACGGTTGGTTTTGGAGAAACTAAGGAACATCGATTATATGCCAAGTTCAGCAAATGTGAGTTTTGGCTAAAGGAAGTTGGATTTCTTGGACATGTTATATCCGGAGAAGGGATAGCAATTGACCCCACAAAGGTTGAGACCGTAACCAAATGGGAAGCACCAACGACAGTTGGAGAGATTCGGAGTTTCCTTGGACTCGCGGTACTACCGAAGATTCATTGAGAATTTCTCAAGGATTGCAAAGCCTATGACAGAATTGTTGAAGAAGGATACCAAGTTCATATGGATGAGGACTGCGAGGCAAGTTTTCGTGAGTTGAAGAAAAGATTGGTTACCTCACCAAAGGTTAATTTTGCGGATCGGACCAAGGATTATGAGGTGTATTGCGGCGCTTCACGCCGAGGACTTGGAGCAGTGCTTATGCAGGAAGGAAGAGTTGTTTCAGTATGCTTCACGACAGCTTAAGCCTCATGAGTTGAATTATGCCACACATGATTTGGAGTTAGCAGCCGTTGTGCATGCATTGAAGACACAGAGACATTTTCTCATTGGAAATCATTGTGAGGTGTATACGGATCACAAGAGTTTGAAGTACATCTTCACGCAGAAGGAATTAAACCTTAGACAGAGGAGATGGCTGGAGCTTATTAAGGATTATGATATGAGATTGCATTATCACCCAGGGAAGGCTAACGTTGTAGCAGATGCATTGAGCCGTAAGAGCCACGTCAATACCCTAATGATGGGAGGAATACCCAAGGAGTTAGCCGAGGACCTTTGAGAGCTATGTTTGGAAATAGTTCCGAGAGGCTATGTAGCAGCATTGGAGATTCAGTCTACGTTGATGGACAAAATCAGAGAAGCTCAAAAGGCAGATAAGGAAGTTGCCTCTATAAAGGAGAAAATAAGCGAAGGAAAAGCTAAGGGATTTCATGAGGATGAGCACGATACCCTATGGTTTGAGGACCGTGTTTATGTGCCAAATGACCCGGAAATCAGGAAGTTGATTTTGCAAGAAGCACATGATTCACCCTACTCGATTCACCCAGGAAATACCAAGATGTATTTGGATTTGAAGGAAACGTTCTGGTGGACCGGAATGAAGAAGGATATCGCCGAGTATGTAGCAGTTTGCGATGTATGTCAGAGAGTGAAGGCAGAGCATCAGAAGCCAGCAGGATTGTTACAACCATTCATAATACCCGAATGGAAGTGGGATAAACTAGGCATGGATTTCATCACAGGTTTGCCAAAGACTCGTTCAGGATATGACTCGATTTGGGTTATAGTCGACCGCTTTGACGAAGGTAGCTCATTTCATTCCAAATCAAGACTACCTACAGCGGTGCTAAGTTGGCAAAGATATACATGACCAGAATTGTGTGTTTACACGGAGTTCCGAGGAGTATCGTATCAGATAGGGAAACCCAATTTACCTCAAAGTTTTGGAATCATTTGCACGAAACATTGGGAACCAGGCTGGAATTCAAGATGCCTTTTCACCCATTGCATCGATGGATGACCGAGAGAGTCAATCAGATTTTGGAGGATATGCTTTGAGAGCTTGTGCACTAGATTATGGATCTAGTTGGGATGATAACTTGCCGTATGCAGAGTTTTCTTATAACAACAGTTACCAAACCAGCTTGAAGATGGCACCTTCGAGGCTTTATGCGGAAGAAGGTGCAGGACACCGTTATCATGGGACGAAGCCGAGACCGTCGATTGTTTGGACCAGATTTGATTAAGGAGTCTGAGCGAAGGTTAAATTGATTCACGATAGGCTCAAAGTAGCCCAGTCCGCATGAGAAAAGCTATGCGGATTCAAAACGCAAGGCGATAGAATATGAAGTTGGAGCGAGTTTATCTTAGAGTATCCCCGCCGAGGAGTTAAGCGTTTTGGAGTTAAAGGAAAATTAGCACCGCGTTTTGTTGAACCGTATAAGATTTTGCAACGCATGGGAGAAGTTGCTTATAAGCTGGAATTGCGGAGGGACTGTCGAGGAGTTCATGATGTATTTCATGTTTCGGTGAAGAAATGTCACGCCGAGATGGCGGAAATGCCGTTAAGAGATACAAAGGCCACTTGAAGCAATTCGGTTGAAGGATGATTTAACATATGAGGAGAAACCAGTCAAGATTCTCGATTATGCCAGCAGAGTTACTCGCAGCAAGGTTATCAAGTTTTGCAAGGTTCTGGAGCCACCACACCGAGGATGAAGCCACCGGGAAAGAGAAGAGGATTTGCTCAAGGATCACCCTCACCTATTTTCTAGCCAACTTTGAATCTCGAGGGCGAGATTCATCTTAAGGGGTAGGTTTGTAACATCCCAAATTTTCAATTTGGAATGTTATACATTATGTCATCATGCATATCATATTTTCTTGCATTTTCCGATCCTAGAAAATTTCACGCAACTCAAGGACCCTCGGAGAGAGTTGGAGGTTTCATTATTTTCATATTTGATCTTTCTCAAATTTTGAAAATAGGATCATTTGGATTTATTTATTTTTATCTTCAAATATTTTTCCAATAAAAAAATAAGAGAGGGAATAATATGACTTTCCCAAAATTTAGGAAAATGAAGATTTAATAAATAAATCAAATTTTGGATTCTCGGGGTTTATTTGCTTTAGGGAAAAAATGAGTATTTTAAAAATTTGCATTTTGGCCCCGTGTTAAAGTTCATTTTGTTCGACTCATTTTTAGGAGTCGGGGAAAATTTACTTTATTAATTTTGGAGTTCGTTTAGATTTTATTTTACCCGTTTTCTGCGCAAGATTTTATTTTAAAAAAGAGGACCCTGCCACACTTGACGGGCCAAGGCCCACGGCAGCCCACCCCGCCGCCTCCCGCCTCGGGAGACACAGCGCCGCCGCCGCCCGAGTCCGGCTCGGGACGACGCCCGCCGCCGTGGCCCCTCCCCAAGGCACACCTCCCTCCTTAAAAGCCGCCCGCCCTCGACTCACCCAGCCGCCCGCCGCCGACCCAAGCCTTGCCCGAGCCGGCGTCGCCCGCCCGCCTGGCTGTGCGCCGCCGCTGGCCGTCTTGCGCCGCCCGCCGCCCTGCCGCCGACCCCGCCGAGGCCACCCCGACCCCGCCGCGCCACCTCCCCGGTTCGGTTTTAAAAAAAAACCCTTCCGGTTTCCTTTTTGTTGTTTGGTTTTTTTAAAACCCCAGATCGGTTTTATTTTTTTTCGGTTTAGTTACTTAGTGAACGTTCACCGATCCGTTCGTTTTAACGAACGTGTTCACCGGTTAGTTTCTGTTAACGAACGTCCGTTCATTTAACCGTTCGTCGTTTTCTTTTAATCGGATTTAATCCGTTATTTTCCGATCTCGATTTCAGATCCAATCTTCGATCTAGTTTATTTTCTCGCTCGTTTATCGGAATCAGGTGATTCAAGCGCCTGGAGTTTCGTTACGAAACCGCCGTTCCGACTAATCCACTTAAACAAAGTTTTGATACTGTAAAATTTGACCTAGCTTCAAATTGCTAGAACCGAGTCGTTTTCTTTCAACGTTTGACTTTTGTTGCTTTATTTGATTCCATTCTTTTTGCAACCAGGGTTCTTAAGTTGAACTTTCTGGTTAGATCTTTTATTTGAGATTTACCTGTGCATTAGATGAGTACTTATTGTATGCTTGTTGTTTGTCTGCGGTAGATCACCCGAGTCGCCGCTTGTTACTTCGAGTCTCTAGGTTTCGCGGATCGTCGAGAAGGCAAGTAACACTTGATCATACCTTTTCTACTACCCAGTTTTTATGCATTAGATCAATCCTCAAACACTTGCATGATTAGGATCTAATTAAATTGTGGGATGGGAAGTAGATTGAGGTAGTACCTATTACCTATTTTACTTATGAAACCTTGGGAGTTACTTCTACGTTTGCTTATTATGCCATGCTATGCTAGTAGACGTGGATTGGGTGAGTGAATATCCATGACCGATGTGAGATTGTTAATTAATGGTTTATTTAAGGTGGCAACTTAAACACACATCTGGGTGGATTGAGGCACCTGGTTCCTATCAGGACTTGCCTGTATTTCTTCGGACCGCCACCCAGGCTCAAAGGGATCATAAGATTATTCAAACTAGAAACTTCCGTGTGCAGCCACAAGCCATTATGGGCTCGCATAGTTGACTAAGTTGTGCGAACTCTTACGGGTAGGCTAGCTGATGTAGGGGATGTATGTTGGTACGGTCTACCCACATGTAAGGTGCTAGTGCTTCGAAAGATCGTGTCTCGGTCATCCGTCTCTCAAACACCATGCGGTCACGAGAAACCAAGCGGAGGCGATCGAGTCTTGTGGGGAAAAGTGCTAAACCTCTGCAGAGTGTATAAACTAATCATGATTAGCCGTGTCCCCGGTTATGGACATCTTGAGTATCTAGTACTTGAATATCATGTGAATCTCAACATGTTACTCTAATTGATGTTACTGGGTTTTAATGAGTACTTTTAATTGGGATTGAGGATGCTGTCAACCATTCTCAATGTTTAACAACCACCATGATAGTTAAACAAATTTATTCCTTTGCAGTAGGGAAAAACTAGCTTTATGCAAAAACTATAACCGTAGAGCTTTACCACCAGCCATATATGCATGTAGTATAGGCTTATTCCTTCATTACTCTCTATGTGTTACATTGCCAGCATATTCCATGTGCTGACCCGTTTTCGGGCTGCAACGTTCATGTTGCAGACTTTTCAGACGACGAGTAAGTTGTTTAGGTCGTGGTTCTATACTCAGTGATGCCGATGGAGTTGATGGACTCACTTATCTTCCAAGTCTTCTGCTGTTATCATTATTAGATGGCCTTAAGCCATATTTATTGTAATAGGTCCTCTTTTGGACAACGATGTAATAAGTGTGTGATTGCAACTCTGTTATAAATCCTTCGAAGTACTGTGTGGTGTCAGCATTACTGATCCGGGGATGACACCTGAGCACGAGACTTGATCCATTCGAATTGGTCGCTACTGATTTAAATACCCTACCATAATCTCTTCGTTTGTTCTCCGCTATTAGTGACTTTGGAGTGACTCTTTGTTGCATGTTGAGGGATAGTTATGTGATCCAATTATGTTATTATTGTTGAGAAAACTTGCACTAGTGAAAGTATGAACCCTAGGCCTTGTTTCCTATCATTGCAATACCGTTTACGCTCACTTTTACCACTTGTTACCTTGCTGTTTTTATATTTTCAGATTACAAAAACCTATATCTACCATCCATATTGCACTTGTATCACCATCTCTTCGCCGAACTAGTGCACCTATACAATTTACCATTGTATTGGGTGTGTTGGGGACACAAGAGACTCTTTGTTATTTGGTTGCGGGGTTGTTTGAGAGAGACCATCTTCATCCCTCGCCTCCCACGGATTGATAAACCTTAGGTCATCCACTTGAGGGAAATTTGCTACTGTCCTACAAACCTCTGCACTTGGAGGCCCAACAACGTCTACAAGAAGAAGGTTGCGTAGTAGACATCAAGCTCTTTTAAAGCGCCCGTTCTTGGGAGGCTAGGTAAGCGGCACTCACACCCCGTCAACTAAGCTCTTTTCTGGCGCCGTTGCCAGGGAGGTTAGCGCTTGAAGGTATATCTTTAGATCTTGCAATCAAATCTTTTTGTTTCTTGTTTTAGCACTAGTTTAGTTTGTAAAAGAAAATTACAAAAAAATGGAATTGAGTTTACCTCATATGCTTCATCTTTTTAATGTCTATCGTGAAAATAAGGATTCCGATAATTGTGCCAAAGTGTTAGAAGAAGAATTTATTAAAATGTTTGGCACTAAATCCTTGGATGATGAGCATGATTGCAATATTGTTAGTATGAATTCTTTGAATACCCATGATGCTAATGATATGCAAAGCCACAAGCTTGGGGATGCTATGTTTGATGAAGATGATATTTTTTGTCCCCCAAGCTTTGATGAGCAAATTTACTATGATGTAAGCATGCCTCCTATCTATGATGATTATTGTGATGACACGTATGCTTTAAAGAATAATGATAACCATGAAACTTGTCATCTTGATCTTAATTTTCAATCACATGATAGTTGTTTTGTTGAGTTTTCTCCCACTACTATTCCGAATGAGAAGAATTTTGCTTATGTGTAGAGTAGTAAATTTTCTATGCTTTTAGATCATCAAAAGAATGCTTTAGGTGCTGGTTATATTGTTGAATTCATTCATGATGCTACTGAAAGTTATTATGAGGGAGGAATGTATGCTTGTAGGAATTGCAATAATATCAAGTTTCCTCTCTATGTGCTTAAAATCTTGAAGTTATGCTTGTTTTACCTTCCTATGCAAGTTGATTGTTGTTCCCATAAGTTGTTTGCTCACAAAATCCCTATGCATAGGAAGTGGGTTAGACTTAAATGTGCTAGTCATATTCTTCATGATGCTCTCTTTATGTTTCAATTCTTATCTTTTATGTGAGCATCATTGAAATCATCATGCCTAGCTAGGGGCGTTAAACGTTAGCGCTTGTTGGGAGGCAACCCAACTTTATTTTAGTTTATTGCTTTTTCTTTTGTTTAGGAATAAATAATCCATCTAGCTTATGTTTAGATGTGGTTTTATGTTTTAATTAGTGTTTGTGCCAAGTAGAACCTTTGGGAAGACTTGGGAGAAGTCTTTATGATCATGCTGTAAAAAACAGAAACTTTTAGCGCTCACGAGATTAGCTTCAACTTTTTACTGGAGAGTGCTATTTAGTTTATTCTTTTTGCAGATTATTACTAGACAATTTCCTCGGGTCCAAAAATTTATTTTAGAATTTTTGGAGTTCCAGAAGTTTGCGTTAGCTACACATTACTACAGACTGTTCTGTTTTTGACAGATTCTGTTTTTCGTGTGTTGTTTGCTTATTTTGATGACTCTATGGCTATTAAAATAGTTTATAAACCATAGATAAGTTGGAATACAGTAGGTTTAACACCAATATAAATAAATAATGAGTTCATTACAGTACCTTGAAGTGGTGTTTGGTTTTCTTTCGCTAACGGAGCTCACGAGTTTTCTGTTAAGTTTTGTGTTGTGAAGTTTTGAAGTTTTGGGTAAAGATTCGATGGACTATGGAATAAGGAGTGGCAAGAGCCTAAGCTTGGGGATCCCCAAGGCACCCCAAGGTAATATTCAAGGATAACCAAGCGTCTAAGCTTGGGGATGCCCCAGTGGCATCCCTCTTTAAATCTTCGTTCATCGGTAACTTTACTTGGAGCTATATTTTTATTCACCACATGATATGTGTTTTGCTTGGAGCGTCATGTCATTTTATTTTGCTTCGCTTGCTGTTGAAATAAAATACCAAGATCTGAAATTCTTAAATGGGAGAGTCTTCACATAGTTGCATAATTATCCGACTACTCATTGATCTTCACTTATATCTTTCGGAGTAGTTTGTCATTTGCTCTAGTACTTCGCTTACATCTTTTAGAGCACGGCGGTGGATTTTTTTTATAGAAACTATTGAACTCTCATGCTTCACTTATATTATTTTGAGAGTCTTTATAACAGCATGGTAATGTGCTTAATCTTAATATGCTAGGTATTCAAGAATAGTAAAAACTTTCTTATGAGTGTGTTGAATACTAAGAGAAGTTTGATGCTTGGTGATTGTTTCGAGATATGGAGGTAGTGATATTAAAGTTGTGCTAGTTGAGTAGTTGTGAATTTGAGAAATACTTGTGTTGAAGTTTGCAAGTCCCGTAGCATGTACGTATGGTAAACGTTATGTAACAAATTTGAAACATGAGGTGTTATTTGATTGTCCTCCTTATGAGTGGCGGTCGGGGACGAGCGATGGTCTTTTCCTACCAATCTATCCTCCTAGGAGCATGCGCGTAGTGCTTTGGTTTTTGATGGCTTGTAGATTTTTGCAATAAGCATATGAGTTCTTTATGACTAATGTTGAGTCCATGGATTATACACACTCTCACCCTTCCATCATTGCTAGCCTCTTCGGTACCGTGCATTACCCTTTCTCACATTGAGAGTTGGTGCAAACTTAGCGGTGCATCCAAACCCGTGATATGATACGCTCTTTCACACATAAACCTCCTTATATCTTCCTCAAAACAGCCACCATACCTACCTATTATGGCATTTCCATAGCCATTCCGAGATATATTGCCATGCAACTTTCCACCATCCAGTTTATCATGACACATTCATCATTGTCATATTGCTAGCATGATCATGTAGTTGACATAGTATCTGTGGCAAATCCACCGTTCATAATTCTTTCATACATGTCACTCTTGATTCATTGCATATCCCGGTACACCACCAGAGGCATTCATATAGAGTCATACTTTATTCTAGTATCGAGTTGTAATCATTGAATTGTAAATAAATAGAAGTGTGATGATCATCATTCAATAGAGCATTGTCCCAAAAAAAAGGCCAAAGAAAAAAAAAGAAGGCCCAAAAAAGAAAAAAAAGAAAAAAGTATATAAATAAAAAGGGGCAATGCTACTATCCTTTTACCACACTTGTGCTCCGAAGTAGCACCATGTTCTTCATGATAGAGAGTCTCCTATGTTGTCACTTTCATATACTAGTGGGAATTTTTCATTATAGAACTTGGCTTGTATATTCCAACGATGGGCCTCCTCAAATTCCCTAGGTCTTCGTGAGCAAGCAAGTTGGATGCACACCCACTTAGTTTCTTTTGTTGAGCTTTCATACATTTATAGCTCTAGTGCATCCGTTGCATGGCAATCCCTACTCCTTGCATTAACATCAATCGATGGGCATCTCCATAGCCTATTGATTAGCCTCGTTGATGTGAGATTTTCTCCTTTTGTCCTCTCCACATAACCCCCATCCTCATATTCTATTCCACCCATAGTGCTATATCCATGGCCCACGCTCATGTATTGCGTGAAGGTTTATAAGTTTGAGATTACTAGAGTATGAAACAATTGCTTGGCTTGTCATCGGGGTTGTGCATGATGAGAGCATTCTTGTGTGTGAAAATGGAGCATGACTAAACTATATGATTTTGTAGGGATGAACTTTCTTTGGCCATGTTATTTTGAGAAGACATAATTGCTTAGTTAGTATGCTTGAAGTATTATTATTTTTATGTCAATATGAACTTTTGTCTTGAATCTTTCAGATCTGAATATTCATATCACAAGTAAGAAGAATTACATTGAAATTATGCCAACTAGCATTCCACATCAAAAATTATCTTTTTATCATTTACCTACTCGAGGACGAGCAGGAATTAAGCTTGGGGATGCTTGATACGTCTCCAATGTATCTATAATTTTTGATTGCTCCATGCTATATTATCTACTATTTTGGGCAATATTGGGCTTTATTATCCACTTTTATATTATTTTTGGGACTAACCTATTAACCGGAGGCCGAGCCCAGATTCTTTGTTTTTGCCTATTTCAAGAGTTTGAAGAAAAGGAATATCAAACGGAGTAGAAACGGAACGAAATCAACTGGAGAAGTTATTTTTGGAAGGAAACCTACCAGATGGACTTGGACCCCACGTCAGAAGCAAAGGGAGGTGCTCACGAGGGTGGG